>CM023541.1:31518914-31848914 GCA_013350335.1 Chimonanthus salicifolius | reverse complement strand
TGATTACTAAGATTTTGATTAATTAAATTAAAAAGTTGTGAATCTTGTTTTATTAATAAATATGAATTGTATTTTAGATCTTTACGTGAATTTCAGATCTAGGTCTTTACTTTATTTACACATCTTGGGGGATGAACGGTTTATTTCAAAAAACCACCTTTTACGTTACTGCGTTTTTATTTCTGTCATTTATTTTCCTTGCCAATTTACTTTTCATGTTTATCTTATTTCACTTGAATGTTGTATTTTAGTTTTTCTTTTTAATTCTTTAATTCTCTTAAAGTGTAATTATTTCATGTATTTAAAACCTCCCTAACAACTTGATTAACTAGGTAGGATTAAATTTAATTAGAACTAGATTTTGTGAATTAGGATGTGTGGTGAGATTTTTTATAAACTCTTAATTAAAACATTATTTTAATTACTTTTAATTAATGCTCTAAAATTGTAGATCTATTTATTTGAATAAAGACTCACTTAACTTGGAGATATACTTTTAAAATTAAAATTGATTTTCTATCCTAGGTTTAATTATGAATCTTGGTTTTCTAGGAAACATAAAAATTGAAGCATGTGTATTTTGAATGTTTCCTTTGGGTTCGACCTCGCACTCAATCGCTGTACTAAGAATGGTTCGTGCGCTTGCGAGATTTACAAATTTAAAATTTGCACAGCAATGGTTATAGTATACCATTTGTGATTTTGGTAAGAATAACTTATGTTATCAATGGTAAAAGTAGACCATTTTTGTTATCATGATTTTGAGAATTTAACTTCATTGCTATTTGTATAACATATGATATTATGTTAAGATATTTTATAAGCTCTCTTCACTTGGCTAGGAACTCAAATCCTTACATTACAGGATTAGCACCTGAGAAGGAGAAACTTCCACTACGGTCTTAGGATGAGGGAGTCGATGCAGTGCATCATATTTTCTGTTGATGGTAAATATGTTTATTATATATATTTTCATGCTAATGATGTAATTTTGATCATTATGCCGCCTATGGCATATTACTTCGAAGCATGTATAAATCGCTATGTTTTCGTACGTAACTCTGATGATATAAATGAGAGTATTTGTTTGTATGATATGTGTTTATATATGGGATATATGGTATATCTTTGAGTCCATGTGTGAAAAACACATGACATTTTCTATGATGGGCTTTGTAAACTAGAGAATCCAACCCATAGACTTGTAAATAGATTATATAAAAAAAATATAATCACGTTTTCCAGACCCACAAGGGCCGCGGCGTGACAACTTGGTATCATAGCTTGGTTCAAATCTCGGACCATGCGTATGGGAGGAAGTAGATTGGTTTATTGACTTTGGATTCATTCCCTTGATTTTGGAAGTAGAGAAGGTAGAACCCTAGATCAAGGTGAGGTTGAACCTCTTTGTTGTCTAAAATGTGTGATTGTAGTGTCAAGATTATACCTGGAATTGAGTGTTTAGAAGTGAGAACTTCTTATGGTTATGGAGACAAGAGGAGTTACGAACCCTCTCGTTTAGGGTGAGTGGTGTAATTTCAGTATCAAGTTGATTGAGAAACTAAGTTTTTGGAAATGAAGATAACATGGATCAGAGGATGTAGAATTTGTGAAAAGACTTTGAGGTCGATTAAGCCTGAAAAGGTTTATTGAGGTATGATGGATTTTCCTAGAGTAAAGGACTTTCGGTATTACTGGGTTAGTAGTACAAACTTTTCTTGTAATATATTTGTGATGTTTGAATGTTTGGCTACTTTTATAGATATGTCAGAGTACCTGAGTGACAAGATATCTGTTCAGGTGGAAATGAGCAGGAAAGTATGAATCAGGTGATATGAGGAGTGTCAGGAATCCTAGGAAGCACCTTTGACTTACTCGAGAGGATAATGGTGATAAACCCTATTCTAGTGATTATGAAGGAGTCAGTTCAACATCTCTCCCGAGGCTTTGCTTTCCGACAGTATCAACTGTCTGTAAAGTTGACAGGAAGTCTCAAAGGGAGAAAAAGATTGTGTTATTATCATAAGGTAGAATACTGCCCCAAGAAGAGTAAGAGGATGTATTACAAGGGTGAAGAGAAGGAGCACCTAGTTAAACAATTGTTTGATGATTGTTTAGGGACTTTGCCAAGCATGGCTTTAAATAAATAAGAGAATTATTTGAAAGGGGTAGTAGTGGGTATGAAAAGTTGGGAACTTGATTTAGTGAAAGGGAAGTTGTTATGAAATCACACCAGGTAGTGTTGAAATGAATTTGAATCATTAATTTTTGAGGATTAAAATATAGTGGATCTATGAGAGTCTATATGTTAATTGAATGATGATGATAACAGGTATGGCAAGAGCTCTAGAGTTCTCCACTCAAGACCAAAAGTGAGCAGGAAAAGTGCCTCAAGCTATGAATGATATCCTGATGATGGTAAGAAATACTTCATTTCTATTTAATTAAGCCATAGCTTTGGCGAGGATTATTTGGAATTATGCTCACTTGGTGTTGGAATTTCAAAGTTAAGCATCTAACTTGCTATGAAGAAGGATTCATATAATTAAGAAGAGCAATCTTTATGGTTAAGATTCGTAATTACTCTCCTAGTGGAGTTGTGGATTACAATTATGTGTAGTGGAGTAGTGACAAAAATAACCCTACCCTCTTGTTAGGGAAGAGTGAAACCTGTAATAAGGGAGACTAGTTGTTTATCCTTAAGGAAAACTATCAGGACTAAGTGTAATAGATTGATTGGAAGTTGGTGAATGGGCGATGACAAGGGTTATTGAGATATTATCCCTGTCACCATCTGTAATGATTGGGAAAAATTGAGTGTCATAATGGTGTATCGAGTGCGAGATTTTTATGAAGGATCCGCTGGGAATATGACTTAAGGTTGGAATTGACCTCTGGAGATAGGATTTTCCACTAAAGAAGGAACTCATAACGGATTGTGTGAGTTCTGGATGATGGGTGATGGTGATTGAGTTGACTAAATGGTTCAAATGATGAAATTTGACTTTATTTCCTTATGGTTTGGGTCGTTACCCAACACACTGTTTTATATTAATATAGAAGTGATAAATGTAGTGGAAAACTTATGTGATTATAAGGTCTGAAGGTTTTGACCAGAGTATAGGTCAGTATAGCATGGTGGCTTCTTAGACAACTGATGGCAAAGCTATGAATGCCCTGAACTGTGCAGTTTCTAATAGTGAGTAAAGACGGATTATGACCTGTAAAACTGCAAAGGAAGCATAGTAAGTTTTTGAAAGAACTCATGAAGGCACCTCAATAATTAAGAGGTCCAAACTTCAGATCCTCCAAAATCAGTTTGATACTCTTAAGATGAGGGAGAATGAAGTCTTCATGGTTTTTATTCTAAGATAAGCGACATTGTAAATCAAATGTATGCTTTAGGTGAGGGGATACCCGAGGACAAGGTATATACCAAAATTGTCCGGAATCTTGCTGAAAGATTCAAACCCAAGGTTGTGGCCATGGAAGACAACGGAGATGTGTCCTTAATGAATATTGATGATTTGGTTGGGTCATTACAAACCTATGAGCTACATTTTGAACAACCAAATGATAAATCCATTGCCTTAAAATCTTCCCTTAAACAAAAGAAGATTAAAGACAATTGATCAGAAAATGAATTTTCAAGTGATGAAATGACAATGTTTGCCAAGAAGTTTTAAAAAAAAATTGTAAAAAGAAACAACTTGAGAAGAACGGGAAAGGGTGAAACAAGTAAAAATTACCCAAAAAGACAAGAAGAAAACAGTGAAAAAGGGAAGGAGAGAGAAATCACCAAGGAGCAGAGATGTTTCAATTATGAGGGGAGAGGATACTTCATGAATGAATATCCCTTAGATAAAATAAAGAAGGCCATGAACGTGGGCGTGACCCATGTTAAAACTTCTGAATTAAAGAGCAATTCAGATGACGAGACTCAACAAAAAGTTGATGTATCAAAAGGTCTCATAGCCTCGATCATATGTGATCAAGAAAATCCCACAATTGTAACAAAGGATGAGATTGAAGAAGATGAAAATCTTCAAGCCTCCTATAGTGCCTTGTTCTTTGAGAGTGAGAGGTTGGCTAAAAAACTCAACAAGGTTAAAAATAAAAACCTTAACCTCTCAAATCAAGTGGAAGAGTTGAAAGATGAAAAATCTATTTTACTTTCTAAGCTTAAACTCTCAGATGTTGAAAATACTAAGCTTAAAGAAGATAATAAAAGACTTCAAGATAAGATAAGTATCCATTGTAAGGATGTCGAAAATTTATGGCATCACAACAAACTTCTTGAAGAAGATGTTAAAAAACTGTCTTTGGAAGTTAGGGAATTAACATTTCATAAAGAAGAATTCCAAGACAAGTTTACCCGTGGAGATGAAAGACTTAAAAGACTCCTAGTGCGGGCAAACAATATAGTGATAAGTCTGGTCTTAGTGCATCATCCACCAAAGAACCTATACATCGTGGTGTGTTTAGTAAAACAAGTATCTCTTACCCCTCAGAGGGTAAGTGCAATTTCTGCCACAAGGATGGGCATTTCAAAAGAAATTGCTATGATTTGAAGATATACTTGGAAAGAAAAGCACAAAGGCACAATCAAGTAAAGCCTATGCTTAAAAGACATCCACCAACACCTAACCTTAAAAGAAACCTAAGGAAGGTGGATATAATGCACGACACTTTATTAAGACAGATGAATCATTTCTTAAAAGAGTTGATGGATCCCAAGGTTGGTCATCAAAGGTATGATCGTAGGGGTGTGTATGCAACACCAAATGCCACAATCTTTGTACCTAGGAGATAGACCACTAATCATGTTTTGTTTTGGTTTAAGATTCACTTACATATCTTAGACCACTACAAATGAACTCATAAGAGACCATGTGAGTTCACATAGCAAAAAAATGCTATGATATGAGGAGAGAAACTGGCTAAATACAAGTCTAGAATATATTCTTCCTAGCTATAGTACATATTCTACTTGGAAAACCATACATTCCATTCAAAGTATTTTGAATTGCATATATCTTGGAATGTATATTTTTTAGTATGTGCATGTTTAATGATTTGATGAGTTATGTTTGATATGTCTATTCTGAAAGATTAACAAGTGGGATTTGTGCAGACTCAAAGCTTGACTCGATCCGAGTTTGTAACCTGTGGATCCGACTCGTTAAGTGTAGTGACAAAGTTGTAATTATCTGAACTTTTTTCAGCTGAGACCCTTAAAATAATATGTATTTGGAAAACCCTTTAATTATGAGATTTAAATTGTCAAATTTTGCATAGTTATTCAATTTTAAATGCTGAGTTTTAAGAATTTTACTGTCAAATATCTCGATTGTCATAAGTGTGATTTTTGAATTGTTAGGGGTGTCCCTATTTTATAAAATGTTAATTTTTTAAATGTTTAAGAGTGTCAAAACACTTTGGAATTTTAGAAGTGTTTTACCAGCAAAATTATTTTACCAGACTATAAAGTCAAAGTTTTTACAAAATAATATTTTAAATTTTGAAGGTTGGAATTTTATAATTTTTGTTTAAATTATTAAGTATTTAATATATTTTTATCTCTAAATTTTTATTGCATTTATAATTTTAAATATCCAATTTATCAAACCAGTTGATTTGGGTTAGTGGGACTTTAAAAACACCCAATTTATGAAAATAAATTTGAAAACTAAATAGGGGATTTAATTTATTTTCTAAACTATAGAAGCCATATAGTTTTAAGATATTTTAAAGGGATAAACATCAACTTTTATAAAATAAATAAATGGCTGATTATTCATCCCACCTACAACCTCACAGCCATAGGTGGTGTGGAAGGTTCCTCACAACTTAACGCCTATAGGCGTTGATTATAAGAGAGGAGACGGTAAATGGAGAGGAAATAAAAAACAAAAGGAAAGAAAGTTACCACTCAATGTCTCCATTGTCCAAATCCAGAAGACAATTCGAGCAGTGGCCTGAGAAATTTTATATTTCAGTACTGTACCTCTAGGAAAAGTCTCAATACTCGACCTTGGCCAGGAAGAAATATGAGATTGGGCACTGAGTGAAAATCCGTTACTAGAAATATGCAAGACTGAGAGGGAGGGGGGAGGGGGGGGGGTGATTAGGTCTAATCCGATTTTATTTCCATTTTTTAAAATAAATCAATTTAACAATATGTGCAACGGAATAAACGTGTATGCAAATGATAAACAAATGAATCAAACCATCAAAGCAAACCACAGAAGCACAGCGATATATAGTGGTTCGTTTCGCCTGAACCTACATTTACTGTTAGACTTCCCAACTCTCAAGTCGTCCCAATATACTATGAATGAGATTCTCACCCAGATAGTACAACCTAAGTTTTTTATAGAGGTTCGAACCCCATGGTCTAATCCTCGATGCCTATTTTTTTGGGTGGTTCGAACATAGTGTTCTTCATCTAATCCACCTTACCACTTTGATAGAAGAAAAAGAATAGAGGAACACTTGCCTTGGGCCTTAATAATTGTTCAATAAGTGTGTTCTGCTTGTTGATGTTTCCATGCCTCTTCTTTCAAATTCGGTCCATCTTCAGTTGAGTATTAGCACAGTGGAACGTGGGTACTAGGACAAAAGTGTAACTGTTTTTGGGTCCTCGAGGAAGATCCTCAACTTCATCACAAACCAAGTATTGAATACTTAACCATTTCCTTGTCAAAGGACGATGAAGATGGAGAGATAAGGGATGGAGAAGGTCTCTGGTCACCGTTGTGATTTTCCAATATTTAGATATCTGTTTTTGAATTAAAACAACCATGTATTTATAATACAGTTTTGCAAAAGCTCAGTCTCGAGGCCTTCAGGTTTTCTTCGAGGCCACAAGCATGTATTTGGTAATGTAGCTCATAAGATTTCCAGATTTTTTAAACTCAAGTCTAGTGATATTTAGTCAAAGGCTAGCTCACATATTCGCCACCCGTGAGTGATTGCCTATTATAATATTAAAATAATAAATCATGAGGAGGCAAAAAGGTTTTCCATAATTTTTTTCAATTCAAAAGGAGCCTTTTAAAATTTCCAGATTTATATGATTGCCAATCATGATAATTTTTTCAATAATATCGAATCATTAAGAGGCTAAAAGATTTTCCATAATCTTTTCAAAAATGAGGAGCCTCTTAAGATTTCCAGATCTATAAACTTTTCAAAATGAGGATCCTCTAAAGGTTTCCATTTTTTCATGTGATAGAAAATCACAGTGAGGCTTATCCTTTATTAGATTTTTTGTAATCATAAGCCTTCGAAATGATTTTCCCTCCCAAATTTTGATTGACATTGAGTCAAAATCCAACTAGACTTGAGTGCACATGTCGAATACAAGCTGTCAAGATTTTTCCATGCAGATACAGAGGATCTTGATTCCTCAACAAAAAGTTCGAGGGCTCGAGACTGGGAGATAAGGAATTTTACAGATTCAACCAAAGTTGCTCCCATACATTTTAGTCTCGAGGGCTCGAGACAAAGCTCAAGGCCTTAAGGTTGCAACCAATTGTTTTTAGATTTCCAATTTTTAAGCCATTGATTTCTAGGGTGATTGGGTTTGACTTAAGGTCTACTAGGGTCCACTTACATGTGTGCCAAACACGTGTACGGTATAGAATCTTCAATGCATAGTAGATCTTCTGGCAGATGACATCTTCAAATTCCTCCAAGGCAAGATCACACAATCGGTCATGGAATTGACAATACAAAGACTCGGTCCAACCGAGGCCTTAACATTGAGTACTTTCCTTCTTTTTTTTTTGTGTTTTGGATGACTGACAACTGACTTCTAACATAATTAATGGAGTAGCAAGAATTTAGGAGACTCACTCACATTACCTTGTTTTCAAATGGAAAATGTTTGTCAAAGTATTTTAAATGTCCTTGAATTTGAAATGAGTATTTTAAGTAGATTTAAGTTTAAAATAAATATTTATGTGGTTTCAACGTTTTACAGATCTTTGGTGAAATTTTCAAGCTGGAAAATGTGAGGAGACTTAACTATATCTAGATGGTTAAACGGGTTTGAAAAACGTAGATTCTAAGGCACTGAATGAGATTTATGGATATTATATAAGATGGAAAAGACTTAAGTGCACCACAACACGAGACTTGAAACTGCTTCCATGTAAGGGATGATAATTGTTCTAACTATTAGAGCGGAAGGATAAAAAGAGTGATAGGGAGTCGAGGTCTAGTAGTCTATAACGAAGTATGAACCCATTTATGTGTCAGAGGTTAATAAATCATTGAGATACGTTTATTTGAGATATATTATGATGATTATTTATGCAGGATGCTTATGCTTAAGATTGAGATTATTATTTTGGAAATTGTATAAGACACTAAGTAAGAGGGCATATCTTGTGGTAAGTGATTATGTTTTATTTTTTGGTATGGAATTGGTTATTATTATTGCCATCACACATTTAGCCATTGGGTTGTTTTGACCGTTGGTGTCGTATAGCTCTTGCAAGATGTTGTATTTTGACCGTGTCAGGACTTAATGCAATTGAGATTTTATTGTGTCCGAAAGCCAGTGTAGTGCTTCAGATGTGTGACAGTGAAATGACAGAATTGGTAAACTGGTAAATATGGGTATAGTAGACCATCTGTCATTTTGGTAAGGATAACTTATGTTATCAATGGAAAAGTAGACCATTTTGTTATAATGATTCTGAGAATTTAACTGCATTGATATTTGTTTAACATGTTGTTGGTGTGAAAATTTTAATTTTATTAATCACGTAAGCGTACGAACCATTTATAGTATAGCGTTATGAGTGCGAGGTCAATTCCACATAGAACCACACAAAATATATGCATAAGAAAATCAAAATATATATGTTTGAAATCTAGTGCTTGACCTGCTATTGGTTCTTTTTAGAAAACAAAGATTTAAAATAAATCAAATCATAAAAATCAATCCTATTTTCAAAAATTTAACTCTAAGTTAATAAAACCTCTATTTAAAGATTCAAATCTAAAAATCAGAACATTAATTAAATCTGATTAAGATAATGATTAATGTAGAATTTATGGATAATCTCACACCTAAGTTCAAAAAGCAAACTTAAGGTTTAGTTAAATTAAATCTTAGACTAGCCAACACATATTGAAGGAGTGGTTTGAGTATATAAAATAAAATACAAGACTATTAAAATACATGACAAACAAATTAAAGAATTTAAAAGAAATTAAATAATTAAAATACAACATACAAACAAAAGATCTAATATAACTAAAAATATTAGATAAATTTTCAAATAAAATAAATGGCAGAATATAAAAATACATAATTTAAAAGGTGGTTATGGAATTCTTCTCTCCTTCGCCCAAAATGAATCAACAAATAAGAAACATAAATCTGAAATTCAACGCTTAGAATTCAAAAATCAATTCATGCCTATGAATTAAAGTTTAGTTCCTTAAATCTTTTAATTAAACAAAGTATATAAATTTAAAATCAAAAGAGAGTATAAAAAGAAATCTGAATAATCGGACTTTCCAAGATCCTAAAAGAAAATGTTTCTTATTTATTTAATAAAAGAATTCAAGTACAGAGATATAAAAAAATAGTACAAGAAAGACAAAATAAATGAAAATTTACAACTCTCACTTGTAAAATTCGAGTGGTATCTTTATCTTCTTGCCTTTTCTCTCCAGCATTTGGTCCTCTTGAGCTCCAGATCAAATTCGAGTATGGCTATGGTGGAATTGGGGTATTTACAGGCTCAAGAAATGGACGGACGACTAAGACTAAATTTGGTTATAAGTTAATGGATGAAATGATGTGATTAAACCTAATGGAATATGGGTGGATGGTATTAAAATATAGAAAACCTAGGGTTGCACTATGGTGTACACGAATTTTACTGTTGCTTGGAGCGAGGGTGACTTTGTATGCAAGCTAACTTGGAGAGAAAGAAAAGGAATTAAAGAAAATTGGACATGCTATGGGCGAATTTTGCTGTGCAATTTAGGGTTTCAATGCATGCAATGATATGAATGGCTAGGATTAAAAGTTTGAATGGATGAGTAGCTAGATGAAGTGGAGATGATGTGGTTAGGGTTACATGTGATTTTCGAATGGATGGAAAGGAGATAAAGAAAATTGTGTGTGGGGATATGGAGGATAGGATTGAGTGATGTGGAGATGAGGTGGAGTGGATTGGAGAGAGAATAGGGATTTTCCATGGAGTTATGCGCATGGAGTGTTTCTAGAACTTGTGACAATCGTGTGATGCATAGGGTATGCGCATGAATACCTAAATTTTAGGGTTTTATGCAATAAACCTAGGGTCTTATGAGATGAATGCATCAAATGAAGGGCTATGATGAAATGACCTAAAATCTAATGGCTTAACTAATGAATGCATGATCTAAATGGATGGAAAATGAGATGATGCATGGATGACTGATATTCTAAGTTTAATCTACAAAATGGATGAATTAGATGGCCTAGATCTAAGATGATAGATGAATGGATGAGATTGGATGGGAGGCTCTAGGGTTTACCTAAATTGATGAATGCAAATGGATGGATTAGATGAATTGTATGCAATGGATGATGTGGATTGATGTATGATTAAATAAATGATGGATATTAATGCATGATGAAATGGATGGCTAATAAGAATTCTAAATGAGATAGGCTAGGGTATGTGGACTTAGGGAATTCGGCCATGGGTATTGGTATTGGGTTATGTGGATATGGGCTTTGCAAAATTCGAATATGAACTTGGAGCATTAGATCTTGAATTGGGCTTGGACTTCTGGGACTGGAGTATTTGGACTTGGGCTTGCTAGACTTGGATTCACACTAGCCTGGCCCACATTGGAGAATGCGCATCTAGTGCTTGGCCTGGCCCAATGTTCTAGCATTTGGAGCAAAGCTTGGCCCATTTGCAGTGGATCTCTGGCCCATGGATCTTGATTTCAAACTCTTGGCCTCTTTAATTGCAAACTCTTTTGTATTGGAATTAAATAATTAATCAACCACTTAAAAATCTAAAATATTGAATCAATCCAGACTCTCATACTTGGATCTAGATTAATCAATTTACATTTGAAATCCTAAAAGTAGTATGATTTAATTATAAAATTCCAAATTTTTTATTTGAAGCTTGCTTCTGGCAATTATCTACTATTTTATGATGATTTCTTGTATTTCTCTGAATTTACCTACAAAACTAAAATAAACCATTAAATGCATCTTATATACATAAAACCAAGGCTAACTGATCAAAATATCAGAGGTAGAAGCGTAATATTTCTAGACTCAGCACATGTGATATTATGTTAAGATATTTTATAAGCTCTCTTAACTGGGCTAGGAGCTCACATCCCTTACATTACAAGATTAGCACATGAGGAGGAGGAACCTCCACTGTAGTCTTAGATGTGGGAGCCGATGCAGTCGATCATATTTCCCACTGATGGGAAATATGTTTATTATATATATTTTCATGCTAATGATGTAATTTTGATCATTATGCCGCCTGTGGCATATTACTTCTAAGCATGTATAAACCGCTATGTTTTCGTACGTAGCTCTGATGATAAAATGAAAATATTTGTTTGTATGATATGTGTTTATATATGGGATATATGGTATATGTTTGAGTCCACGTGTGACATTTTCTATGATGGGTTTTGTAAATTAGAGTCCAACCCATAAACTTGTAAAGAGATTATATATAAAAAAAAAATTAATCACGTTTTCCGGACCCACAAGTGGTGGGGTGTGACAATGTTAATCATCTTTTACATGAGTTTCTTTATACCATTAACCCAAACAATAACATTGGTAGAATCATCTTCAATGATAAGGTTACCATTCCAAAACAAAGACCAAAGATAGATCGCACTCCTAATAGCTAATAGTTTCGCCTTGTTAGGTTCCATAACTCTTGTGGATTCTGAAAAACTACATAAAACCCCTATAAAATAATACTTTTGGTACCACGAAAAATTATTATCTTAGTGGGGTTATTGATTTATCGATAAATGAATAAATTATTAATTTATTGATAAATGAATATTTATTAATTTAGAGAGAGTATTATGTTTCTACTACTTGTACATGTATGGCTTATAAATTAAAAAAACAACAGATGTGGTCAAAAGTTAATACATAGAAGCCCAAGAGACTCTAAAAAAATAAGAGATCAGAGTTGTGTATTACCAATTGTTTCTCCAAAAGAGGCCTTTCAAGCAATAGTAATATGAACGAAAAGTCCTCAACTGATTGACTTTCCGATATTGTGTATCTGTAATTATTCTCTTCCCCAATCATGGGATTCCTATATTCTACAAGTAACCTTAAGTAACTAATTGTTAAAAATGAAAAAAATATTCCTGAGATGGTGTATGCATTGCAAAAAATTAAGGATAAGGTTGAGTTCAGTTTAGGTACAAAGAAAATGCAGACAACTTTAAATGCATGTTTTGAGAAAGAGTTGAATTGAGAAAATAGAAGTTGTCAAGTAAAAAGTTACTCAATACTGTATTATGAATTTTTATTTGCTATTTTTTTAAGTACTTCATCAATTGTTAATTTATATTTCGTTGGGCCCTTAAAGATTTCTAAAAAATTATTATCTTATGCATTTAGCGATGTTATTAATTTAGTACACTGGCCTGAGTTGGGACTAGAAGATTTTATTATTTAAGCAAGGTTATTAATTTATCGAACATTTATTTATCGAGGTTTTATTGTAAAAGAACTCTCCACTTAGGTTTTCCCAGTGTTATCAAAATCGAACCAGGCCGCGGTCGAACCGTGGCCCATTTTTATAACGGCCCAATTTTGTATAAAAATCGTTTAGATTAAAAATCTTTAAAAACCTTCTTGACCTGCAGTTTAAGCTATTTTATAAATTGACACGTGACCCGTGGTTCAAGACCATTTTAAATTTAAATTTAAATTTCAGAAAGAAAATAAATCAAATTTCATATCATATGGCCCACTGGGCCACATACCACCTAGCCCAAAAGGGCCAGAAGAGATGTGATAATTCTACCATCAGCTACACCTTTTATAGTGATTAACTCTCTATACTTTTAGTCCCAACCGATGTGGGACTGTGCTGGGACTTTTGGGAGGGGAGAATGCCAATGGATGTGTTAGGTGAGAAGATGAAAATGCATCAATGTTGTGTTAGGTGAGAATGTAATACCCTGCCCTAGATTAGTCGTGTTTTAGCTTAATAATCCTGTTTAGCTGGTTAATCTCGAAGATTTTGGTTAGGGCTTTGAGGAAAAGCCCAGGTTTGGCCCAATCTGAGCCCGAAAACTCAGTGATTCAGCTCGTTCAGCTGGAAGGGCATTTTGGTAATTTACCACTTTTAGTTATTATTTTATGAATATTGTTGATATGTGTATATTATTGGTAAATAATGTTTTCCTAAATAAAGGATTTGTATTTCTGATTTTAAAATGAATTTATTTTCAGAAAATGGTATTTAAATCCCGCCCGTCAAAATCCCGAAAGGGAGTATTAATTATTTTAAAGGGTTTTGAAAATGAAATAAAATTTGAAATTAGTATTTTATGGTAGACCATTTTAAGAATGGTCTAGTTATTTCATTTCACCTCAAAATGAGGTCTCTAAATTGTTTATTTTAACAATTGTTTATTTAAGTAAATAGTGTAAATTTATGGTTTTTATTTAAATAAATGGTTTTTAGTGAGAGATAATTTCCAAAATTTTTATGGTGACCAGGGTTTTCAAAACCCAACATATCTGTAAGGTTGGATCAAAATTTTTGAGCTTCTAAAAACATGTTTTAGTTAAAAGTCAGATTTTTATTAAAACTAGGGGCTTTTTGCAAAAATTGGAAAACGTAAAGGGCTGATTTGCAAACCTTGAATCCGGCACTGTTGCGAGCGTCAGTGGCGTACAGCGGCCTGCTCGACCCGATTTTCCGGCGAATGATGATCTCCTGTCGTCCTGTCCCATCGCATGCAGCGGATTTCCAGCCAAAAATCTATATAAACCGACCTTAGCCTTCGGTTTTAACTCCCAGCAAATCAAATCTTCTTCTGCTTTCCCTCTCTGTGATTTTCAGTAAGCTTAGAGGGAGATTTTCAAAAATCCAGATTTCAGCCCAGGAATTCAATTCAAGGTAACCACTGCATTCCCCTTTCAATTTTGATCGGTTTTGAATCAAGAAATTTTGATTTTGGCTCTGTTTTCAGTGAGAAAAATGATTTCAAAGTTTAAAGAAAATTTTAGGGTTCCTTGTATCAGTGAGCTTCCGGTGCTTAGATCGGATGGCTTACTGAGCTTCAAAGCTCCAAACCTCTCCCTATGGAAAGAGGACTCCCGGAGGAATCTATCGGACCGGTCGGATGTAAAAACTGAATCCAGAAAATCCCCCATTTTCAAATCCATTTTTCACTGTTCCCAGCCGTTCACTGTATGTTGCAGATAGTGAACGGGAGGAAGAAGAAGAAAAAAAAAAAATTTATTTGATATTATTGTTGCTTGTGATTTTTAATGTTGGTTCCCATTGAAAAAAAAAAAATAATGAATAAATAATTGAATAAATAAATATTATTATTTTATTCAAAAAAAAATTTTATTTGATATTATTGTTGCTTGTGATTTTTAATGTTGGTTCCCATTAAAAAAAAATAATGAATAAATAATTGAATAAATAAATATTATTATTTTATTCAAAAAAATTATTATTTTGTTAGATTATGTGATGTGATGATTAGTCCCCTTTTTGTTAATTAAAATTGTACTAACCCTCTTCTCTTATTACTTATAGTGTAAATACTATTATATCCGCTTTCAGAGGCCGACCCTATTGGTCGGGCACTGAGTGATTCACTTTCAGGCCGACACTATAGTCGGGCACTGGGTGACCTCGAGGCCTAGTCAAAATGTCAGATCTGGTCTTATCCAGAAGACAACCGAGAAGTGACCCGAGGATCTAGACCTAACTCAATAAGTCAATCTGGTCAATGCCCAGAAGACAATATGAGTTTGGACTGAGCCCCTTTTTATGTATTATTATATTGTGGATTATGATAATTTAAAAAGGATAGAAACCAAATAGGAGACTCAATTCCATGAACCCTGGATATTTTGTAGGAAAACATATGATTTCCAAATACTACGTATGTGTACGTATCTGTTATGTATATTGATTGTGCACTTGTGTGTTGTTTGAACAGAGACCGCGTAAACCACACATCACGGTGAGGGAACTTAACTCTACAGATTTTGTAAACAGGTTTTATGATGAGATAAGTATTGAGCAATGAGTGGTTTCAGTTTTGATGAATCCACCCATGTGCCTATACATGATGCACTATGGTAAGAGTGCTGATGTTGATTGTAATATTACGATGTTGATCGTATGAGTACGTAAGACTGCTTCTACGTACCTGGGCTATTGAACCAATATCGGTCATATGAGAGATGGTTTATGTCTACTGGACCATGGGTGGACCATGTTGTCGTCAGTTGTTGATTTGAGGGTGTCAGTATCGGCTAAGTCAGAGCCGGAAATGTTCTTGCAAGGATGTATTTTGACCGTGTCGGGACTTAATACTGGTCTCAGTATAGTCGGCAGGCGTTACGGTGGATGATGGCAGTGTTTGATGATGTTGATATATTATTTGAGATTATGTTTGTTGTTATCAAGCATGTGATATTATTGAACTGTTGCTAACCTGTTATTTTGCTTAAACTGCATTGTTATATTTCCTTCACTGGGCTAGTTAGCTCACACCACTCACCTTTCAAGCGATGAACCCGAGGAGGAGGATCCTCTTTATCAAGCTTAGGGTGGATAAGCTGAGGCGGTGTTTCGGGATTCTCCCTGAGGTGAATACCCTTATATTTTTCTTGTTGGTTCTTGGAACCGTTTACCTTTATCAAGTACCAGGTGTGGCACTTAATTTGTCTAAATGTGATGTATTAAACTGCTATGCTTTCGTAGTTACTCTTGTGGCATGATTTTGAATGATGAATCGATGGATGGACTTTATTTGATCATGAGATGTGTTAATGTCATTATTGTCTATTTTTATGGGGTAGGCATATGGTACATGTTTGAGTCCACATAATGGGATCACGTGTGACCTCTGAATCTAACTGTTGATCCGGCCCAGTGAGAATGCTTGTGGTTTAGTTTATCTTTCAAAAAAAAAAAAAATCAGTCGCGTTCCGGGCCCACCTTTCGAGTCGGGGCGTGACAGAGAAGATGGAAAGGCATCACTATTTTATTTTAATGCCCTTATCTTTTACATTAATGGAAGGGTGGCCATATAGACACCACATTTTTTTGGTCATGAGACACCTCTTTTCATTTTTATGTGTGAAATTGCTAATTTGCTCTTTCGTGTTTTGATAGTTCGATCGAACCTCCCGTTCATTATCGTCCGAACGAATGTTGTGGAGAGAACATTCTATTGGACGATTTCAGGAATTGTCCAAACGAATGTTGTGGAGAGGGATTTTCAAAAGAGGTCGTTTCTCCACTGATTTTTACAAACAAGTTATCAAAATTCATCTACTCTGAATTTTATGAATTCCAAGACTGATTTGAAGTGAAAAATGTATAGTTTTGGACTTCAAAAACCGTACCCAAAGAATTAAGGAAAAATGGCTTTCCCTCTTAATTATTTGGGTATGATTTTTTAAGCCCAAAATTATACCCTTTTCACTTAAAATGAGTCCCAGAGTTCATAAAATTCAGAGTAAATGAATTTTGATACATTTTTTGTAATACCCTGACCCGATTTAGGCGTAATTAGTTTAATAAATCATTCCTAGATCGGTTAATCTCGAAGATTACGGTTAGGGTTTTGCGAAAAGCCCAGGTGTGGCCCAATCTGAGCTTGAAAACTTAGTGATCCAGCTCGTTCAGCTGGAGAGGCGAAATAGTAATTTACCATATTTGATATTATTTTATTATTTATATCATTATGTGATTATTATTGGATGATATTATTTTCCTTTATCAAGGATTTCTATTTCGGATTTAGAATTATTTTATTTTCAGAAAATGGTATTTAAAACTGCCCGAAAAGACCCCGAGAAAGGGAAATAAATATTTTTAAATGATTTTAGAAATGAGAAATTTTTTAAGACAAGCATATTACTTTAGACCATTTTATTTCGGTTTACTTTATTCTTTCAAACCTTGAAAATGAGGAATTTTAATTTATTTTATTTGACACAAGTTAAATTAAGTAAATAATGTTAAATTATGAATTTTGTTTAAATCCATGGTCTTCGATAAATTTTAAATCTCCAAATTTTTATGGTGTTTAGAGTTTTTAAAACCCAACATTTCTGTTAAGTTGGATTAAATTAATCAAGCTTTTAAAATTATATTTTAAGCTAATATGGATTTTAGTCAAAATTGGACCCATTTGCAATTTTTCCCTTGAGGGACTTATCTGCAAAGACCAAAACAGTTTTTACTATGCCGGAACACTGTTGCAGCTGGTACGTGGCCGAGGGACGCCATGCAGCCAGTGAGGTGGCCATGGTGAATCCTCTATAAATCACCCTCTTCTTAGCTAGTTTCCATCTCTCTGTAGCCTGAAAAACCAGACTGATCTCTCTCTCCCCTGTTTCTGGATTCGTATTTCACTCTCTGTTCGGCATCACTGTCTGTTGTTGCAGACAGAGGAAGAAGACGACTCTCGGACGGTCTAAGAGTTGTGCTTCGGATGTTCCGAGCGTGACCCCTTCGGACGTTCCGAGCGTCGGCTCGAAGTTCTGAAGCCTCAAAGGCTAACCGTTTCCCGCCTCTGCTGCTGAGACATTCCAAGCCGTTCGGAAGGACCGAACCACCTTCGGAAGTTCTGAGCTTATCTCGGCATGATCCGAGACACACAGACCTACCGAAATCCTGTTTTATGTCTTCTTGAGTTTGGAAGCACCTTCGAACGATCTAAGACTTGACCCTCGGACGATTCGAAGATCAGAACCACGTTCAGAGGTTCTGTGGACTAGTTTAGGCCGTGGCTCAGACAGTCCGAAGCCACAGTACCTAGTTCCGAGGCATGTTCCGAGAAATCCAGTTTTTGAATGTTAAATCTTGGTTGATTGATGATGCATGTGTAAGATCGTAGGTTTTCATATGATGTTTATACCCATTTGATAATTTAAAAATGTACTAATCCCTTCTTCTCTTATTATTATAGTGTATTAATTATTGTATTCACTTCCACGCCGACACTATTTGTTGGGCACTGAGTGACTTCACTTCCAGGCCGACGCTATATCTGTCAGGCACTGAGTGACCTATAGGCCTAACTCAATACGCCAATCTGGTCCTGTCCAGAAGACAATATGAGAAGTGGCCTGAGTCTCTTGTACATCTAGACCTAACTCAATACATCAATCTGGTTATGCCCAGAAGGCAATATGAGAATTGGTATGAGCACCTATTTTTGTTATATTGTGGATTATTGTAACTAAATATGGTTAGAAACCAAATATGAGACTCAATTCCATTTACCCTAGAGATTCTTGGAAAAACAGTATAGTTTTGAAAATACTACTAGTATGTATTTCTTTGAATGCTATGTTTGTTGACCAATTATTGATTGCACACTTGTTTGCATGTTGACAGAGACTTTGAGACCACACAATTTTGGTGAGGAGACTTAACTTTGCAGTAGGTGTAAATCAGGTTTAATGAGATGGATCTTGAGCAATGAGTGGTTTCAAGTTTGATGAACCCACCCATGTGCCCAGACATGATGCGCTATTGTAAGAAGTGCTTATGATGATTATAAATGTCTATGATGTTGATCATATGTGTTTAAATATTGCTTCCACGTGCCCTTGACTATTGAACCAATATCGGCCATGTGTGTGAGATGGTTTACGTCTACTGGACCAGGGGTGTCGACAGTGGCTGACTTAGGGAGCGTCAGTACCGGCCATGTGAGGGGCGGAGATGTACTTGTAAGGATGTATTTTGACTGTGTCGGGACTTAATACAATGGTCTCAGCGTAATATGTGGGTGTTACGATGGATGACAGCAGTAATGGAATGATGTTGAGAATTTATTATCAAGCATTAGATATCATATTGCAAATGTTGATTATTTAACTAACCTGATGTTTCATTAGACTGCATTGTTATATTTCCTTCACTGGGCTAGTTAGTTCACACCACTCACATTTCAGGAGATGTGCCCGATGAGGAGAACCCTCCCTATAAAGCTTAGGATGAATAAACTGCTGTGTTGCCTTGGGATTCCCAGTGAGGGGAATTTCGCTATCTTTGCCTTTTGGTTCCTTGAACCATATGTTTTTGTAAAGTACCGTGTGTGGTACTTAGTTTATGTTGATGTGATGTATTAAACCGCTATGTGTTCCATAGCTACGCTGGTTATGATTTAATAATATCTCATTTATGGAATTATGCGTTTCTGATTGTGTTTTGGGTAGACTTATGGTATATGTTTGACTCCACCTATTGGGCTCATGTGTGGCTTTTGTTTCTGGGTGTAACCTTTGATCCAACCCAGTTAGAATTCTTGAATTTAGTTTCACAAAAAGAAAAAAATCAGTTTCATTTCGGGCCCACTTTTGGGTTGGGGCGTTACATTTTTTGTAGAAATAGCCTGAGAAACCACCTCGTTTGAAAACCTGAGCCAAACACTCAAATGTTACATTTGGAAGGGAGATCGTTTCTCGACCGATTTTTACAAATAAGGTATCAAAATTCATCTACTCTGAATTTTATGAACTTTGTGACTGATTTTAAGTGAAAAATGTATAGTTTTCGGCTTAAAAAATATACCCAAAGAATTAAGAGGGAAGACCATTTTTCCTTAATTCTTTGGGTATATTTTTTAAGTCCAAAACTATACCCTTTTCACTTAAAATCAGTTCTGGAGTTCATAAAATTCAGAATAAATGAATTTTGATACATTATTTGTAAAAATCGGTCGAGAAACGACCTCCCTACTAAATGTAACATTTGCGCGTTTGGCTCGGGTTTTCAAATGAGGCGGTTTCTCAACCTATTTCTACAAACAATGTATCAAATTTCATCTACTCTAAATTTTATGAACTCCGAGACTGATTTTAAGTGAAAAGGGTATAGTTTTAGGCTTAAAAAATCGTACCCAAAGAATTAAGAGCGAATGCCATTTTTCCTTAATTCTTGGGGTACGAACTATACCTTTTTCACTTAAAATCAATCCCGAAGTTCATAAAATTCAGAGTAGATGAATTTTGATACCTTGTTTGTAAAAATCAGTCGAAAAACGACCTCTTTTGAAAATACCTCTCCACAACATTCGTTCGAACGATTCCTGAAATCGTCCGATCGAAAGTTCTCTCCACAGCGTTCGTTCGGACGATTCCATTTTACATCGATGATAATGAACGGGAGGTTCTATCGGACTATCAAAATACGGAAGGGCAAATTGGTAATTTCACACCTAAAAATGAAAAGAGGTGTCTCCTGGCAGAAAAATGCAGTGTCTATATCGCCAGCCTAATGGAAAGGCATCATTGTTTTATTTGACTACTTGAGAAATTATTTTACATTAATGCCCTTATCTTTTGAGTGTTATGATCTTTTAAAACCATTAAAAAATTAAGGAAAATAGAGATATAAATGAAGTTAGGAAGGCCACTCCCTATTGTGTTATCCGGTGCGTGTGAATAGGGAAATTTACACATGCCCCAAAGATTAGTAAGGTTTTCTAAGAGGCTTGGATACATCTATCTTCAAAAAAAAAGTGAGGTTAGGAGTGGGTAAAGAAGAGGGTATAATTATTATTATTATTATTATTATTTAATCCACTCTATCACATTTTAAATCTTGAAAAATAACAAATTGTTTTTGTTTTTAATTAAAATAAGTATTAAATGAGCATTTACATTCTTAACTTAAAAAATAGCATTACTATCCTTATCTATTTGAGAAATTAGTTATAAACTAATGATAATGGCATGGAGTTATCAATGTCTATTTAAGGTTTTCTATTTTTATTATATCAATTTTTCCAAAATGACATACGAATAATGCCGAAATAATAAAATGATTTATTCCAACAACAAAAAATGATCACCGAAATGGAATTAGTAACTATGCGAAAGACCTAATATATTATGTAAGTATGGGATCCATAAATTATATTATTTAGACTATATTTATTAATCTTATTTAAATATAAATTATTCATCCCATTAATAAAAACATAATATTTTGAACAAAGATTTTACATTTTTTAAATTTATTTTTTTGACCATTGATTTTAGTGTTAATCTTATTATTATATTTAGATGTGGCAAAAACTTTTTTTTTTAATTTTATTTCAACTCATTAATTAATTTTAATTAAAAATTTAATATTATTTATATTAATGGTCATGGGTTTGATCGAGTTTAACCGTAGTTGAATCCGGTTGAACCTTATTTAACCCAACCTTCTTCGAAGATGGTTCGGTTAATAGTTTTATTGTTATAACATTGAGTTTTTCATTTACTGTACCATCTACATTGAATTTAAAGAAATTTTGCGATCTAGCCCAATTTACTTCTCTCATCCCTCATCTTTTCTCCCCTCCACACCCTAAATGATAGATAAAGATCTTCTAAAGAGCGTTAAGAAAGTTTACTGCACAATAATAACCGCCCAGGCCCACTTAGATTTCTCGTTAACCTTTCTAGGCTCACAGGACTTTTCAAAAAATTTGTTGTTTCTTTCTTCGCACACTTCCTTCTTTTATTTGAAAAAGGAGAACCCCCACCACTCCGACACTAAGCTCCCCGTGCCCCTATTAAAAACCCACTCACATTCCATCAAATTCAAAACTATATTCCAAATATGACTAGAAAATTGACGCCTACACATCAGGTGGTTATCAGATTCCTCTTCCAAACTGAATAAGACACAATTCTCTGATGCACCCACCATTAGAATTTCCTTATTTTTGCGATTGCTTTTAACCTATCTTACCCTTGATCATTGCCCACGCGAACATTTGAACCCTATGAGGAATTGTGACGGCAAGTGTCCTTTCCAAGTAACAAAATGAGATGTAGTGAAGGTATGAAAGGGCAAGGAGAGAAATTCACTAGAGTGGTACCAATCCCAAGGTCTCACGTCGCCTATGGACTAGTGTTGAAGGTGGTTTATAAGCTAGTGCATTCTTCCTTCTAACACAAGTCTCTTTGGGGTTGTGTAGGAGTGCATCCTCCGAAGCAAAGTCATGCGGGCCTAAAGTTTAGGCCCAAAACGGACACTATTGTGCTAGGCGGGGCGAGGTGTAATAGAATGATATCAGAGCATGATTCAACTTTCAGATCAGGAGTGGGAAAAAGAGAGTATCAAGAGCCAAAGACGGCTCTAGTCTAAGGGTTTGGGATTGTGATGGCGCTTGCCCGTGCCAAGTCATAAAATGAGATGTAGTGAAGGCATGAGAGAGTATGAGAGGAAAATGAGAGAAAGTCTCCATAGTGGTGTCAATCCCAAGGTCCCATATTGCCTAGAGGCTAGTGTTGAAGGTGGTTTATAAGCTAGTGTGTTCTCCTCTCTAACACAAGGCCTTTTGAGGTTGTGAAGGAATGCACGGTTCAACTCTCGGACCATGAGTGGGAAAATGAGAGTATGATATTCGGTGATGTCTCTGGCCTAAGGGGGTGGGATTGTGATGGTTCGCACCGGTTGTGAAGTGTAGAAAGTTCATGCTCTCGTGGAACACAATCAAAGGGTGCGAGGAGAGATGATGAGAGAAATTCGCCAGGGAGGGCAAGTTCAAAAGTCCCACGTCACCTAGGTATTGTATCTTGAAGTGGTTTATAAGCTTAACTTTTCCTCCCTCTAGCATAAGGCATTTTGAGCGCATGTATGATACATGTGCACCATTGCAAAGCCCTGCGGGCTCAGAGTTTAGGTCCAAAGAAGAAAATATTATATTATGCGAGACGGATCGTTATAAGAATATTGTTCTTTCAAGTTGAATTGCATGGAAGCACTTGGTTTTGATTCAAATAAAATGTTTTTGAAAGGGCTCTGACCAAGAAATCCCTAGAGGAGTCGAACCCAGTAAGATTTAGTGGTGCAAAAATTGGTCTAAAATGACTTTCATTGGAGCTTAAAATGTTCAAACTAATGGTTCATGGGCTTATGTACTTGGTAAGGCCTTCAATCCATTAAAATAGAATAATCATCTCACATGTCATCTAATCTCTCTCCTAAATTTTTAGCTTTGAGTGTTCACATCTAAATCCACAATTGTAGCTTGCAACAATTTTAGAAGAATTTGGAATGAAAGGACGACAATCCTTGCGAGGATCCTTAGATACACAATTCTTTCAAAGTCTTGGTCGCCCACATCTTTGTTTATTTTTCGTTCATTTTATAATAAGGCCACATGGCAGCAATTCAATGATTGAAAATTAGAGAACTTAAGATCTTATGAGCGTCTGACCTTAGGAATTAGGTCATATGGGCGCATGTTCCCTATGTTGCATGCAGGGGTCGAAACATCGGCCGATATATATATCGGTTTTCAAGAGCACTATATCGGCTGATATCATATCGTATCGGCCGATAATTACAATATCGGTCGTACCATATCGGCCTATATCGGCCGATATTTAAAAAAAAAAAGGAGGAGAGAGAAAAATATCGGCCGATAATGATATTTTAACCCCTGGTTGCATGCAGGGGTGCAAAATTCGACCACTCCAAGATATCGGCTGATATCTTAGCTGATAAAATTCTCTCTCCTCTTTTGTATTTTTTTAAAATATCAGTATTTTTTATTATTTTATTTTTTCTGAATTAAAAAATAAATAAAAAATCCAAAAGGAAGCTTTAAAAAAAAAAATTTGAAAACAAAAATATCGGCCGATATCTGGGCCAATATTGGTCCGATATCGGCCGAGATATCAACTTAGGCCTACCACCGTTTTGATTTTTTTTTTTTAAAAAAAAAGACTGATATTATAGATATCGGCCGATAAGATCGATATATATATCACCAATATATCGGCGGAGAAATATCATATACGGCTAATACAATACATATCGCCGATATAATAAGAGACTGAAAATCTGTATCATATCCACCGATACATTCTGTATCAACCTATATTTGCACATGGAAAGCAAGACTACCCTTGATTGCGCCAACTGAATGAACATGGAGAACGAGTGGTAACTATTGTCTTTGGTAAGCTAATGGGTGATAAGAATGATTTTAATGGGTTGTTGGGAGTACGAGAGACAAAGGTAGGTTTGAGAATTTAAATAAAGAGAAGGTGGGGCTGATGTGATTGCATTCGAGAATAAAGAAGGTCAAAAGCTGCTAGCGTCAGAGTTTTATTGAATGGGCAGTTGCATGTGGGCATCTAGATAGCCATCTCTTTCATGTATCATCAAGCTAGGCTTGACATTTAATTACCCTTCAATAAATTCTATTACATTGACCCACTGCCAAAGAAACAAAATTGAATTTTAGTTAAAGAAATTCGTGTTTACTGATAACCAACGTTACAATAGTTCTGAGCAAATCTATTTTTCTTTTAAATAAATTAAAAAACTCATCCAAAAGCCACCCATGTTGCAATAATTTCTCATTCACAACGTCATCTATATCTACATCTCCAAATGACCTCACTCTCTCCCTCACTCTCTAACATGAAGCTACTAATAAACACTAAAGCAGCAACAGGAAGAACTCATTATAGATGGAGGTGAAAAAGAGAAAAAAAAAAAGAAGATGGGTGTGTTTAACTTTTTAATAGTATTATTATTATTATATTTTTTCTGAATTAAAAAATATAAAAAATTAAAAAAGAAACTATTTTTAAAAAAAAAAGAAATTGAAAACATAAATATTAGCTGATATTGGACCAATATCAGCCGATATTTTGATTTGGACCTATCATCATTTTGATTTTTTTTTTTTAAAAATACCAATATAAATCATCTTTGTTAATATTGGACTAATATATATTGCCAATATATAGATCGAGAAACAGGTTGCACGACTGATATAATATATATCGACTAATATTAATCTGCACCGAAAAACTGATATATATCTCTTTTTAATACGTTGATGAAATTGATAAAAAAGAACTGAAGAAACTACTGAGTTAGAGGTGAAGAAACAATGACCGCAGCGTCGGAGATGGAAGAAGCATAACCCGAACCCGATTGGCATGGGCTCGATGCCACCGCCGAGTAGAAGAGAGTGATGGTATAGAACTGTTCAAGAAAAGACAAAGAAGGAGGGATTGAGGTGGAAGAGGAGGCTTGTAGAAAGAAGAACACGGAAAACGAAACAATGGAAAGGACTCAGAGAAAAGAAAAGAGGGGGGAAGCTCAGGAATGGGCAAAATCGAAACTTTATTTAAAACTTTTGAAGGGTGTGTATATAAAAAGAAAAGTGGGGTGACTATAACATTATCCGAGAGGAAACGGTCCTGGTACTGCCATATTTTGGCCGACCAAGTCCTTGTGCATCTACCTTCTTATTTTAAGCCAATTCAATCTTGACCCTACACATGACCTTTCCTCCATTATCCCATGCGATCTCATCCTTCCTCGATCCTTCCTCTAATACACAAAGCCAATCTACACCATTCACTCCTTTATTTTTATTCCTTATTCAATCCTCACCCCCCATTCCGATCTCTCAACATCTATAAATGGAGCAGCCCTCATCAAGAGAAATTCGAACCTGGCTGAGATTTGTGGAGAGTTTAGGAGCTTGAGACTTTGGAAAATTAAGAGAAGAGTTTTGGAATTCTAGAATTTTGTCTTTTAAGGTTAATTTTTATTTTTTATTTTAATTTCTTCTTCAATTTTAATTCATGTATTGTAATTTAGTTCACTTAATAATAGTGTAATTTCTTTGTATTTTTATCTTTATTTTCTTCTATTCAATTTTAGTGTGTGATTAATTTCAGTAATAAATTAAAAAATTCCATGATTCTTCTTGTTTTGATATTTCTTAAAACCAAGGTTGTAATGCATTGTAATTTTTAATTCATATTTTATTAATAAAAGAACAGGTGGATTTATTTAGAGTTATAGTCGTCCAATTATTAAATTGTTGTATGATGAAAGTTTGATTTTATTTTAATTCTTTTTATAATTTTATGAAGATAATAATTCTTTGATATTCGAGGAGAGTGGATAAAATATTTATGATAGGTAGAACTTGGTTTTCCAATCCAAGGCTCTTCTTAAAAAGTGGATGAAATATTTGGATTTAAAATTGCAAGTGTAAATTTTATCTACACTAAGGCTTGAATCAGATTTTATTAGTTTAATGGAATTCATAATTTTTATAATGAGGATTTTAATAAATGAACAATTGGAATGCATGATTAATAATTTAAGTGAGCTCCATATTCTAGGCCTTAATTTTATTGTTAAAATTTGGATAATAATGCTTCCTTAATTCTTTGATCCAGTTCAATTGTAAATATGTACAGAGATAATTTTAGATGTTATTTTTATTTTTGTTTTAAAATTCAGATTTTTTGAAAATTGTGAAACTAGGTTGGTTAATTAATTAATTGCATCTTAATTGTGTGTCCTAAGTTAGATTGAGATTATTTATATTTTTTATATTAAATCCACCATCTTGATTAAAATTAGATAAACTTTGTGTTTTCCATTAAAATTAGATCTCTTTAATTGTTAAATTCTAATTTTAGATGTGGTTTCTAATTTAGACCATGTTTTCTATTTATAGAATGTTTCTAAATTAAGAATATAATTCCTAGATTAGAGAAATAACTCCATATTTACGATTTATCTTTATGTTTTCTAAATTTCTTAATTTACATGATTCAATGGTGTATTTTTCATGGATATATTTTCTTAAGTTCCGATGGGTTCGACCTCGCACTCTAAAACTATACTATAAATGGTTCGTGCGCTTGCGAGTATAAATTTAAAACACAACATCTACAATCCTAGAAACCTTCTCCCAAACTTGTTGTTGCATATACAAAGGCATATCTTCGTCATCAAGGACATCAAGTTTGGAGAACTCTTCAAGAAGCACATCTTCATCAGATTTGAGCTACAAAAGCAAGTGCTTCTTCTTGTGAGTAAATTATCATCTTGTTAAGTGGATTAAAGAATTGTTCTTGACCCACTATTTTTGAGGGATAAGGATTAGACCGGGGTAGGTCGAACTTTTCAAAATTAGGTGATTGTGTTGGGTGAAATTCTCATTCTATTGTGTAGGCGTAATTCATACTCTATTGTGTTGGCGTAATTCCAACTCACAGTGAATTTGGAATAACCCAAGATTGGGTGAGTCTATCAATGGATGTAGGAGGGGTTTACTCCGAACCACTTTATATTGGGTGTTTGGTCTTTGCTTGTGTGATTGCTAATTTAACTTGTACACTCTTGTTATCACACAACACTTGATTAATCTTGTTTACTCTGCTGCATTTATTGTAATTAATCAAGAAATTTGAAAAGGCTATTAAAATTGGAGATTGTCCTATTCATCCCCCCTCTAGGGTCAATCGTGTTCTAGCATTGGGAATTTTCATTTTTCCTACCAGTTAAGACATGTAAGAAGCATAGTGAATGTGCACATGAGATAAAGCCTTAAACAAAATGAGCATACAGACGTGATGCTATCATGATATAACTAAATGTGATGCTAACAATCCATAGCAAATTAATTGAGCAAGCATAAAGCATGTAAGGAAGTAAAGCACAAGAACCATAGAAGGGGATAAAAGAGATGGAGAGATACAACCCAATTTAACGAGGTTCAGTTGTCCTCACCTACGACCTCGTCGCGAGCCACTCCCGAGGGTTAACTGCACTAACCCACCATTCGTACGGCTGAAGGACAAATCGTTTACAACAATCTTATTCTCTCCTTAATCCCAATAGGTCTCTTTCTGGTTCTGAGACTAACCTTTCTTCCCAAACTCACACAGGGATTGCCAACCGTTCTGTCCTTCTTCTCTCTCAGAAAGAAAAACAAAAATACATTCAAGCACAGGAGTAGTGTGATACCCTGCCCCAAAGGGGGGGCCTAGCCATAAGCAAGGCGTCTAAAACATGGAGAAACAGTCGCCAGGTGGCGGTAGGCGCCACTCTAGAGTCCCATATCGCCATCTGTTTCCATGGTATATATTCTGTGGAGCTTCCTCCTTCAAACACAAGGCATTTTGGGAGCATTCTTTGGATCTGCTTACCAAAAACAAAGTCGTGTGGGCCCAAAGCGGACAATATGTACTGGAGGGACGGGGCATTTCAATTAATATCAGAGCATTATTCAACACTCGGACTGAGGGTGTGGGCGTGCAGTGTATAGTCCGACGGATAGTGTTGGGGACGACTCTAGTCTTAAGGGGGTAAGTTGTGATACGCCCAGCCATAGGCCATGCGTCCAAAACATGGAGAAAAAGTCGCCAGGTGGCGCTAGGCGCCGCTCTAGAGTTCCACATCGTCATCTGCCTTGAATTCTCCCTAGTATATATTGTGTGGAGCTTCCTCTTTCAAGTACAAGGTCTTTTGGGAGCATTCCTTGGGTCTGCTAGCCAGAAATAAAGCCCTACGGGCCCATCTGCGAGCCCAAAGCGAACAATATTGTGCTAGATGGATGGGGCGTTACAAGTAGACTCTCACAAAATAAGATTTCAGCTCTCTAGAGTTTACTCAATATGTAAGAATATAGATGGCTCAACAAATGATATGAATGGGGTTCATCTGATTCTCTCTAAGGATAGACAGATCTCTCTCTTTCTCTCTCTCTCTCTCAATGGCTATGGGAATCTGGAGCTTGGATTTTCTCTAAGTTTATTCTCTCACTGCTCAAGCAAATTTCTCCTCATATGGCACGGTATATATAATGGAAATTTGAATTCATTACCGTTTCCATGCATTAAATGGAAATTCATCCATTCCGAAACGCATATAATGTGTGACCTACTAGACTGTTGATATCTAATAGTCGACAGTTAAGAAGACTAGTCGACACACAACACTTGTTCATGGATATTCAAATTTGCACATATGACGGTAACTTATTCTGTAACAGTACACAATGTAAATAGAGACTTGCTCTATTATGGAGTGATAGTGATGTGGACGGTTACGACCCTATCTGTCGACGGTAACTTATTAAAGAACAACCATTTGTTGCAGTCCATAACTATCGCTAGTTGCCTGATCAGCTGACGGTGGTTACATATCATGACTTGATTGCAGAGTGTACATTTCAGTTCTGTCGATGGTGATGCTTCTACCTGTCGACGGTTTGGTCTTGAGTTACCAATTTAACAATTCTAAATGGCATTACATAGCTCTCTAGATATTCAAAGTTATGGAGCTGAAGGCTAACTATTGTCTTACGCAGTTCATGTAGATTAATGTTTGAACTGCAACCATTGTTTGGTTTTACACTCAGTCTATGTGATGTTCAATGGTTAGACTGATGCCAAACATATATTATTAGTCTCACTTTTTTATATTCAATGGTTTAGATTACTGCCAATGTATGTGTTAGCCAATGATATTGGACTTACACTCAGTTCATGATATTCAATGGTTTGAATTGATGCCAATATGTTTAGTCTTACGCTCAGTCTTTGTTATATGTTTTAATGTGTAGACTAATGTCAAATAAGTAACAATGGACTTACATAATCTTTGTGATATTCAATGGTTAGATTAAAGCCATGTTACAGACTGACACGAGAAGTGGTCTTACATAGTCGAAGATGTTCAGTGGTTTGGACTGCAACCACATTAATGGACTTACACAACTCTATGATCTTCAATGGCTTAGAGCTGCAGCCATGTCATGGACTTACATAACTCTTTTAGATATTCAATGGTCCATGTCATGGACTTGCACAACTCTTTTAGATATTCAATGGCTTGGAGATACAACCATGTCAATGGTCTTACATAGCTCCATGACATTTAATGGTTTGAAGCTACAACCATTGTGATGGTCTTATATAGTTCTATGTGATATTCAATGTTTTAGAACTATTGTCATCAATGCCTAGGATCCATATAATCTATTAATGTTGGTCCATGATCCTAGAAGCAGGGGTCGAAATATCGGCCGATACATATCGTATCGGCCGATATGTATCGGTTTTGGAGAGCCGAATATCGGCCGATATTCACAATATCAGCCGATATATAGGCCGTATCATATCGGCCGATATATCAGCCGCATCGGCTGTTTTTTAAAAAAAAAGAGGAGGAAAGAGAAAAATATCGGCCGATAACGTTTTTTGTACCCCTGCCTAGAAGTATGTCCAAGGTATGAGCTGAGCCAAGTGTCCACGCATGTGAGTAACTTTACAGAACATCCTATACACTCAACTGAAAACCTACCCAAAACAAAAAGATAAAACAACAACAACTTGAGCAGCAACTGTCTTCAGTTTTCTTCATCTGCTTCAAGACTCAATTGCTTCATCTGAATTTTCCCTTTGATTAAGGTGATTCTTGATCTTTCACTGAGTAACTCACTTCTTAGAAAGAAAGCCTTTTGATTCGCGTTGATGCACGGTTTTGCACAGGCTTTTATTTCTTTTCTTTTTTTCTTCACAAGCCTTTTGATTTAGTCTTGACAACTGGATCTTACACTGGCTTGTGAATGAAAGCAGCAACCAATGGTTCTTCAGATTAGTGCTTGCTTCTGCTCCATGGACCTTCATGGTCTTGATAAGCCATTTCATTTGTTCTTGAAGTTCGATCTTACACTGGCTTATCAAAGTTCGTTCAAGATCCATTTGATGTTCTTTCATCTTGGTCTTTCACTGCCTCATTTTCCAAGAGCAGTGGTTCAACGAGTCAGACATGTCTGTGCTTGATTATGCTCTTGGCCTTTTGGTTTGCATGATGTATGTTAGTACCACATGTTAAGGTTTAGTCATCATCAGATTACATTTTTGACCACTTGGGGCTAATAACTTTGAAGGGACACGAACAAATGATCTTCAAGTTCGACTTCAATTCTCAATCAAGTGAACCAATCCTGTTCTATAAACAATATGCTCAAGTATAAATGTTAGCATAGTACACAATGATTTTATTATCATCAAAGCACCATATATAATCGTCAGATTAGCCATGGAATAGAACATGGGATAAAACTCCTGGGGCCAACACTTTTATGGCATCAAACTAAAAAAAAAAGATTAATAAACTATCGAGGAAATCAATTTTTATAATAAATAATTGTGCACAAATATTCCCTGAAGAATTTTGCATTTTTATTTGCCCATCACTTTTTCACTTCATGTAACTTAAAAAGTGCTTTTAAAATTAGATCTAGATAATTTTGTGTATACTTTAAATTGATGATTTTTGCAATGGATTCATCATACTGGATATTTGATCATATAATAAACTATTTGAGCACAAGTGCTTAAGTTATTATTTGAGCACTAGTCTAATGTGAGGCCTATACTTAATGAAATACCCTCCATAAAATTGAACGTTTGGATTTTTGGAAAACATGATTTTGTATATTCAATTGACTTTTTTTTAATTTTTTAAAGATATCATATAGAAGTCAAGAATTTTCAAATCCACCCATTTATTTTGGCTCAGATGAACTTCACCTAAAAGTGTTCAAATTAAAAACTTAGTTTCATGAATTATAATAACGATGATGATGAGGTAAATGAAACCTAACAAATATTAGGTAAGGTATATATTTTTTCTAAGCAATATTGGGATTTATGATATTAAAAGCAAAGAAAAGCAAATGTTTCTTGAATTAATGCTTTTGTTTCAGTCCCAAAATCCAAATTTAGTGGATTAGATTGAAAGTCACACACCTTTTTCTTATTAAGAAAAAATTAGACTCTTCTTGTAGGCTGTGGGTTTGGCACTAATTTGTTAAGCAAATGGTTTCAATCCTTTTTCTATTCGAAGAGAATAAAGGGTACAAGATTGAAGATTCCATTTCTTTTTCTCTCTTCTCAACCTCACTGGCCTGTTGTTTATAATTTTGGTTTGTACTCCAAAAATTGGTAAATATTTTTTTTATATTGAATGAAATGGTATAACATTTTGTTTGATATATTGAACAATAATGTTTTTTAGTGATAAATTGAATAATTTTAAAAAAATATATATTTTTGGCAGCTGATGTTTTGATTTTAACCGAAATTTAAATCTCATATTTTACCATTTCATGTGGCCTTATGGGTGTGCATCTGTAATTTAAATGTCTTCCAAATTTAAATTGTGCATGGGTCTTTGGACTCCATGAAAATGATAGGAAATGGAGAGAATGGTTGGACACAAGTTTGTAATTGGGTTAGGTCAAAGATGATAAAAAGTACTGAAGTTAAACCATATTAAGTTAATTTAAAAAAAAAAATATGAGTGAAATTAAATTGGTAGATATGAAATATGAAATTACATCATATTGGTCTTTCCCTCTCTCCCTCTTTCTAAATTGATTAAAATACTATTGTTTTATGATATTCAAGTAAAAATTCATAGAGATCCAATGCCTCTATAAGAGATGCATATGTTCTAAGTTCCCACAGTTTTTTACACGTAAATTAAAAAAAAAACATGTGGAAATTTAGCATTTCCCGTGTGGATCTCTTTCGAAAGTGTTTGAGTGAGGATTGGTAAGGATTCTCTTTTGTACTTTAAGTGGTCTTTTTATATGAGATTGAGATATGTAAACCTTGAATTTTTGCTTCAGATGATCACATATTGTAATTTTCTCATTCTTTTTCTTTTCTCTAATTAGTTGAAAATTTTCATCTATTTTGCCCATGAACTTACTCATTAACATCGAAGCATGTTAAATTCTTTTCTCTCATTATGTGCTATATTTGTGTGAGTTTATTTTATTTTATTTTCTTATTGCAATATTTAATTACATTTTCTCCACATCCTAACCAATTAGCATCAGTAGCTTTAGTTTGATTTAGGATTATGTTCTTGCTCTAATTTGCATATGTTCAATTCATATTTGATTGGATTAAATTTTTATAACCTGATACTATTTGATGGGTGCTAAGATGCCAAAGGTTTTGAAGATATGTTAATTCAGCAAGGTGCTACACAAGGTTATGAAGATATTCAAGCAGTGCTTGAATTTTATTAATTATTAATGAAGATTAGAGACAAATTTTTGTTGTTTGGAGAAAGGGTTGATGAGCATTTTCTTTTGTTAAATTATTATGGCTTGCATGATGTTTAGACTCCTGCTCATAAGAGAGATTTTCTCTCTATTTCTCCTCTTTTTGGTAAATTCTATTTTCAGAGATTAAAGGATTTGTAGAGATCCTCTATGTAGGATATTTCTATCATTTTTGGACAACTTTGTTCAATAAATAAGTGGGTGGAGAATTGAATTCTTTTAGAGTGAAATTGGGTTTAGAGATACCCACAAAGGTGCATATTTAGAGATTTTATAATTTGACAAAAAAGTTGTGCCAACCTTGAACAAATAAAGTCATCGAAGTGAATTTTATCTTTTGAGATTTCATTATAGATATATTGTAATTATTTGATTTTTTTCATTTTAATTAGTGAAATAATACATTAAATTCTTGTCTTGCCTTATGTACCATGTTTGTGTGATTTACTTTTATTTTATTTTTCCTATTACAATATTTAAGTGGTACTTTCTCCGTAGCATTACATATTGAAAAAGTCTATTTGAAATTTTCTCAAGACTCATTACCGAGACTCTTATTAAATGTTTGTTGAAACATGAAAAATAACTATTTTACCTCTAATTATTGGAACAATTAGCTCTCAATTTTGTATTATGAGGTGCATTTAATATTGTTTGTTAGTTTTGTAGATAAAATTAGAAAGTACAGGAAATAAGTCAGAAAGCAGGGACAAATGCAGTAATTTGAGCTTAAATTGGAAGATCCAGAATTTTTAATAATTAATTTCAGATCACTTTTAAGATTTTAATTGTAAATTGATTAATCTAGATCCAATTATGAGAGTCTAAATTAATTCAATAATTTCATATTCGGCCACCCCGAGATATCGGCTGATATCTGAGCCAATAAAATTCTCTCTCCTCTTTTGTAATTTTTTTAAATATGGGTATTTTTTATTATTTTATTTTTTTTGAATTAAAAAATAAATAAAAAATCTAAAAGGAAGCTTTTTTTAAAAAATAAAATTTGAAAACGAAAATATCGGCCGATATCTGGGCCAATATTGGTTCGATATCGGTCAAGATATCAACTTGGGCCCATCACCATTTTGATTTTTTCTTTTAAAAAAAAGACCGATATTATGGATATCGGCCGATATCAGACCGATATATATCACCGATATATCGGCCATATCGGCTGAAAAATATCATGTACAACCGATATAATATGTATCGCCGATATGATAAGGGACTGAAAATCTGTATTATATCGGCCGATACATTTTGTATCGGCTGATATTTGCACCCATGGGTCAAAGGGATAAAATGGAAAGCAACACTAACACCAACCGAATGAAAATGTAGAATGAGTGGTAACTACTGTCTTTGGTAAGCTAATGGGTGATAAAAATAAGAAAAGAAAAATATGATTTAATGGGTTGTTGGTGGTAGGAGAGACAAAGGTAGGTTTGAGAATTTAAATAAAGAGAAGGTGGGGCTGATGTGATTGCATTCGAGAATAGAGAAGGTCAAAAGCTGCTAGCATCAGAGTTTTATTGAATGGGCAATTGCATGTGGGCATCTAGATAGCCATCTCTTTCATGTATCATCAAGCTAAGCTTGACATGTACTTACCCTTCAATAAATTCTATTACATTGACCCAGTGCCAAAGAAACAAAATTGAATTTTAGTTAAAGAAATTCGTGTTTACTGATAACCAACGTTACAATAGTTCTGAGCAAATCTGTTTGTCTTTTAAATAAATAAAAAAACTCATCTAAAAGCGACCCATGTTGCAATAATTTCTCATTCACAACGCCTATCTATATCTACATCTCCAAATGACCTCACTTTCTCTCCCTCACTCTCCAACATGAAGCTACTAATAAACACTAAAAGCAGCAACAGGAAGAACCCATTATAGATGGAGGTGAAAAAGAGAAGGAAAAAAAAAAAAAACAGACGGGGGTGTTTAACTTTTTAATAGTATTATTATTATTATATTTTTTTCGAATTAAAAAATATAAAAAAATAAAAAAAGAAATTGTTTTTTAAAAAAAATTTGAAAACATAAATATCGGCAGATATCGGCCGATATTTTGACCCGGACCCATCACTGTTTTGATTTTTTTTTAAAAAAAAAAAAAAATAATGATATAAATTATCTCGGCCGATATTGAACTGATATATATCGTCGATATATTGGCCATATCAGTCGAGAAATAGGCTGCCGATACAATACATATCAGCTGATATTAATCAGCACTAAAAATTTGATATATATAACTGTATCAGGCCTATATCTATACTCCTATTTAATACGTTAATGAAATTGGGAAAAAAAGAGAGAAAAAAAAAAGAACTGAAGAAAACTACTGGATTAGAGGTGAAGAAACAATGACAGCAGTGTTGGAGATCGAAGAAGCATAACCCGAACCCCGAACCCGGTTGGCATGGGCTCGATGTCACCGCCGAGTAGAAGAGCGCGATGGTATAGAACTGTTCAAGAAAAGACAAAGAAAGAGGGATTGAGGTGGAAGAGGTGGCATGTAGAAAGATGAACACGGAAAACGAAACAACGGAACGGACTCAAAGAGAAAAGAAAAGAGGGGGAACCTCAGGAATGGATAAAATCGGAACTTTATTTAAAACTTTTGAAGGGGCTCTATATAAAAAGAAAAGTGGGGTGACTATAATATTACCCGAGAGGAAACGGTGCTGCTGTATTTTAGCCGACCAAGTCGTGGTGCATCTACCTCTTTATTTTAAACCAATTCAATTTTGGTCCTACACATGCCTTTCCTCCATTGTCCCATGCCATCTCATCCTTCGTCTAATACACAAAGCCAATCTACACCATTCACTCCTTTATTTTTAATCCTTATTCAATCCTCACCCTCCATTCCTATCTCTCAACATCTATAAATGGAGCAGCTCCCATCAAGAGAAATTCGAACCTGGCTGAGATTTGTGGAGAGTTTAAGAACTTGAGACTTTCGAAAATTAAGAGAAGAGTTTTGGAATTCTAGAATTTTGTCTTTAAGGTTAGTTTTTATTTTTTTTAATTTCTTCTTTAATTTTAATTCATGTCTTGTAATTTAGTTCAATTAATAATAGTATAATTTATTTGTCTTTTTATCTTTATTTTCTTCAATTCAATTTTAGTGTGTGATTAATTTCAGTAATAAATTAAAAAATTCCATGATTCTTCTTATTTTGATTTTTCTTAAAGCCAAGGTTCCAATGCATTGTAATTTTTAATTCATATTTTATTAATAAAAGAAAAGGTGGATTTATTTAGAATTATGGTCGTCCAATTATTAAATTGTTGTATGATGAAAGTTTGATTTTATTTTAATTCTTTTTATAATTTTATGAAGATGATAATTTTTCGATATTCGAGAAGCGTGAATGAAATATTTATGATAAGTAGAACTTGGTTTTCCAATCCAAGGCTCTGCTTAAAGAGTGGATGAAATATTTGGATTTGGAATTTCAAGTGTAAATTTTATCTAAAGTAAGGCTTGAATCTGATTTTATTAGTTTAATGAAATTCATAATTTTTATACTGAGGATTTTAATAAATGAACAATTGGAATGCATGATTACTAATTTAAGTGAGCTCCATATTCTAGGCCTTAATTTTATTGTTAAAATTTGGATAATAATGCCTCCTTAATTCTTTGATCCAGTTCCATTGTAAATATGTACAGAGGTAATTTTAGGTGTTATTTTTATTTTTGTTTTAAAATTCAAAATTTTTTAAAATTGTGAAACTAGATTGGTTAATTAATTAATTGCATCTTAATTATGTGCTCTAAATTAGATTGAGATTATTTATAATTTTTTAGATTAAATCCACCATCTTAATTAAAATTAGATAAACTTTGTGTTTTCCATTAAAATTAGATCTCTTTAATTGTTAAATTCTAATTTTAGATGTGGTTTCTAATTTTAGACCATGTTTTCTATTTATTGAATGTTTCTAAATTAAGAATATAATTCCTAGATTAGAGAAATAACTCCATATTTACGATATATTTCTATGTTTTCTAAATTTCTTAATTTACATGATTCAATAGTATATTTTTCATGGATATATTTTCCTAAGGTCCGATGGGTTTGACCTCGCACTCCAAAACTATACTATAAATGGTTCGTGTGCTTGCGAGTATAAACTTAAAACACAACATCTACAATCCTAGAAACCTTCTCCCAAACTTCTGGTTGCATATACAAAGACACATCTTCGTCATCAAGGACATCAAGTTTGGAGAACTCTTCAAGAAGCACTTATTCATCAAATTTGAGCTACAAAGGCAAGTGCTTCTTCTTGTGAGTAAATTACTATCTTGTTAAGTGGATTAAAGAATTGTTCTTGAGCCACTATAAAAAATAGAGGGATAAGGATTACACCTAGGGTAGGTCGAACTGTAATAACCCGACCCGAAAATAGGGCTTAGGGTCCAAATCAGTGTGATATTGTAGGCTTTGAGCCTCGCACACAAGCGAGCCCGCACGGTTTTGTTCCTAGGGCCCTGACCCACATGGCCAGGCCCAAAAGGCCTCACACTAGAGTAGAGGTGGGTGGCCTCAAATAAACCCACCATCTTCTTTCTTCCAAACCGATGTGGGACTTCCCACCTCAGTTTGGTGTGTTTCACAAGGGGCAGGGGTATCACAACCATCCCCCCCTAAGGCCTTGAGCCGCCCTCTGCTCGACTCGGCCCAGCTCAACAACACAAGGGAAGGAGGAAAGCCCACACAGTCTGAATGTTGAACTCGGCTCTGATAGCAAGTTGTAACGACCCGACCCGAAAGTAGGGCTTAGGGTCCAACTCAGTGAGATATTGTCCGCTTTGGGTCTCGCACACAAGCGAGCCCGCACGGTTTTGTTCCTGGGCCCTGGCCCATATGGCCAGGTCCAAAAGGCCTCACACTAGAGAAGAGCCGGGTGGCCTCAAATAAACCCACCATCCTCTTTCTTCCAAGCCGATGTGGGACTTTCCACATCAGTTTGGTGTATTTCACAAGGGGCAAGGGTATCACACGAACTTTTCAAAATTAGGTGATTGTGTTGGGTGAAATTCTCATTCTATTGTGTAGGCGTAATTCATACTCTATTGTGTTGGCGCAATTCTAACTCATAGTGAATTTGGGATAACCCAAGATTGGGTGAGTCCATCAGTGGATGTAGTAGGGGTTTACTCCGAACCACTTTATATTGGGTGTTTGGTCATTGCTTGTGTGATTGCTAATTTAACTTGTACATTCTTGTTATCGCACAACACTTGATTAATCTTGTTTACTCTGCTGCATTTATTGTGATTAATCAAGAAATTTGAAAAGGCTATTAAAATTGGAGATTGTCCTATTCACCCCCCCTCTAGGGTCAATCTGTTCTAGCATTGGGAATTTTCACTCTTCCTACCAGTTAAGACATGTAAGAAGCATAGTGAATATATACATGAGATAGAGCCTTAAACAAAATGAGCATACAAACGTGATGCTATCATGATATAACTAAATGTGATGCTAACAATCCATAACAAATTAATTGAGCAAGCAAAACGCATGTAAAGAAGTAAAGCACAAGAACCATAGAAGGGGATAAAAGAGATGAAGAGATACAACCTGATTTAACGGGTTCAGTTGTTCTCGCCTACGTCCTCGTCACGAGCCACTCCCGAGGGTTAACTGTACCAACCCATCGTTCGTACGGCTGAAGGACAAATCGTTTACAACAATCTTTTTCTCTCCTTAATCCCAATAGGTCTCTTTCTGGTTCCGACACTGACCTTTCTTCCCAAACTCACAACAGGGATTGCCAACCGTTCTCTCCTTTTTCTCTCTCAGATAGAAAAACAAAAGTACATTCAAGCACAGGAGTGTGATACCCTGCCCCAAAGGGGGGGACCAGCCATTGGCAAGGTTTTTAAAACATGGAGAAACAGTCGCCAGGTGGTTCTAGGCGCCACTCTAGAGTCCCACATCGCCATCTGCCTCCATGGTATATATTGTGTGGAGCTTCCTCCTTCAAACACAAGGCATTTTGGGAGCATTCCTTGGATCTGCTTGCCAGAAACAAAGTCGTGTGAGCCCAAAGTGGACAATATGTGCTAGAGGGACGAGGTGTTACAATTAGTATCAGAGCACGATTCAACAGTAGGACTGAGGGTGTGGGTGTGCAGTGTATAGTTCGAGTTGGAGACGACTCTGGTCTTAAGGGGGTAGGTTGTGATACCCCACCCTAGAGGGGGCCCAGCCATAGGCCATGCATCCAAAACATGGAGAAAAAGTCGCCACGTGGCGCTAGGCGCCACTCTGGAGTTCCACATCGCCATTTGCCTTGAATTCTCCCTGGTATATATTGCGTGAAGCTTCCTCCTTCAAGCACAAGGTCTTTTGGGAGCATTCCTTGGGTCTGCTCGCCAGAAATAAAGCTGTACGAGGCCATCTGCGAGCCCAAAACGGACAATATTGTGCTAGATGGATGGGGCGTTACAAGTAGACTCTCAGAAAATAAGATTTCAGCTCTCTAGAGTTTACTCAATATGTAAGAACATAGATGGCTCAACAAATGATATGAATGGGGTTCATCTGATTCTCTCTAAGATAGACAAATCTCTCTCTTTCTCTCTCTCTCAATGGCTATGGGAATGTGGAGCTTGGATTTTCTCTAAGTTTATTCTCTCACTGCTCATGCAAATTTCTCCTCATAGTGGCATGGTATATGTAATGGAAATTTGAATTCATTATCGTTTCCATGCATTAAATGGAAATTCATCCATTCCGAAATGCATTTAATGTGTGACCTACCAGGCTAGTTGATATCTAACAGTCGACAGTTAAGAAGACTAGTCGACACACGACACTTGTTCAATGGATATTCAAATTTGCACATACGACGGTCTAGTACGTAATAGTAGACACAATGTAAATATAGACTTGATTTATTCTGGAGTGATAGTGATGTGGACGGTTACCAGTCTATCTGTCGACGGTAACTTATTAAGGAACAACCATTTGTTGCAGTCCATAACTATCGCTAGTTGCCTAAGCAGCTGACGGTGGTTACATATCATGACTTGATTGCAGAGTGTACATTTAGTTCTGTCGATGGTGATGCTTTTACCTGTCGACGGTTTGGTCTTGAGTTACCAATCTAACTATTCTAAATGGTATTACGTAGCGCTCTAGATATTCAAAGTTATGGAGCTGAAAGGCTAACTATCGTCTGACACGCAGTTCATGTAGATTAATGTTTGAATTGCAACCATTGTTTGGTTTTACACTCAGTCTATGTGATGTTCAATGGTTAGACTGATGCCAAACATATATTATTGGTCTTACATAGTCTTTTTTATATTCAATGGTTTAGATTACTACCAATGTATGTGTTAGTCAATGATATTGGACTAACACTCGGTTCATGATATTCAATGGTTTGAATTGATGCCAATATGTTTGGTCTTACGCTCAGTCTTTGTAATATGTTTTAATGTGTAGACTAATGTCAAACAAGTAATAATGGACTTGCATAATCTTTGTGATATTCAATGGTTAGATTAAAGCCATGTTACAGACTAAACACGAGAAGTGATATTACATAGTCCAAGATGTTCAGTGGTTTGGACTGCAACCACATTAATGGACTTACGCAGCTCTATGATATTCAATGGCTTAGAGCTGCAAGCCATGTCATGGACTCTTTTAGATATTCAATGGTTTGGAGTTGTAGCCATGTCATGGACTTGCACAACTCTTTTAGATATTCAATGGCTTGCAGATACAACCATGTCAATGGTCTTACATAGCTCCATGATTTTTAATGGTTTGAAGCTACAACCATTGTGATGGTCTTACAGTAGTTCTATGTGATATTCAATGTTTTAGAACTATTGCCATCAATGCCTAGGATCCATATAATGTATTAATGTTGGTCCATGATCCTAGAAGTATGTCCAAGGTATGAGCTGAGCCAAGTGTTCAAGCATGTGAGTAACTTTGCAAACATCCTAAACACTCAACTGAAAACCTACCCAAAACAAAAAGATAAAACAACAACAACTTGAGCAGCAACTGTCTTCAGTTTTCTTCATCTGCTTCAAGACGCAATTGCTTCATCAGAATTTTCCCTTTGATTAAAGTGATGCTTGATCTTTCACTGAGCAAGTTACTTCTTAGAAAGAAAGCCTTTTGAATTGGCGTTGATGCACGGTCTTGCACATGCTTTTATTTCTTTTTTTCTTCACAAGCCTTTTGATTTAGTCTTGACAACTCCATCCTTACACAGGCTTGTGAATGAAAGCAGCAACCAATGGTTCTTCAGATTAATGCTTGCTTCTGCTCCATGGACCTTCATGGTATTGATAAACCATTTCATTTGTTCTTGAAGTTCGATCTTACACTACACTGGCTTATCAAAGTTCGTTCATAATCCATTTGATGTTTTTTCATCTTGGTCTTTCACTGGCTCATTTTCAAGAGCAGTGGTTCAACAAGTCATACATGTCTGTGCTTGATTATGCTCTTGGCCTTTTGGTTTACATGATGTATGGAAGCAAAATGTGTTACCTGTCTTATAAAAAAAACTCAAATACAAACATTAGTACCACATGTTAATGGTTTAGGCATCATCAAAATACATTTTTGACCACTTGGGGCTAACAACTTTGAAGGGAAACGAGCAATTGATCTTCAATTCTTTGCACGCTTCATGTCCATTTGATCTCCCGTGCATTGTGTGATTGCTCAAGTTCGACTTCATTGCTCAATCAAGTGAACCAATCCTGTTCTATAAACAATATGCTCAAGTATAAATGTTAGCATAGTACACAATGATTTTGTTATCATCAAAGCACCATGTATAATCGTGAGATTAGCCATGGAATAGAACATGGGATAAAACTCCTGGGGCCAACACTTTTATCGCATCAAATCAATGTTTCAAAATCCGGCCCATGGATTCACCCGTTTTAGAGGAAGGGTGGGTTAAATAAGGTTCAACCGGATTGACCCGTAGTTAAACCCGTGATATTAATATAATACTATAAATAATATTAACTTATTAATTTTAGTTTCATTGATTAGATGAAATAAAATTTAAAAAATATTTAAAAAAAAATAAAATGTGTCTTTTATAGGTAATCAAGTGATTAAAAATATAATTTATATTCAAATTTTGATTTACTCGTGGCTTACTATATCTAATTGTAATCGAACATTATTTTTTATGAAACACCTTAAAACAATTAAAAAGAACATACACCAAATATAGTAATATATATAATAGCTAAATAGATTGCAAGTCAATTGGCTTTTATGTTTTTTTTGTATATCATATTTAAACCGGAGTCGCTCAGATCAAATGTTATATTCATTCATTTATAATGAGTTCGATGAGTCTCAAGCTGGGTTTAAATTGAAAAATAAACCTACAAAATTCTACATTATATAATTTATTACAATCTCATATATTATTATGAAATTATAAATGAACAACAAAATAAAAATATAAATAATTTTTTTATTGAATCACCTAATTTATAAATTTAATCGAATAAAAAACCTTTAAAATGAATTGAATTTTTCCATTTAACTAATCTAGATAACTACATTTTATTTGGTTGAATTTTTTGCCTACCATGTATTTTATTTATTTATCTATATTTATGACGAAAGAAATTATGAGAAAATTTAAATCCTTTAAAATATTTTGTAAAAACACCTTGGTCACGTGAGATTTTTAAGTACCTACGTGAGTTTCCTTAGCAAACCCTAAAAGGTTGCTCATAGAAACCCTAGTCTCGTTACTAGTTAAAAAGGCCCTCTTTATTGTTTTCTTTCTTCCGCCTCTCTCGGTAAAACTTTGCTCTCTCTGTGAAACCCAGCCGCACCTCTCTATTTTTTTCTTTTCTGTTCTTCCACCCATCTCTATTTTTTTTCTTTTCTTCCACCCATCTCTAGTTTTTTTTTTCTTTTCTTTATGCATGATAAAGTTCAAGAAAGTAAGAGCACGATGCAGGAATAGAGGTACTTTTTCTTTTGCAATGGAGTTTTTCTTCTGATACGATCGAGTTTTTTTTTTAAAAAGGGTTTTAAGATTTAACGGATCACGGGTTTGATTATTGAAATCGGGTTGAACCGCTGGTTGTAATGGGTTTTAAAGGGTTTTTAACTCAGACGGGTTTTTAATGGCTCGACCCGTGTTTCAGCCGGGTCACGATTGACCCGCGGGTCAACCACAGGCCTAGGCCGGGTTTGATAACACTGCATCAAACTAAAAAAAAATTAATAAACTATCAAGGAAATCAATTTTTATAATAAATAATTGTGCACAAATATGCCCTGAAGAATTTTGCATTTTTATTTGCCCATCACTTTTTCACTTCATGTAACTTAAAAAGTGCTTTTATAATTAGATCTAAATAATTTTGTGTATACTTCAAATTGATGATTTTTGCAAGGGATTCATCCAATGTTTTAAAATCCGACTTCATGGAGTGACCCGTCTTAAAGGAAGAGTGGGTTAAATAAGGTTCAACCGGGTTGACCCTTAGTCAAACCCGATGACACCCGTATCATTAATATAATATTAAATTATTAACTAAGGTTTAATTAATGAGTTGAAATAAAATTTTATGTAAAACTATTTATCAATATATATTTTAGTGGTTTAGAGCAATGTTTCAAAAAAAATTAATCATTCAAAAAATCTTTTAATATAAATATTATTGTTGATCAAATAAAAAAGATAAAATAACAACTTAATATTTTGTCAATATATATTTTAATCATTAAAAAATCCTCTATTATAAATATTATTGATTTTTATTAAATTTTTATTTTTTATTTTTATTATTTTTCTTTTTAAAAATGTTAACATCTAACTTTAAAAAAATTATGTATAAAATCTTAACTTAATAATTTTTTTTTAAAAATTATTAAACATTTATTATTTATGGCCAACTCTTTTTTTTTTTTAATAAGATAAGTCTATTCAAAAGGAGGGGTAAAACCCCAAATATAGAACAAAAAAATCAGGTGATACTTATTAGTTATTACCCACAGTGCAGCACTGTAGTGTCAATGGAGTGTGGGACTTGGGGAGTAGGAGTCCCACATCGACAAACAAAAAAAAATTACTGTAGGGGAGGGTTATAAAAGCAAGTTGGAGAGAAAAATACTCCCATCCATTCAGCTGTGAAAAGTCTGTGACTCCATACTTCCATTGCAGCGTTTTTTTTTTTTTTCCTTAAACAAGGATATTCTTTACAAACGGGTCACGGGTCGTGGGTTAATATTAAAATATTAAAAACCGAGTCTAACTATTGGTTGGAGAGGATTTGTATGGGTTTTAAACCCAGACGGGTTTTAACAAACTTGACCCTTTAAGTTGACGGGCACAGTTGACCTACCGGTTCAACCACGGGTTGGGATAATAACATTGGATTCATCATACTGGATACAAGTGCTTAAGTTATTATTTGAGCACTAGTCTAATGTGAGGCCTATAGTTAATGAAATACCCTCCACAAAATTGAACGTTTGGATTTTTGGAAAACATGATTTTGTATATTCAATTGACTTTTTTTTTTTTTAAAGATATCATATAGAAGTCAAGAATTTTCAAATCCACCCATTTATTTTGGCTCAGATGAACTTCACCTAAATCCACCCATTTATTTTGGCTCAGATGAACTTCACCTAAAAGTGTTCAAATTAAAAACTTAGTTTCATGAATTATAATAACGATGATGATGAGGTAAATGAAACCTAACAAATATTAGGTAAGGCTATATATTTTTCTAAGCAATATTGGGATTTATGATATTAAAAGCAAAGAAAAGCAAATGTTTCATGAATTAATGCTTTTGTTTCAGTCCCAAAATCCAAATTTAGTGGATTAGATTGAAAGTCACACACCTTTTTCTTATTAAGAAAAAATTAGACTCTTCTTGTAGGCTGTGGGTTTGGCACTAATTTGGTAAGCAAATGGTTTCAATCCTTTTTCTATTCGAAGAGAGAAAAGGGTACAAGATTGAAGATTCCATTTCTTTTTCTTTCTCTTCTCAACCTCACTGACCTGTTGTTTATAATTTTGGTTTGTACTCCTAAAAATTGGTCAATATTTTTTTTTATTGAATGAAATGGTATAACATTTTGTTTGATATATTGAACAATAATGTTTTTTAGTGGTAAATTGAATAATTTAAAAAAAAATATTTTGGACAACTTTGTTCAATAAGAAAGTGGGTGGAGAATTGAATTTTTTTAGAGTGAAATTGGGTTTAGAGATACCCACTAAGGTGCATATTATAGATTTTATAATTTGAGAAAAGAGTTATGCCAACCTTGAACAAATAAAGTCATCGAAGTGCATTTTATCTTTTGAGATTTCATTATAGATATATTGTAATTATTTGATTTTTTCTTTTTAATTAGTGAAATAATACATTAAATTCTTGTCTTGCCTTATGTACCGTGTTTGTGTGATTTACTTTTATTTTATTTTTCCTTCTACAATATTTAAGTGGTACTTTCTCCGTAGCATTACATATTGAAAAAGTCTATTTGAAATTTTCTCAAGACTCATTATCGAGACTCTTATTAAATGTTTGTTGAGACATGAAAAATGATTATTTTACCCCTAATTATTGGAACAATTACACATTTTCCAGCCGCCGTCTTTCTTAGGTACCAACAACACTGGAGATCCACAAGGTGAACAACTCGGTTTGATGACTCCGCACTCCAATAACTCTTGGATTTGTTGTAGGATCTCATCATTCTATATGATGGAGGTACGATACAGACCCAAGTTGGGTAGGGAAGCATCTCCTACTAACTGTATATCATTATCCACAGGTCTCTGTGGTGGTAGACCTTATACCTCTTCAAATAGCTCGTTAAAAGTCAGTTTAACTTTGTCAACTTCAGACTCTTGCATGGGGGTGAGTAATATTGTAGAGAGTGCCACTTTAGCTGCTGGTTGTTCCTGTGGTCTGATCATCAACATGACAAACTTCCCACAAGCATTCACCATCCTCTTGCCCTGTGTAGCTGTGACCAAAATGGTGGTAGTCTGTGTTTTATTGGCATTGACATAAAATTCTTTTTCGTCCTTCACAAACCGATACTTGCGTTGTCGCCTGTAATGAATGGCATCTCGGTCCCACAAATATAGACTGCCCAAAATGACCTGACACACATCCAATGGAAGCCACCTCACATGTCACCTCATCAATATACTTTTCTGTGATGACAAATTTAAAGGTGCATTGCTTTGTGATCTTCATCTCCACATCTTTCTGTATCCACCCCAATGGATAGGGTTTTGGATGTGTTGTTGTGACCAATCCCATCCTCTATACCAAACATTCTGAAATATGATTCCTTTGGCTTCTATGGAATCACACTTTGTTTCACTTGAATCTTCAAATGAAAAAGCTCTTCTCTTAACTCAGAGTTCTTGGAAGTCTCTGCAGTCTTTACCATGAGCGAGAGTTTACTATTAGCTATCTTTAGCTCTTCATACTCTTCCATTTCACGGATATTCAACACTGCCTTCCTGTCATTCTTCGGGAGTTGCTCAGGATGTAATTTCCAGCACTTATCCTTTGTATGACTAACCCCTTTGCAGTCGTCACAAGTAAGACCTTTTGCATTATTCAACTTCCTCGACTGACTAGATTCACCCTTGTTGTTACCACCCATACCAGCTCGTCCCTTGAAATTTGGTCTGACCTCAACCCTATCATATTTCTTGTTCTTTGCCTCTATGGCGATGGCCTTCACTGGAGCTTCATCAATGGAGCTAACTTTAAAAATTCTTAGCTTCCTCCAAATGTATTCAGCTAAACTACCCACGTACTTCATAAAAACTTCAAAATCTTCGATAGAGATGCCCAGTACAATAGCCTGAGTGTGAAACTCAGTAGTGTACTCTTGAACCGATTGGCCAAATCGTTGTCTCAAGTACTATCACCTAATCCACCGGTCTTCCTCATGTCCAATTGGGTAAAACTATTTCCAGACCAACCTCTTAAACTTACTCCAAGTTAAACCAGATATGTCATGACGCTTCATATAAGCGTTCCACCATGTCAGTGCATGTCCTGACATCTTCAGTCATGCAAAACTGATTTTCTGTGCACTGGTGTACACATAGAGAGTGAAATAGTTCTCCATTTGTTCCATCCAATTGTCTAATTTATCTGTATCAACTACACCATCATAAGTAGGAATTTCTAATTTGAAACCTACTCCGAAAGGTTTCTTACCGGACTGGTCAGCTCCCAACAAGATTTCATGGGTCTGCTCGACCTCTTCCTCAAGTTCTTCCTCTTCATCTGACTCGTCTGTATCTGTTGATTCGATCTTCTTCTTCTTAGATGAACCTGCAGACGTCTGTTTCAGAGAGGACTTTGAGGCGGCACCTTCCACTAGTTTGGTGACTAACTCTGTTAATGCGGTCACTTGTTCCTCCAATTTCGAGAAACGCTCCTTCAATTTGTCATTCGCAGCAATATCTATTTTTCTCAGGATTTTCTTTCCTTCTGAACAAAGGGGCTCTAAGATTTCTTCATCGGACTTCTGGTATTGACGACGTGTCAAGACCATATACCCTAGGCTTCCCGAAAGAAGACGAAACCGAGCTCTGATTCCAACTTGATCCGCTAATCCGGACGTTTGGGTGACAATGGATAGGAAAATGCAGCGGAATGAAATGAGAATCAAGAGAGACGTAGGATTTTGGGAAGATGGATCTTCCTCTTTTTGGTCTTTTCTTTAATTTCTCAAAGGATTGTACAATCACGAGTCTTGGCATGCATCCAGAGTTGGAGACTGCCAAAAACAAAGAGAAAAATGGATAAAAGTGGGCAGAACTGCCCAGAACCGTTGAAAACTGCTCTAACCATTGGCAGTTTTCACGTACCAGTCAACTGGTACTATTCACAGACTGTACTAGATGATGTACCAGTCGACTGGTACTAGGGCTGCAGCTCGAGTCGGGCGGGTCGGGTTTCTTAAAACCCAACCCAACCCGAGTTGATATATATGGAACCCGACCCAACTTGACCCGAATTCTCAATCCCACCTGAATTCTAATCCGAATTTTGACTCAACCTGCATTCTAAACCCATTTTAGCCTAATTTTAGCTGGGTTGGGTCAGGTTAACTTGTAAAATCCTCAACTAGGTCTGACCCGAATTTCATGCTGATTTTTATCTTCTCAACCCGACCCGCTGGCCCGAAATTCTCGACCGGACCCTCATGATTTCTCAGGTTGGGTCATACGGGTCGGGCCAAAACCCGACCCGAGTTGCAACCCTAACTGATACATCGACTGGTACTATTAAAGAACAATCTATTCTTACAGACATGTGATAGATGATGTACTAGCTGGTACTATTCACAGCCTAGGTAGATGATGTACCAGTCGACTGGTACATCGATTGGTACTATTCACAGTCTAGGTAGATGATGTACCAGTCGACTGGTGCATCGACTGATCCCATCAGAGAGTGATCTGTAACACAGTATACTCACTATACGACTTACCAGTCGACTGGTGCATCGACTGGTATCCTTAAAAACTTATTTTCTTCATTTTATTAAGTCTTTAAACAAAATATAACAAGAGAAAACAAGGAAATACATAGAAATACATGAAAATGCAATAATGGGAGATCCTCCTGGGTCACTATCTCCACACCGAGAGATAGATTTCGTAATAAATCTACAGCCTGGAATATCTCCTATATCTATGGCACCCTACAAGATGGCGCCAGCAGAACAGAGAGAGATAGCTAAACAGATAGATGAACTTCTTAAGATTGGTTTTATCCGATCAAGTAATTCACCTTGGGGTGCACCAGCTCTCTTTGTGAAAAAGAAAGATGGATCCTTAAGAATGTGTATAAACGATCGACCTTTGAATCAAGTGACTATTAAGAATAAGTACCCTTTGCCTTGAATAAATGATCTATTCGATCTGCTCAGAGGAGCAAGATGTTTCTCGAAGATTGATGTGCGGTTAGGTTATCATCAGTTGAGAGTCAGGGAAGAGGATATCCCTAAAACTACTTTTCGGACGCAGTTTGGACTCTACGAGTTTTTAGTCATGCCATTTGGTCTGATCAATGCGCTAGCAACTTTCATGGATTTGATAAATAGGATCTTCTGATCGTACCTAAGAGAGTTTCTAATAGTATTCATCAATGATACTTTGATTTATTCATCATCGGATGAAGAAAGTGAGCATCACTTACGTGTAGTTTTGCAGACTTGAGGGACCATCAGTTGTATGGCAAGCTCAGTAAGTGTTAGTTTTGTTAACTCAGGTCTAATTTCTCGGACACATGGTGTAAGCATAAGGAATTTCGGTAGATCCAGCCAAAGTGGAGACAGTGATAAACTAGGAAGCACCCAAAAATGTCACTGAAATTTGAAGTTTTCTTGGATTGGTGGGATATTATAGAAAATTTATCCCCAAATTTTCACAAATTGCTATGCCAATGACTCGAATGACCTGGAAAGATGTGAAATTCGAGTGGAATGAAGCCTGTGAAACAACATTTCAGGACTTAAAGGAGAAGCTAACCACATCTCCAGTGCTCACCATACCTGAGCAAGGACGTGGTTACGATGTATATTGTGATGCCTCTAAACTTGGATTAGGGTGTGTGTTGATGCAAGAAGGGAAAGTTGTTGCTTACGGGTCCAGACAATTGAAAGGACATGAGCTAAACTACCCTACTCACGATTTGGAGTTAGCAGCAGTAGTGTTTACTTTGAAATTATGGAGACATTATCTGTTTGGTAAGCGATTTACTATCTTTTTCGATGACCATAGCCTCAAATATCTCTTCATCCAGAAAGATTTAAATATGAGTCAGGAGAGATGGGTGGAGTATTTAGAAGACTATGACTTTGAGCCCTCCTATCATCTTGGAAAAGCAAATGTTGCGGCAGACGCTCTTAGTAGGAAATCTCGCGGTAGTACAGCTAGCATGGCGTCACTATAGTGGAAGATGTTGGAATCTATGTCTGATTTTGACTGGGGATTGATTGAAAGAGATAATAGGAATAGTGTTGGAAAGGCAGCAAGATGACACTAAGACAAAGGAATTGATAGCTCAGCTGTCTAGTGGAGCAGAGTTGAAAGATTGGAAAGTTAGATCGGAAGGAGGTTTGACATTACAGGATAGATTATTTGTACCAGAGTCGTAAGAATGTCGAGAGAAAGTACTTGATCATTTTCATTGTTCCAAGTTTGCAGTGCATCCTGAAAGTACGAAAAATGTATCGGGACTTACTCTGACAATTCTAGTGGAAAGGAATGAAGCGAAAAATGGTAGATTTTGTGTCAAGGTGTTTCACTTGTCAACAAGTCAAAGTTGAACATCAGAGACCTAGAGGTAAGACACAACCTCTTCCTGTAGCTAAATGGAAGTGGGAGCATATCATCATGGATTTTGTGACAGGATTTCCAAAGTCTACTAAAGGAGACAACTCGATTTGGGTAATCATAGATAGACTGACTAAGTCGGCTCACTTTTTACCGATAAAAAAGAAGGACACTCTGACAACACTGAGCAAGTTGTACCTGTAAGGAGATAGTCAGATTGCACCGAGTGCCAGTGTCTATCTTGTCAGATAGAGATATACGGTTCGTATCAAGATTTTGGCAAGGATTGCAAAAGGAGTTGGGTACGAAGTTGTACTTCAGTACAACATTCCATCCTCAGACAGATGGTCAGTCAGAAAGGACCATTCAGACTTTGGAGGACAAGTTAAGAGCTTGTGTGATGGATATGCAAGGGAACTGGAAAGACCACCTAACACTCATAGAATTTGTATACAACAACAACTATCAATCTAGTATACAAATGACACCGTACGAAGCTCTGTGTGGAAGACCCTGTAGATCGCCTTTGTGTTGGACTGAAGTGGGAGATAAAGCTCTTCTTGGACTAGAGATGGTATGCGAGACGTCTGAACAAGTCGAGATGATCAGGCAGGGTCTAAAAGCTGCACAGAGCAGATAAAAGAGTTATGCTGACAAAAGATGAAGACCTCTAGAATTCGAGGTTGAAGATTTTGTGTTTCTACGTGTCGCTCCGCGACATGGTGTGAAGAGGTTCGATCGCAAGGGGAAGCTATCACCCTGATATGCTGGACCGTTCGAGATTTTGAGAAAAGTTGGGGAAGTTGCTTATCAGTTGGCACTTCCTCCAAATCTGGAAAAGGTGCATCACACATTTCATGTGTCAATGCTCAAAAAGTACGAATCAAAGCCTTCACACGTGTTGAATGTGGAAGAAATAGAAGTATCTAAAGACTTGACTTTTGAAGAGGTACCTATAGAGATGCAGGGTACTCGGACTCAAGTGCTTCGAAGGAAGAACATTCCTCTAATGCAAGTCTTGTGGCAACACCGTGGTGTGAAACAAGTGACGTGGGAGCCAGAAGCGGCAATGTGGAAGTTGTACCCCTGTTTGTTTGTTGAGCAAGGTATAAGCTTTTTCTTAAAATTTCTTTACAGGGGTTGGGATGTAATACTCCGACCCAAATTAGTGTTTAATCGTGTCCTTAGTAACCATTAAGTGTGTTTAATGGTTAGTTAATCTGTGAGACTAACAAGTGAGCCGTGTATAGAATCAAAGTTTGACTCGACCTAAGTTCGGAACCTGTGGACTCGACTGGTTTAGTGCAGTGGCAAAGTTGTAATTATCTAAACTTTCTCCAGCTGAGACCCCTTAAAAATCTGTTTGAAAAATAAATGATTTGAAATATTTAAATTCTCAAATTCTGGGTTTAAAGAATTTTATTGTTAGTCATTTGATTTACAAAAGTGTGATTTTTAAGTTATCAGGAGTGTTCTTACTTTAGAAAATGATAGTTTTAAATATTTTGAAAGTGTCAAAATGTCTTGAAATTTTTAGAGAGTTTTAATCAGTTAAATTATTTAACCCGGTTGAAAATTCAGAATTTTGACAAGTATTGTTTAAATTTTTGGAAAATTACATTTATATGATTCTTAATCAAATAATATTTAAGTTTTGAAATTTATGCATAAATCATTGAATTTTAAATGGATTTCTCTCTCCATATTTTTATGTGTTTATGATTTTGAATATTTAAATTATTTAACCAATTGATTTAATTTAGTGAGATTTTATCCAAAGTCTAGAAAGGATTTAAAATACTTTCCAAAACTATGGTGATTATTTGGTTTTAATTTATTTTTCTAAACCATAGTATTATAGAATTTTAATTTATTTATGAATGGATAGACATCAAGATTTTTTTTTAAAAAATTGGAAAATAGGGTGATTATTCACCCCAACTTCGGCTAAACAACCGTACGTTTCCACCGACTTCGTGGGTTTTAAATAGATGAGATGAAGAGGGCAGGTGAAAGGATAAAAAAAAATGTTTTCCTCCCTTTCCTCTCTTCAATCCACAAATCCTTTTCTCCCTTGTTTCTTTTTTCTTCATCTCCAACAGGTTCTGGCAGTGGCTTTTGGGGATTTTGTGGGTTTTCAAAGCAAGCCATTTCTCAACCGATTCTCACAACCAAGGTATGAAAATTTATCTATTCGAAAATTTAGGAACTCAGGAACTGTTATTTTTATAAAATAGAGTAGTTTTGAGCTTCAAATTTGTTCCCAAAGAATAGGGAAAATGGGTTCTTTTTTTATTTTTAGATAACATCTCCTAAATTAGTTTTTGTGTTGTTTCTAACCCATGGTTTACCTTTCTTAAGCTAAAAAGGGGAAAGACTAACCCTAAGCTAACCTTGTGTGTTTACGTTACTGCACTCTCTAGGCCTATCTCAATATGTCTCCATGGTTCTATCCAGAAGACAATACGAGAATGGCCTGAGCATTTTACTTTACGACATTGTACCCTCTAGGCTGAAACCCTCCACAGGTAGCGCTACGGAAACGCCGCTATGTGGCCATCTATGAAGACGCTTTTACAGTAGCCCAGTGGTAAAAGGGGTTGGGCACTAAATACTTTATTTACTTTTCAATACTGTAACCGTTGGGCACAATCTCAATTCTTGACCCTGACCAGGAAGAAATACGAGATTGGGCACTGAGTGCTTTCATTTTCTCTTTATTGTGTGTTTTGGATGACTGACAGTTGACTTCTGACATAATTAATTGAGTAACATTATCCGATTTTCAGATGGAAAATGTGTTTAAAGAATTCTTTTGAAATATTTTGAGTTATTTTAAGTGTATTTGAAATTAAAAAAGTGTTTTTGGAAAATTATAATGTTTTACAGATCTTTGGTGAAAATCAAGTTGGAGAAGGTGAGGGGACTCAACTTTACATGTATCATGGTTATGGTGTATACTTGTTAGATTTTGGACTAGAAATGGGACCCATGGTATTTTAGAGATGGAAAAGACCAAGTGGGATCGGAAAGCGAGACTTGACACCGCTTCCTTAAAAGGGATGTTAAATGTTCCGACGGTCAGAATGGAAGCAAGAAAAAGGTGTCAGGAAACCGAGGCCTAGTGGTCTGAAATGTAGCATGGGACCCATTAGATGTCTAAATGTTGACGGATATGTTTGTTTGGACAGTTTATAGAATGTTCATTGATGGATTAGTTATGTGATTGTGCATGTGCTTGTGTTATGATTATTCATGCACATGGAGTTTATTGTTATTTAAAATGCATGTGGTAATTCTGCATATGATTATACTGCATGTGATATTCCTGCACTGACAAGGTTATGCAGGTGATGTTTATTCTGGGTTGTTAAACCTAGATTAAGACCAGTGAATGGTAAAGGTAATTCCATTGTAAAACCCTCATGGAAAGGGTATGTGGAGATTTACATTCCATGTTTATGGAAAAATTGATAGTATGTGTATGTGTTTAACTGTACACTATCACACACTTGTTAAGTGGGTCGAGCTCTTGCAAGATACTACATTATTTCCGTGTCGAGACTTAATTCATTTGGGGATGAGTGAGATTCCTCGACAAGGTTGAGTAGGATACCCTGGAACTGTGCAGTCAAGGTTGAGTGGGATACCTCATGGGGTCGAGTGGAATACCCCAGTGCGTCAAAGAATAAAATGATACACATTTAGTAGAAAAGAACAAATGCCACATTTTCATTATTGTTAACATGCATTATAATTATGTTTAATTCATGATTATGAATACTGCGTATAGTTGAGCTCTCTTCACTGGGCTAGGAGCTCACATCCCTTACAATGCAGGACATGGACTGGTAGAGGGAGCTGAGGATCCTTTGTGATGGATTAGAAGTTGAAATTCAGAAGTTGTTGGAGTTGGAACTTAGGGTAGTTTGTTTCTAAGTTCAATATTTTTGTTATTTTGATAATATGTGTATTTTGGTGTTATGCAGCTGTGTATGGCTCAAAGACTACTTGAACAAGTCCCATGTGCAGTTTATGATATGATTATGAAATGGTGTTTGAATTTGAATGTATGTTTGTGACTTTCGAAAGTCAAATCGAAAAAATTGTCCAATGTTATATCTTGTGATCTTTGGATGTTTGATTCTCAAAAATCTTGGATTACAAGCCTATTGTGAGTTTAAAATTCCTATGTACAGTTATTTATCTCCATACCTTTGTGTTGGTATAAGAGATTAGGAGTCAGGCTGTATCTCAAGCATTTTGAGTGTCAAAATAAGAGAAAAATCAAAATGTGCATTGTCTGTCTTGACTAGCATTTTTACTGTCAGTGGTGAAAGATCGCCACTGTCGATCGATCGCCCAGGCCAAAAATTGTTCGTATTAGTTTTTGAAATTTAGAATTTAGTCTAGTGTGTTGGATCACACGTGTTGTCCACATAAACTTGTGATACTTTTCCTTTGGGCTTTAATGAGCTCAATACCCATGGACTTAATAATTTGGATTTTGTTTAAAAAAAAAAAATTAGTTGTGTTCAGGACCCACATCCAGGTTCGGAGTGTGACAACCCCACTAGCATCCCACAAGTAATAATTACATGCATGCAAAATTACCTCTAAGCATGTAATCAGTGAAAAAGGTAACATGTTATCACCAAACATATCAAATATGATCACAGGTTACATATATCATGATACAAATTAAGTCATCCAGTATATTATCACGTTTACCGTACAACATGTTATAACATTAGCAACCAAATCAAGTTATGACATAATCAAATAACATGTTATCACACAACACATGTCATCATGTTATCCAACCGACATGTTACCAGAATATCAAATAAACATGCTATCATATTATTCAACCAACATGCTATCACAAGCAATCCGACACGAGTACACCCGAATAGGTCCCTTACCACATAATTCATCATAACAGTTTCTCATTGTCGAGTGGCTCAAAACATATAAGGGCCCTCATTCCTCATTGTCGAAGGAAAAATCTGAAAAATACACTAAAGTCCACAAGTCCTTCGGAAGCACTAAGGCTGCCTCGGAACAAGGAGGGTTTTGAAGTAGGTTCCGAAGCACGAGGATCAGGTCTTGGAACAATGGATAGGTTCCGAGACAGGTTCTGAAGTCTGATTCTGAATGAGGGCTCCGGAACAGGGCTCGGAAAAAGGGTGTTCCGGACCAAGGTAAGTTAGACCCCTGTCTCGGAAGTTCCTAGGCTAATCTTGGATCTTCCGAGACTGTGCAGAGTTGCACAATTTGGAGATCTACTATGAAAATCCCCAAAAACGACTGAAAAGTTGTGGAAAATCCCATTTTTCAGAGAAAATAGTCTCTTTACATTCCTAGGGTCCAATTTGAGTTATAAAAACACTTCTAAAACATAATAAAAAACATCGATAAAGTGAGAAATCCCAAATTTAAGAATGCAATTGAAGCTAGAAAGTGAGATGGAAAGGAAAAGAAGAGGAAAAGAGGAAATTCACCTTTTTGGACCGGAAAACAATGGATTCCATGTAAAACAGCGTAAATGAATGTTGTATACGCGAAGGCCACGAAGAAAAAACGCGGAGTCTTCGAAGAACGGGCTCCTGGGATGACCGACAACAAATAGGGAGGGCGAAAGAAGGCTTGGGTGGCTGGTGGCTTCCAAACTAGGGCTTCTACAGAATTTGGGGATTCAAGGTTGTGTATCACAAGTGGGTTTTGATTCATTGTCACAAATATCAGCGGTATTTTCAAATTTACCGCAGTTTTTATCGGCAAAATACCATTACTGCGTTGAAAACGCGTTTTTATCGCCACGACGATAAATTTCGGTAAATTCCCGATAAAATTGCGTTAAAAACGCGATAAACGTTAATAACGCGATAATATCCCTGGTAAATTTCCGGTAAATTCCTGAGAAATTTCCGGTAAATTCCCTATACCATTTTTATTTCATAATTTTTTTTATTTATTCTATTTTTTTATTTTTTAAATATTATAATTTCCGCGAGATTTTCCCGTTAAATTCTCGGTAAAAATCAAAGAATTTAAAAATATCCGTTATTACCAATTGCCGTTAATATCCCGAGAACGGTATTTGTCACCATGGTTTTGAGTCAACACACAGGTCGGACTAGAAAACTTGGCTTTTGGTATCAAAATGGGTCCTAATTAATTTTCTTAAACTCAGGGATGAAAAGTAAGCTTAGGGACGAAACCTCGCTGAAAACTAAGTTCGAGAAATAATTTTAATAAATTATTTTCCTTTTCCGTAAATCCTAAAAATACTCAAAAAATCAAACGGATGACCTCCATTGTGGACAAGTGTGGGTTTCTATTTTTCATGTGTGTAGCTATCTGAGGGGGATGTGTGTGCAAAATTTGGGGATCTAACCAACAATTCTAGATTTTCTATGAATTTTCAAACATTTTTGCATGATAATTCATCAAATAATTCAAACTTAAGAAAATGTCATCTGAGCCCCCAATCTTGGAACCAGGCAAATCCGGACTTACCGGAGAGGCTACATGCTACCAAACTCCCAAAAGCCATCTCGGAGATACGCAGATCTCTCAAAACTCTGAAATATCGAGTTAGGGTCATTACATCATTAATAAAAATATCTAATTAAGAGTTTAATCAATTAAGCTTTCATTATCAATGTGAAATCTTTATTATATTTACTTAATAATCTATTCATATAAATAAAAATTATGAAAAAAATAATAAATTCACATAATTGAAGAAGAGCAACACCTATAGATGAAAGCAAAAGATTATTGTTTGATAGAAGAAATATCAATAAGCTTTTTATTTTTAGTGAAGACTGGCTAAATTCTTTTAACTCATCAAATCTAATTTCAATAAATCTTCCATTTTAAATATTTTCATAATTTTTTATATATTTTAAATTATTGATATGAAAAAAGTGTGATAAATCAATATAACTTACCAAATTTAATATTAAAGTCTTTATCTATATTTTTAGTCAAAATTTCGTAATTTTTTTAAGTTTTCAATTATTTCAGTTCAATTTTGAGGGTTAATCAAAAGTATCCTTTTTATATTAAATAAAGGTGAAGCATAACAACTGTTTTTTTTTTTTCATAAAGTTAGTTTTTGGGAGATTTAGTTTCTAAGTTTTAATTGATTTTAGTTTCTTATATCATTTTTATAAATTAAAAATTGAGACAATATTTGAAACTAACTAAACAAATAATACCCTTTCAAGTGGACAACGTTGCCTGCAAGTGATAGTTTGCCATTATGTGCTATATTGTCTATCGAGGTGAATTCTAATATATGAGAGGTAAGTTTGAAAGATATTTTTATAATGATACTTGTTATTACGTCTATTTAATTTGACAAGTCATAATCAAATAATTAATGATAAAAATGAGATTAGTTTTATGAAATTTAAATGTAAAAGTAAATTCAATAATTGAATAAAGAATGGATGGTTGTGAGAAGAAAAGAGTGTAACTTCATGTTTTAATGGATCTAAGACAAGAGCCAGAGGAGATAGTACCCAACTAAAAATAATCTCACAAATACATATATCAAATGAAGTGGGACTCAAATCTAAACATATGATTCTTTCGTCAAAGTGTCTCCCAATTATATTATCTTGTGTCTCATGAAGCAGGAGTTTTGATTTCGATTCTCACTCTACGCTAAAGGATCACTCTCTGAGAAGTTAATGAGTATTTAGACAGGGTGGCTTGTACATTACTCCTGAAGATTAGTTGGATGCTCTAAGAGACTATGACATCTTACTTATTAAAAAAGTTATCTTGTGCAAAGTGTGATGTGTCATAAATTAACATACAATATACATGTTATTTCTTTTATTAATTCAAAATCTAATTTTAATTGTTTAATTTGCTGTGGGTCGGGTTGAGCTCAGAAGAAGTTGATCGGTTACTTGATTCTGAGTTAGGTTGGATTAGAATTGAAAGTGATGGAAGATGATTTGAGTTAGGGTTGAGATCGACCTGACCCAGACAGCAACCAACCCAACACTAATTACAAGTTTACAACTCATTTGAACATTTCAAAAAAAAAAAAAACTCACAACTCATTGAAAGAATATAATCATAACTTTTTAATTTTTATCTAAAACAGGAAGTCTGACTTATGGAAAGTATCATGCAACCGCGTCTCTTCTTAATTAGCCAACTGTTTTTTAGAGAAAATTAATTTTTTTAAAATCTTTTAGCCCTTCGTTTGCTGCTTCATATTTGCCTCGTCAAACGCGAAGAAGCTACGTTTGATTGAAGATTCAGACCCTCTTCTCTTCTTCTTGTCCTTATCCTCGTTCTTCGTCTTCTTCTCTCTCATCTCCAATCCTCTGCTGATTCTTTTATAAAGGTTAGTACGTCTTCTTCTTCTTCTTCTTCTTCTTATGTTCCTACTTTTTGATTTACCAATTTTATATGGAAGCGTTTAGATGGCTTCAAAATGCAGATTGGCAGTGGGTTATTTTTTTTTATTCTTTTTTTACTGCATCGAAATGGTAGGAAATTAGAGGAATGACAAGACCCATCAATGCTGCAGTTGGAATTTGCTCACATTTGTAACTTGTAATAAAAAAATGGAAGAAAAAGGGGGAGATAAAGCCATTTAATGGAACAATGAGATTCTGTGGTATTTCCAGAGAACTAGGTCTGAACTCAAATCATAACTTTTTGGAAAAAAAATTCTGATAAAAAATATTTTTATTAGTTGAGAAATGTTTGCTTTGGGCAAGCACTTTTCCGTGCATCCAAACAAATCTTTTTTTTAAAAAAAGCACTGTTCTTTCATGCAACCAACCATAGGCTCACGGAGTGGACTTTATAGTATTTAGAGTGAAATGGGAGTGAAGAAAATTCTTTGGAAATGAATGTTTGAAGATTTTCTGATTAAAAAGAATATAAAATTATTTATTTGTTGAGAGATGGTAGCTTTCGGTTAAGCACTTTTCCATGCATCCGAACAAATTTTCAAAAAAAAAAAAAATGGTACTTTTCTTCCATGCATCCTAATATAGCCTCAATGTGAGGATTTTATAGTATTTCCAGTGAAATGGGTCTCGAGTAATTTCCTTGGAATTTGATGTTTAATGGAATTGTGACATCTTATGGTCTTTTCATTGAAATGGGTCTGAAGAAACTTCCTTTAAAATGAGTTTAGGAATTTGCAAATTGCTCTGAAGCAGTTTGAAAAGGATGCAAGTTGAAGGAACAAGGAGATGTACTTTAAAAACTAGGCTGGAAGGGGTAGAAGGATATGATGGATTATAAAGTATGGGAAGGTATGATTTTTGATTGGATAGGACGGAAGACGGGAACTTAGAAAGCTGACCCGGATAGATAGATGGGATTAGTGGCTTCGATGATGATGATGTCTGAAGCAATTTACTTTGAAATGAGCATTTAATTGAAGATTTTCTGGCATTCTAGAAAAATAGTTATTGACCAATTTCCTTTGAAATGGGCATTTAATTGAATTGTAGGACTTTCTGACATTTCCAGTGAAATGCTGGAGGAAGTAACTTCTTTTGATTTTTCATTGAAAACACTAGGAAGTAGCTGACCTCATATAGAATGGATTAAGCTTTGGTGATCGTGATTGAAGCACTACATGGTGCTTGAACTTTGAACTTTCACATTTTGGTGGATGGTGTGATGCAGTTCATTCCAATCCACAATGCTAGGAATCACATTCCAGTGCTGTTTTCCTGAAATGGCCTCTGCATTCACAACCAACATGAGTGTGTTCTTGCCTTTGAATATCAAGCTAATCAGTGCCTACATTTTCTCCATTTCAAGGAAATGGTTGCCATCTACCATATTTCAGGATTTAGACCTCCAAGACATGTGTTGCCTGTGCCTGTTCATCAATTTTGGGTTAGGAAGAAGTTTATGGTTTGAGTAGGAAAAGACATATGTAATCTTAATTCATATTGTTCTTAATTCTTATTCATTTTTCTGTCTAGAACGCCAGGTGGTGGTGTATGTAGTGTGTTGGTGGCTTAAGTATATGGTTTTGAAACTGGGAATTGAATCGTGTGATTATGAATATATATATTTTGGATGACTGTGAATAACGGAATCAGCAACCTCTGTAACGACATGGGAGTATAATCTATCTGTGTTTGTGTTTATGAATATCAATAATGTAGATCCCCAAAGGGTGACTTTGTCTCTCTCCTGAGGCGGCACAGAAGAAAACTGCTTTTATGAGCTAAACTCAATTTAAATGGTAGACAAGCATCGGTTGTTGTCTTAGTGATGGGGACTATCAGATTGTTAAATATATACACCCTTTTAGAAAGTACAACATCGAAGAGGTTGTCTTGGTTGCAGGAAGTAAGAAGAGATACAGTTAGTAACTATAAAGTAGAAACACCTTGATAGCAGGAGCAGGAATAGGGTTGAGCCGTGAACAGCCTGAGCCTCAAGGCCTGCTATGGGGCCTGTCTTGAGCTTAAGTTTTATGATTCAGGTTGGGCTTGGGCTTAAAAATGTCATATATGTTTAGTGCATAAAAAGCCTGAGGATAGGCAATTTACATCATTCTTTTCTACTAATATGCTTTAGATTAGATTAGCAGGGAAATAGTTTTGATATTCCCCATTTTTTCACCTATATAGTGTAATTAACACATACATGTAGGTGTAGCTATATGAAGTCCATCAACACACTTCAATTGCTGTTATGCTTGTTCCTCTCATTCTGTTGTCTTTTCTACTTCCTTCTCTGCACTGTTTTAGGTGATATGGAACCAATATATATTTTGATTGATTTACTCTCATGTGTATTTGAACAATGCACTTTTCTCCTAGTTCAGATGTTGCAGAACTGTAGTTTTTCTAGCTATGACCTTGGCAAAGTCCTATTCCAGCAACCTTAGAATCCTATAAGCTCTTTACATGGATGGCTTATTAAAGTAGCTGATTGCATGCAATGTAACCCTCGACGAGAAACACCCTTTGAGGCTGCAAATGTTGGTTTACTTCACTTTATAAGAAAGCTAGCTAAACTGTTTTTCTCTAATTAGTTAGTAAGCATTAACAAATTGAACTGTTATGATGAAATGTTCTGAAAGGTTGGTCTAGTTCTGTATGTATCAGGAGATCTCTGCATCTTTCTGCAGGAGATGTAGATCTTTGCTATAAATTGTACAATCTTCGCTTCTTTAATGGATCAAATCTTCAACTTGAGAAATGTTTTGTTTATAATGAAGGCACTGCTCCATCGCTGAATTTCATTCTTATTTGTTTTCTAGGGGGATAAAATGCCAGATATACAGTTGGGAGCTCACACTGTAAAGTCTCATGGAGTAAAAGTGGCAAGGCTGCATATGCACGACTGGCTGATACTGATTCTTCTTGTCATAATAGACGTGGTGTTGAATGTTATAAAGCCGTTTTACCGCTTTGTAGGAGAGGATATGATGACGGACCTAAAATATCCACTGCAAGGCAATACAATCCCATTTTGGGCAGTTCCTGTATGGTTTGGTTCCCATTGTCTCTCTGTTTCCATTCAGACAATGTTTGATGCCCTACTAATTGGCATTGTAAAGAGTGGACTTGGTGAAATTAGTTATTATCCTTTTTATATTGGCAGGTGGTTGCAGTTTTGTTGCCATTCACTGTCTTTCTCATCTACTATTTTTTCAGAAGGGATGTATATGATTTGCACCATGCTATATTAGGTAGCTATTCTTTCCTTATTTTTTAGTGCAATAGTTGCATTCTTACCTACAGATCAACATATCATATTTACAACTACTCTGATGTTAATAATAAGCACAGGCCTTCTCTTTTCTGTACTGATCACTGGAGTGATGACTGATGCTATCAAGGATGCTGTGGGTCGACCTCGACCAGATTTCTTCTGGCGCTGTTTCCCTGATGGGAAGGCGGTTGGTCCTAATTTTTCACAATTTATCCTTTTTAAACTTATTTTCTCTGTAGATTTATCTTCATCAACGTTATGCACTCAAGTCACACTTGTTAATGCACATTGCTAGAATTTTGATCCAGTCACGAGGAATGTCATATGTCATGGAGAGAAAAGCGTGATTAAAGAAGGGCACAAAAGTTTTCCAAGTGGTCATACTTCATGTAAGCTGCAATCCGCATCCAACAAAAGATGCTATGTATATTTATTATTCTTATTGCAATTATAAAGCTGTTATCATGGTTACAAACAGTGCATTTATATCTTTCTTTGATGACCTAGATATTAGAAGACATGTTTTTTTAAACGGATTAGAAGACATGTTGTCTATCTATATCCATGTCTGACATTTTAATTTTACGTTCATATGCGACTCAATCCTCAATACAGAAGTCATATTGTAGCATCTAAGGAATGCTAAAGACAATCATTTCCCTGATTTGTATTGTCTTACCAGTTGTCATAATTGACATTATCATTCACAATTCTTAAGATTAAATGATTGTAATTTGTTGGCTATGACTTTTACAGTTCGTTGCAACCAACTATTAAAAACTTATAGGATTAATATTATGATCCTAGTGAGTAGTCTGTATTCTGGATGAATCAGTGGAAGCTCATTCAGCTTGGTCAAATCAAAGTGAGATCTGCCCTACTTGATGAGATCAAGGTGTTTTTTTTTTTTTTTTAAATTTATTTAAAACCTCTCTCTCCATCTCTCTCAACCAACCTTATTGCAGAAACCACTCATTAATGTGTCGTTCCAACTTCAAGCCAGTTTTGGATCTCACTCATGTTCCTCTTCTTCATGTTTACACTTTCCATCATTTGAGAACTGCACCGTTGTCACTCCAGCACATGAATCCCTTTCTTGGTCATGCTTATTGGGAATGAACTTGCCAATGCCCAGCTTTGTCAGCTCATTTTGAAATGAAGAAGTTTTATATGAGTTCTTTTTGAGCAGCTTTACCAATGGAAACTTCTCTCAGGGTTTGCCTTATAATGTTATTTCACATTAAAATAATTTATTATGTGGAAAGTTTCTTAGAATTACTTGTGTTGATATATAGTTTTGTGGGGTGATGATATGAAGCAATCCCCTTTTCCTGTTTGTTGGGAAGGGAAAGGGACAGTGTGTTGGGGGGGGGAGGGGGTGGTGCGGTGGGGTGGGAGGGGGGTTGGCGAGGAGGAGGACGGAGGGAGGTAATGATGTGTAGCAATCAATTCCCTGTAGTTGGCATATGAATCTGAAATGAGTATACACACCCCTGATCCAGATAATTTCCCAGAAACAATGCATAACCAGGATGTAGAGTTTTGGTTGTTAAGATGTTCATGAATCTTGGTTTGAAAGTTCCAGAGATGAATTCTGTGAAAAACATTACCTTTACTCTTTTTGTTTGCAATTTCTCTCAGAAGAAAACTACATGTTTTTTAGGGATTTGGCAAGTTTGGAAGGACAGTGGAAGCTTTTGTTCAAAGGAAATTGATAGTGATGCTTTTCAATGCGTTTTCATTTTTTCTTTTTTTCAAAGACAACAGGATGAGGATAAATTTATTGCATCGATAAATGCAAAATTTTGAGTGCAGATTATTTATGACTTCAGTACAATAGTTGAATCAATGAAAGGTTCAGGATCCAAGATTGCTTTCTAATGCATTCAGGTCATTTCTCTGGACGGCAACAAGAAATGTTGAGGAAGGCAGTTTCAGTTCAAGGTCATGTAAACATATGCCATCAAGTTGTTACTGGTGGCCTTTCAAAACCATTTGATGGACTATCTAGTCAGGCTTGCACACTGATACTTCAACTTAAGTTGCAAATAATCAATTGATGTTGGCATTAAGCAAGATAGAGAAGTCAGACATGAAAATGAAGTGGTCTTACACAAATGTTTTTTTTTGTCTAAAAAACAGGTCAGAATTAAATTGATCATTAGAAATAGTCAATACTGTGTTGGAATTGCAGAGAGATCTGGTTTCTGATTCAGTGACTTGATATTCGGGTTGGGATTTGAGCGGGGAAGAAACTACTTCAAGATTTTGAATCATATGGATCTTTGGAAGAACATTTTGCTTTTTGAACATAGTTTTGGGTCCAATTGTATGGCCTGCCTTTGCATGTAATGTGTGAATTAGTCTTTTGATGCAATGGCTCAGAAAATTGGCCCACTGATTTTGATTGGTTCATTTTCTAGAAGAAAATGAGAATGTACACAAATGGGACTTGATTTTGGTTCCTGGTTACTGTGAAGAACAGTTCAAAAGGGGAAGGGATTTGTCATAATAATCATGACTATGAAGAGGCAAGAGCCTGTAGCACTTCTTTTCCATTGATGGAACCATAAAAGGTTGCACATCCGTGTCATGTTATTGTTAGATAGGAAGTCAAGCCATGTATAACAATTTACCAAATCGAATTATGGGGGCCAACCCTAGATAGATGAGATAAATGGCTTTGAATTACAACGAATCATGTATGTGAAGAAGAGAAGCTTTCTCTGGAAACTGGGAATATTTTCTCCTCAAGACTCTTATCATGGTAATATTAAGAAGGGAGACGCTGTTCAGTTTGATGTTTTGATGAAGCCAATTCTACTAAATGCTACGATGCACAAATCATGGATATAGGTATGGACATGGACATGGGAATAGGGACACGACACTCCATTTTTCCAACTTCTAGAACATGGATACGGATATGGTTGTCTTGTTCAATATATATACATCAGTTTTAAGATTTTACCTTGAAAAATTTTGCCCATGCAGTTATTCTTTGAATTTTATTGAATGAATAGTTTTTCATGCATGCTGAATGCCACATAAGTGTCTATATTGTAGAGTTCTGTATAATAAGATCTGTAATATCCTTTCTTTTATATATTGCTTATGATAGAGGTACGGTGAATTCATTAAAACATATACTACAAGTATTGGGTATCCAATGAGGTCACATAGATATGTGAGTCCTGTTGAAAGTTAAGAGTAAAATAATCTTTGTTGTATTAATTCACTAAATAAAAGCCATATATATAGAGTACAAAGATAATCTTTCCCAATAATTAGGGATCCTAATTTCCTAATTAACAGATTACAAAATCAATCATAAATTCATAATCTAATCCTATCAACCATAAATGGAAATACATCAATAAATCCTAATATATCCCCCACAAGCTCAAGTTTGTCCCACTTGAGGTTGAACATATTCAACTTGACGATCCAATGGGGATGCCATCTAATGGAGCGAAAGCAAATCAACAAGAATCTCCAAAAGCAAAGCCTGGTCGAAGCCTGGAACCAGATGACATCCTGCAGCAGCATGTACCGAAACAGGTACTGGAGAAGGAACGGTGGAAACTCAGTTCTTGAAACAGCAAGGCTGCAACACCACCTTACAGAAGTATAGTTCTCCAAAAAATGGCAGGAAAAATGAGGGATCCCGCCAGCTGAAAATGTTCCAGTGGCTGGATCTGATGCCGGAAAGTGCTAGCTGCAAAGGAAAGAAACACTGGTAGGCATAAATATCTGCTACAGAAGTCCGTCCCAAAGAGAAATTAGTCCGAAGAAGATGCCGAAGTCCGACGAGGAATAGTGACATGGGCATGAACAGTAAAACGGAGAAAAAGTTAAACCTCCAGTCAACAAGACCATAGAATAGGTCTTAGAGGGATCCACTAGCATTCAAACTCAAAACAACGCCATACAAATGATGTCGAGTTGTGGAAATTGTAGGTTCAAATCTGTAGAAAAACTACAGATCTAAAGGAACAAACAAAGGTGGTCCTATGAACTACCAGAAAATGTAGGGAAAAAAAAGTCTTTTAAAGGAGAGGTCTAAGGGCTGGAGAATCAGATCTGGGAGGCAAATGGCGGATTGTTCGACAAACAAAAGGAAGGGAATAAGGATTTTATTTATTCATACAAGGATCTGGGAGTAAAATTGCAACAGTGGGTCCCACGTTACGGAGCAAAATCCACACAGATGCAAGATAGAGGGAGGGTCGAGACAATAGTGAAGCAGCAGTGAAATCAGAGGCTTGCAGGCACAGATATAGGTCCAAAACAGATCGAAGCCCGAAGGTTCTACAGCAGATTGAGAAGAAGACAACCAAAAGTGGACCCCACAAAGCACAAACCGAGGAGAAAGCTTTGTAGATGCAATACAGAGGTAGGGGCGACTGGTACAAACCCCAAATGCAGAAGGTTTGTTGCAACCTAGATGGGGCACAACAGATCGGGCTTAGAAGCCGGTGAAGGAGAAGAAAACGAACCAGATCTGCAAGCAACTGCAGGAGGCAGCAAGCAGCGGAGCAAGGTAAAGGCGACTGCAGTGACAGGCAGCGATGCACCAGCGAAGAAGAGATCTGAGAGTAGAACGGTTCCCTTCAGCGAAGAAGAGGTGGCGGCCTGTAAAATCTGGGTTGTAGAAGCAGATTCAGAACAAACAACAAGAAATGGCAGCTAGACAAAGGAAAGCAGGGATCTTCTCAGCCGGGCTGCTGGGCAGAAACTTTGGGCTGAGTTCTGCTAATAGGGAACTGTGGAGAAGACAGATCTGAAAGACAAAGTCGAAAAAGGCACTGCAAACCAGATCTGAAGAAAACAGATCTAAAAGTTTCCTGCAGGGTTTTGCGGCGGATGCAGATCTCACCAGAGAAGGGGCAGAGGATGGCCACCAATCAGTCGCACAAACCGTTGGACAGTCGAACGGACGCTGCACACGAGGGCCAAGCGATGATGTAGAAACAACTGCAGATCTGCTCTGCTGCTCGCTCATATGGATTTCATCTTCTACTGCTGAACCATGGGAAAAGAACCACTGTGAGAGATCTTTAGAGGGAACCACCCCTCTGCTGGCTGGTTTGGACAAAGGAAGAAGCAAGAATCGATCAGCCGCTTAGGAAACAATCTCTAGTAGAAGACTTGTCTTCCCTAAGTCCTTGTTTAATTCTCAGAACGAGTAAAAAAGAGAGCGGCCTAGTAATCAAACACCAATCAGATCTGATCGGGCAGCACAACAGAGATGGATACCAAACGGTGGGGGGGAAAAAAAAAGGCCCCTAACAGTGATCTGCAACAAGAACCAGATCCAGATCTGGCTAAAGAACGGCAACAAGAACCAGATCCAGATCTGCAAAACAAACCAGATCTATTTCGTTCTGCAAGACAAACATCAAGGTTGTAACTTAGATGTCCCTTCCTCCCTCTGCCGAGATATCTCTTCCGGCAGAGGGAGAGAAGAAGAAGCATGCTTATTGAAGGCTCACTCAATGGATCGAGTTCTGTCTAATACCATGTTGAAAGTTAAAGAGTAAAATAATCTCTGTTGTATTAATTTACTAAATAAAAGCCATATATATAGAGTACAAGGGATAATCTATCCCAATATTGAGGGATCATAATTTCCTAATTAACAGATTACAAAATCAATCATAATCTAATCCTATCAACCATAAATGGAAATACATCAATAAATCCTAATATATCTCTAATATATCTCAACAAGTCCAACATGCCACATTGAGCATAACAGTGCCTAACCATCTTAGAGTTAATCATGTTTGTTTAGATTGTGAAGAGTTTGGCATGTAGTTCAAGTTTCAGGATGGTGTTCCAGTATGACTGCTCAAGCAATGGCAGTGGGAAACAGTTCTATAGTGAAGCATCTGTTTCCTAAAGATCATATCTTGCTTGATGATGTATCATATGTAAAGGTAAATTAAACAGACAGTTCCATGGATGGTGGGCCTGTTTGTATGATGTAATTAAGGTTTCAGGCTTCATAAAGTTCAATTGGCATAATTCTGGGCCTACTTTTGAATCGATAAGGAAATAAATGGAGATATGACATTTGGGATGTTGATTTTCAATTTAATGATAGGGTTTTGGTTTGTAGAAAAGATGACAAATTGACAACTGTCATGTGTTAAATTGTGATGATAAAATGGGTGGTGGTCATGAGAAGAATTTGCAACACAATTAGTACGTATTTACCAGGCAACATCAAATATTATCTCTTTGTGTCATTTTACCCATTCCAAAGAAATAAGGTGATCACACCTTTTTGACTGATTTAGGACGATGTTTCATAGACATGGATAATACTAGTGATATTTTGGGCTATAGTCCACAGATTTGTGAAACGGAAAATACCTTTTTCTTTATTTAAAGATGACGTAAGATATGTATTTTCAAATTAATGAAGAGTAGGGTATTCTATCATCAAGCACCATTCTACAAGAACAACCAGAATACACATATTCTGTCTTTGCCTCTCAGGTGAGCCAAGGAAACTACAGTGCATATCATGGAATCATTCAGTATACCGAACAGTTTATCTCTCTCACCTTTGCACTATTTTTTCCCTCCAACAAACTTAAATTGTTACACTTTAGGATGGTCCAGACTTTAGTTCTATGTTTCTACACCTCCATACCAAATTGATATACACACATCCCATGTTCTTACTATGACAGGTGCATGCATGAGGGAAGCTTCTTAAGGTATTTTGAGGCAGGACAAGCTCTGATACCAAATCTAATGTGGGACAAGCTTTGAATGTAGGATAGGCTCAAATGTTGGAATATCTAATTCTAATGCTAGATGGATGCCGTTGTGAGAATGCAAAATGTGTGGTGAATCCTAAAATGACATGAAACCTATATCCATGATTCATAATAAGATGTTAGAGAGATAAGTTAATATTAAATAAAGAATATAACAAAAACTATGCAAATTCAAATACACAATTAATCAAAGTGATACAAAAAGAAGAATAATACGTATACTTAAAGCACTCAAGGTTGTATTGTTGACTTTCAATGAGAACCCCTCAAAATGGTAATTAAACTATATCAAACCCTGTTTTAGGTCTTCTAGATTTTAAAATGAGTCACCCAAAGGATGAAATAGGGCAAAATGGGTCCAAAATAGGCCTGTCCTTATGGTCCTATGGACTTGTACGAATGTCTGTATGGACTGGTGGGTCCCAGCGGGTCTTTGGTGGCCAATGGTGGGGTCGTATCTTGGTTTGATTAGGATTAGGGTTTCAGTGAAAAAGCGACAAAAATAAGGTGTAGAAAAAGGAAAAAGGTGGAAAAAAGATAGGAGAAGAGGGAAGGAAAGAAAAAGAGAGGCAGAAGGAGTCACACTAGATCTACAAATGGGATAAACTTGAATTCATTCATTTTTCAAAAGTGCCTGTTGCAACTTTTTATAAAAAAAATGGAGACTCTTAAAATCCTAGATACATGTGACTTAAGGCACACATGTGGACAATCTAAAATCATAAAAAACAAATACAAGTCCATAACAATCTTGGAACCATATAAACTAAAAAATATGATACTAATAAAAGAAAACTAAAATAAATGCGTGAATGGCAGTGGATCAGCAATTAGATCGATCGAATCCATTAATGAATGACTTAGATGATGTAAATGGATGGATTGAGTCAAAGCTTCAAATTCCTGCTTGATCAACGTATAATATGGGCTATCCATAGCTAGATTTATCTCTATTCATGGTTGGATATATTAGAAATCCGCACAAAATCATCATCTAACCATGTTGAGAAAAAGTCTATATTTTGATTCATCTTTCCATGATGGCGTCCAATGATGTCCTCATCAATTCTCCTCGGCTTGGAAAGCTTCACCTTTGGTGAAGAGATAATCTGGTAGCTTTTATGCATATCCTTGTTGAGTCTTGATAGTGCTTCACCAATGATCCACGCATTAGTCAGTCATGGGGTGATCTTTCCACTTTACTAGGAATTTCCAAAATTCCCCAGTTCTGGTAGACACAATCTGCTCATCCAAGATGTATTCCACTTCTTTTTTCTTGGGTAGGGATGGCAATGATAGTAAATGAGAGGTAGGCAAAGGTGATAATGATGTAGACGCAATATATTCTTGTGGAGATGCATTCGAAGGATGGGATGGTTTAAGTACATTTGTGTTTAAAGGAATAGGTAGTTCTTTGTAAAGAGCCATCTTCCACATTGAAGATGTGGTTGATTTCTAGAGCTAAGGCCAAATCCAAGACATATATGTAGGCATTGATCCTCTTAAGCACTTTACAAGGACTTGCACTTTGGGCTTGCAATTCTGTTACAGTCCAATTGGAGAACCATTTAGACCTAATGCAGGATAGAAGTGAAGTGTGCCCTAAGATGAGGTTAAGACATTCAAACCCTAGATCTAGGAATGTAAGAAAGAAAATAAGAAATCTGAGTGGTATCTACTGCTATATGCTCAAAATATGCAATGAAAATGCTGATTTAAGAAAAGACATTCCATATTCAATGATTAGAACAAAATCTATGAAATAACATCACAAAAACCAAAAGATCTAAATAGATCCATAGCATGCAAGCATATTAAACCTTAGAAATAATCACAAGTCAAGATTATGACTTCCAAATACCCTAGGATCAGATTCAAGATGCCTAGAATTCCACAAACAAGTGAAGAAGTACAGATTCTTAATGAAGAATCGAGTCTTACTTGAATCCAAACCCCAAAACACTCAAAATAGGGCTAAGAAAGGGGATGTTTGGGAAGTTTTCTGCACAAAAAGTGGGCTGCAGGGTAGGGAACCAAGTTAGGACCAAAACGAAACCCAAAGTAGTATATCGGTACAGCAGTATGACCCAATAGGATTCGAGTTAGGGCTGTCTGTAAACTTGAGATCTGGGCGTAGTTGGGTTAGATTTGAGTTTATTTGGGATTTTTAGGATATTTTGGGTTCAAAACAGATCTAATGTCAGTGAATAGATCTGTGACTTGATTGCTTGGAAGGCCTGATTTGACTATTCATTTCATCAGATCGGGTTTGGGAGTTGTTTTGTCCGTCAAATCATGATTGGATTGATCCAAACAATCAAATGAATCCAGAGTTGCCATAGCTGTGAATTTAGGAAGTTTAGTTTAGTGTTTATTTTATTTTTATTTGAGTATCAACTTTATGAAATGTAATAAGTTAATTTGAATATTTTGTATTGCATTTCTAGGGATTCATAGGTTTTCTTGTAAATAGTTGTAAACACTCTTTATTTCATAATAGAATACAAGTGAAGAATTTTCTACATGCTCTTTTGAGAAAATTGGTGGTGTGACTCCATCCCTCCTTTGGCGTGACTCCAAGGAATCAGGTGTTTTCTATCCTTTATCTAATATGTTCTTCTTCTTCTCTTTCCTTCTTGTAATTCTCCTTTCTTCTCCAACTTTTCTCCAATTTTCCCATGTTAAGTCAATTATACTAATTCATTTTTTCTTCTTTGTTGTCTGAACTTGGAATCAAGTCCTTCATTACTACCATTTGGGAGATCTTAGATCCTTTTGGTACAAGCTAAGTTGAATGGGTATGAGTGTGAGTGTCGGAATCTGATATAGGTGTGAGGTGTAAGATCTAAATAAGGGGCACGACACCATATTTAGATAAATTTAAATCTAAATTTATTTCAAATGAAAATAAGGTGCAGAAATAATACTGTTAGAATGTACTAGTTTTACTCCAAACAATTAAGTGACAAATAGATTGATATTTTAATTAGGTTTTGAGAGGAGAAATGTGTTGTAATATTTAGTCATCTCTGAAATAATGTGCAAAAACACAAAATGAGTGTGTGTGTCCAACATAGGTGCAATTTGCAAGTGTAGCAAGTGTCCAACATGGGTGTCTGAGACATTTTGAAGTGTACGTGCAATGTAGACCACAAGTTTCAATTTGATTCCATATTTGGGCCTCTTCTTGATCTTATTTTTTTCCCCCTTTTTTGAAGGATTATTTGTACTTAGAAAATGGGTTGAACCTTGAACTTGGCTACCCAAAACAAGCTTTGCTTCTATTAGAGGTCTGAGCCAACTTTTCATGTTTCTATATAATGCAGCTACTTATTCTAAGGCGAAAATGGTGTATGAGAGGCCCTAATCTGGATCCAATATAATTAGGGGTGTAACTTGGGTTAGGGTCAATCCAAATTTGGTTGACCCGACTTGAAAATATGGGCGGGCTAACTCAACCCTTTTAAAATATGGATTGATCCAGGTTGAAAAGGCTTGACTTGTTTTAGTTTGGGTTGGGCTGGGGTCATGCTTTATCTAACCTGACCCGTCCAAATTACCAAATGATATATATAAAGAACCCATTTATGTATTAAGGTTAGGTTGATAACCAACAACAAAAGGCATTCTACCTAATAAAGTGGATACTTCTGATGCTGCTTGGACGAAACGGAAGATATTGTCGATAAATAGAAATATGTCTTGTTCATTAACATCTCGAAAATATTATGCTATGGCTAGGGCAGTCAAACGAACTCTCATACGAGCTTCTGACAGTTCATTCATTTGGTCATGCTCTAAAGCTACTTTTGATTCTGCAATATTTTGCTCATTAATCACTCAAAATCTTTCATTTTCATGTAAAGATCATTTCCTTCACAAGTACGTTCCCATACTCCACCAAATACAGCTACACCTCCATGAACCTTGGCAATGTTGTTGATTAATTCCATGATGAGTATTGTTTTACCCACCCCAGCTCCAACAAATAGTTTGATTTTTCCACCACAACGATAAGGACCTAAAAGATCCATGTTTCAAAGATTGATAATTTGGTATATGTGTATATACACACATATAACACTGCCCTCCTCACTTTTATATCATTATTTGTTTATTTTTTAGAATTAACTCTCTATAATAATTATGTTTTAGTAATAAAGACTTGTTTTTATGGATGCTTCTTCACTTGAAGAATATATGTATAGACCAAAATATCTATTTAATTATATATAGGACTCGTGACTCCATTTAACCTGATCCAATGAATTAAAAATGTTTAATGGGTTGGGTTATGGGTGGGTTGGAGGAGACCAAAATATGGGTTGGATTGAAGAATAGTGACGTGAATTAAATATAGGGAGGCTAAGATTTGGCTCTCAACCTGATCCACCTGCCCAAATTGCACCCTTAGATATAAGCTTGTTGTAAACACAATCTCTTGGAACATTGGCATCAGAGACACTGTCACGCCCCGACCCAATAGATACATGAGAAACAATAATATTTTTTTTTTACTCTGAAGCATGCACAACTCATAGTCCAAACACGTGACACCCACACGTGTAACGAGATTCCTACGGATCCTAGGACTTATTGGACCCTTAATTTGATCGAACTAAATTATCAGCTGCTTACGTACGCCAATGGAGATCAAATATTGCATAGGTCTCAATTCATTTATTTCATGGCACTAACTCCGTGCTATCCATGATGTCATACCAGGACAATCTAATAGCCCAATCGTGAGCCTTATCAATAGAGTGGGTCTCATCGAACACGGGTCTATACCAACCATGGGAACACCGTCAACCATAGAGTTAATGTCACTCATAGGATAAACATCAACCATGGGACCTATACCCGAACATAAGTACTACATCCCTCCTCGGGGACAATACTCTAAATATCGGTCCAATCATCTATGGAAACAATGCCCTCCGTGAGAATATTCATCCACGGTAATAATATACATCCATGGTCACAATGCCCTCTATGAGGATAACCATCCATGGGAATAACCCTCCATGGGAATAGTATCTATCCATGGAACCATCAAGTCCACCATAAGACCAATACGTCTATCATGAGACCAACATGTCTATCATGGGGCCAATATGCCTACTATGTTACCAATATTTGTGTATTGATCTAATACGTCTTCCTTGGGAACAACATCCATGTGACTAATCATCCATCACTGGTAACACTCCATCAATGAGTATCATCTATCCATGGGTATAACTAATCCAGGGGAACATCATCTACCATGATATATTCTATCTGTAAGAACAACACTCGAATTAATCACTACGTGACTGTAGTAACAATATCAAATCATCATATCAGATCATAAATATATCACGATCCCTAGCAAGACTTAGGGCTCATGACTTACTAAGCGGGAGACCCACGACTGGCATGATCAAGCTTACCTCGCCCTCCATTCCTTCACCTCATGGGTGATTCAGTCAAGCTTTAAGGCGGTCGGACCGTGCCTTACAAAGCTAGTACCATCCCCCTGGGGTAAACGAGTATCTAGCCTTGCGCATCAACGCACATCAAATGTGCTATATAGCCATGAGAGCGCCCTACAGTGCGTAGCATGTGAGGGACTCACTCTTCGAGGGCAACCATGCGTGACAAAGTCTCCGTAGCCGACCCCACCATCCAGAATACCTCTCTGGAACGGGCAGTCAAACATCATAATCACGTGAGGGACGTACTCATTCCACGCCTCAATATCAATATCACATGAGGGACGCACCCACATAATAATAATGTATGAAATGGAATATAAATAAGGCTATGCTATCAATCTCATCAATATAAACACAATGTCCACCCAAGGACACCAATCTCTCAACATGAACACAATGTCCACCCAAGGATACCTCTATGGAACAGGCTGTCAAAACATCATGATCCTTTGAGGGACATAGGCCACGACTTACAAAGTGGGAGATCTCCATACAACATAGGTAATCTACCTCACCCCGCGTCCCTTTTGTCCTATGCCAAGGTGATCTAAAAGAATTGCGCCTTATCAGGTTGACATATCATCCAACAAGGGTGTAATGCCAAACCCTGCGTATAAACATGGACGCCTTACCAAGCTGACTTGTCATCTAAAGATGCTCAATGTCTAACTCTGCATTCAACCATCACGTCTTTATTAAGCTAGTACCACCCTCATGTAGTGTCCACGTATCTAGCCCTGCATATAAACATGAACGCCTTACCAAGCTGACTCGTCATCTGAGGATGCGCAATGCGTCCAACCATCATTTTTTATTAAGCTAGTACCACCCTCATGGAGTGTCCACGTATCTAGCCCTGCATATAAACATGAACGCCTTACCAAGCTGACTCGTTAATTGAGGATGCGCAATGCGTTCAACCATCACGTCTTATTAAGCTAGTACCACCCTCATGGAGTATACACGCATCCAGTCCTGCGTATAAACATGAACGCGTTACCAAGTTGGCCCCGTTACCCAATTAGTAAATGGTACCCAACCCTGTGTCCAACACGTCTTACTAAGTCAGTACCATTTACTAATTCTATAAACTCTTTGGGTCTCATCCCAACACTAGTAATTCTCAATCTCATCATGCCCATTAGCACAACATCCCATACTCACCTCCTAGATAACCTCCTAGGCACACATCAGTGAGTAATGTAAAAGGGATCATAATCACAACTATAAGGGTAACATATATGGCATAATCACACCATGACCATAATTTCACAATGATAGCAGCATAACACATTCCATTATGTTACATACATTCAATGCATTCATCACATTAGGTTATTTTAGGGACATGGACTACACACCAACCCTGAGATACACACGTCGAGTTTAATTAACATATTCTTAGTCCTTGTAATTCATTTAACCCGTCTCATAATGGTTTATCATCCTAAGTCCAATCACTCCCTTTTTCACAACATTAACCCAATTAAATTCATCAATAATGCATCTCAACCATTCATAAGGGTCTCCGACGATTAACACAAATTATCCATCATCCTTAATATAAATAGATGAGACACATTGCATCTTTTGATCGAGCTGAGACACAATGCTCTCAGTTGCCTACATACCAAATAGTGGATCAGATCAGCCGTAGTACATTATTTTCACATTTGAGTTGACATTAGGGAGTGGTCATACTTTTACTTTTGGGAAATAAAAAAAAGCTTTTTTTTTTTTTTTTAGCATTTACATTGCATTTCATGCATCTTCAATCATGCTAGCTCATCCCTATTGTAGCACAAGTTAACCCCCTTGGGTTATAAGATACTTGACCTTAACGCACCCATTTCACAGTCTAACTCTTATCAAATTCCTCTTCAAATCATAAAAATTCATTCTACACTTCGCCAGGTTGATCCACCACAACCATTATCAACATAGGTACTCGCTAGTGATTGTACACATCATTACAAAATCCAAGCATGGCGTAAGGAGGTCAAGCCATAACCTTATCCAACTATGCATTTCAATGTGCACAAAGCAACATTCAGTCAAACATATTATCACACCTTGTGAGCATGGAATTATACTCTAAGTGTATGGTATTCTCCAATTTTACCCGATGTTGTCAAACTCGAATCGTATATAAAATTGGTTTAGGGGTGTGAATCGCGAATCGAAAATCGTAAAATCGTACTATTCATATATTCTCTTATTGCCATAACCATTTTGTTGACCTGGGCCATTACAGACGCACCTTTTCAAATATGTACCATCGTATCATTAGTGGAGAAAATTATATTCAGGATATCATTTTTGTGACTAAGCATTATCAGTTTTTTATGTTGCAAAAATGTATTGATCGAGGACACATGGATGATCTTTAGCACATGCTAACATTTTATATCCTCTAACAACAATCCATTGGAGTTAAATTTCATGAAATTCATGTCTTACTTTTCTAACAACATTTCAGTGTGTAACTGTAATTTCATAATATTTGCATTTTGTGTAAATTGGGAATTGTTTCAACTTATTTGGATCAATATATATATGCAGGGTCCTTTGCAGGTTTAGGTTTTCTTGCATGGTACCTGTCAGGAAAAATCAGAGTGTTTGATCGCAGGGGCCACGTTGCAAAGCTTTGCATTGTTTTTCTTCCATTTCTCTGTGCAGCTCTTGTGGGAGTTTCTCGAGTTGATGATTATTGGCACCATTGGCAAGATGTATTTGCTGGTGGTCTATTAGGTTTGTTCTTTAAGACGCGGTCATACTGGATGTTATTTTTTTGTAGCTTAAATATATTGTATATCCAAATACCAAATCCAAATGCAAATGGCAACCTCATATTGATGGGATAAATGACTTTAATGATGATGGTGTTGATGATAAATATATTGTCTGATTTTATGGAGCTATGATGATGACGATGATGATTTTCATTGTAATGGAATTCCTTTTTGCAGGAACTGTTGTATCGTCCTTTTGTTATCTGCAATTTTTTCCACCCCCCTATGATGCAGATGGTATGTCCTCATTCATCACTCACTCCCATTTTTCTGAGTCATTTCTTGTAGTATACTTCCACTTGTCTACCATTTTTTACTGTAGCTTCTCACTATGTTAAGGGAATCCCAAGGGATATTTCCAAATGGTAGTGCAAAATTTGCTGTTGTTTTTAGCAATTGTGTTGAAGTGAAGAATGCTCTTTTTTGATTTAAATGACAGCTCGTGTGCGTTCAAAGTTTGTATACATTTGGGTTTCTTATTTACCATCTGGGCAGATTCTATTCCAAAATGCATTCTATGCTCAGTTCAGTGGAAAAGTCGTTATTAAATGCAGTTTCTGCTTTCAGTGTCATGATAAGTGGCAGTACTTCAAACAGGGTTTTCCTTCCCTAACAGAAATTTGCATGCACCTTCAAACTTGACCTTAAAGATCCTATTACATACCAAAATAAAATGTATTTTCGAACATTGATTGTCAATGGTCTATGATGTGTATATCTTTAGTTTTGTTTCTGGCAAGTTATTTCAGTCAAACCACAGTGCTAGTCTATGTTAAATTGTTCATTGAAAAAAAATTCTAATGTTAATAGTTGATGTTTTCTTCCTATTAAGATATTATCTTTGCTGTCACCCTAGCAGTTTACCTAGTTTGGCCAAGGGCATTAGATTTATATCTTGCTAGTGAAGACAGTTATTCTAAAGAAGTAGCTAGGTCTAATTTATATTTTAGAGCACTCCTAGAATAAAACATAAACAGTCAAATGAATCTTTGAAATCTTTAGTTGAAGAATTGAAAGAAGGTTAAAGAATGTTAGGGATATCAGGAAGCATGCTTTGTTTAACCTAGGTTTACATGCTCTTTTGGATTGCAGTAGTTGGATTGCAGAGGATGTTATTGAGATGCATTTCTGTGTTTATTTTTCTAGCAAAACCTGTAAAATGATTGTTGAAGCTTCTATTGAAGTGTTGCTGGCTACTTCCATTTTTTAAATTGTTTCTACTGGAGCAGCAGCCTAATCTTAAGAATTAGGAAGCCCTGACACCTTATCCTTTATTAACAAGTTGAATAGGAGTTTGTACTTCCAAATTTGGATGAAAATGCACAATTTTTAGAACCTTCCCAAGTTGCATGGTTTGAGAAATTGTCCATCTAGTGCATTTATGTAGAATGGTTCTACATAAATGTTTTGAAGATTCCAAGACTGTTACAGCTGTCTTACCATCCAGACAGGTCTGATAAAATTATGGTCAGTTATTTGAATTGCCAGATATGTTGTTTCTGAACTTGAGATTGATTATCCAAAATTCCAAATGGACTGGACAGTGTTAGGATCTGTATAAAGGCGACAGACTCTGGTAAGAAAGCATTTCTTGTAGACCATTGGTAAATGCGGATTCATTGAAGATCCAAGTATAGAAGAAGCACCAAGAGTAGTGAGAAGTTTTTGTCAAAAGACGAGGCAAAAGATATTATGTTTAAGTTCAATGGATTATTTAATGCTTGTTGGAAATCACAAGTACTAGAAATGGTAGACCATGCCAGAATTTACTTCTGTATCTCACTAGAAAATCTTAAATAATACCCTCAAATGGGTGGCAGGTACTGACTTGCTGCCCATGCTCTCAGGATGTTCCATGATGAATGGACATGTTTTGTTTTTAAGTATGTGATGAAAACCTTTTTTGGGTTGATCTAGGATTTTAAGCCGAATCAGGGTGTCAATGATAGAAACCTGGGGACCAACTCTCGATTCTTTCGAACACACTCAAGAAAATGAAAATTGGCACTAATTTCAATGGGATAGTGTCACGCCCCGCCTTCCAACACCTGGACGAGCGTGATCTGACTGTACAAAAATAAATCACCTGCTGCCCTAAACGAGTCTTATATAAAAAAATCTGTGGCTAAATTCAAAATAAACATAATTACATTCACAAGCCACCAAGATTTCTCAAGTCCACAACCTGCTTGAAGACATAACATCTCATTTGAGCTTCCAAATAACTTAAAGGGATAAATATCACTCACATAAGGATTTCTAAACGCATCACTTGCTCACATTCCCATAACAATCACAATAAAGCGTTCTCAAAATTAATCCATACTTGAATTCATTAACCAAGTTTCCATAAATTAAAAATAAAAGAATAAACAACTTTCTCAAAGTCTCAAATCAAATAAACAACCAACTTAAAATCTAAATAATAACTTCTACACTAACTATGCGTTTTTACGAATTTTTCATCGACTCCTCGCTTTCTAAGCTCAATTGTGATTATCGTTCAGACCCAAGTCCAAGGGATTGCTTGCAATGTAAGGGATGAGCTCCATGCCCAGTAAAGAAAACAATAATACAAACATAGCATATGATATCCTTACTTCCTCAATGATATTTCAAATAAGCAAGAATAACAATTTATTTCATGCTCATGCATTTGCAAAATGTAATGCTCAATGCCAAATGCCACATTCCAACCCATTATTACATCTACTGATATTTGGTGGCCTTCCCGACGAATCGAGGATAACATAACATCGCCTTAATGGCCTTCTCACATAAAGTGAGGATAACACAACCTACCACCCAATAACAGCCCTCATGACTTGTCACGGATATCACATCTCATCTACCATAATCGTCTTCCTACTTAAAGTGAGGCTAACAACACTACCACCATCGTGGTCTTCGTGACAATCATAGATCGATACCCAATGCTATGAATATGAGAATGCTATGCTCAATGCCATTTCAACATGCTTAATTAATCATGACATACTTATAGAACTATGATTTCCATCCTAAGCAGATTATTGCATCATAATCGATATCTCATTTACTATAGCATGCATATACCTTGAAATAAACATAGCAATAATTCAAGCATCATAATGATTTGAATCATATAGACCAACATTCAGACATGTACCATCAAGATTGAAATTCAACAATACCATACAATTAATCATTAATCTACGAATATAAAATCATTGAATCTTTCAATACATTAATGGTTAGATTTCACTAATCCGGGCGGACTGGATCTTCTCACGGCCAATAGAATATTTAGCCAAAATCTCCCTTACATTACTGTTAGTGAGCACTGGATTATAACCATCATTAACATGCATCCAGTCTTTTCTAGATCCAACAATTATATTCATAACATACAAACAATGCATATTTTTTCATTACACAACAACAAATAGAAGATTATATGAATACATGGTATGTAGTGAATTGTTTCCCTCACCTAGAAGTTTGTGAAGTGTAAACAATGAACCCAAACGCTTTCCAAGAGATAACTAGCCTTGAGAACCCAAGTTTGCTGCGAATACGATTTAAAAGTTCGAAGTATTAATAATATGAGGATTATTAAGTCTCGTTGGGAAAGTACTTTTAATTACAAGTAAGGTGGATTGCTGTCCCAACTCTAGCCTTATAGGTTACACTAGGGTCCAAGGTTAGGAGTGAAGGTTTCCAAATTTGCTGCCAACTATAACACAATAATTACTTAGGACTATTATTTTATTTATTTATGAAAACTGTCCTAACTTAGAGCAGTTTAGAGGTTGGCTGCCTTTAGGAAAGATAACAATAACTCTAAGTATTTTTAATTTAATAAGTAATTAATTGTAGCAAAGCATATTAAATCAGACCAATTGAATACAGTGGGTACTATCTTGAAATTACCACTGTAAGAGGGCAAGGTAATAAGGGTCCGGGTTTTAACTTGTAACTAAGCCACGGGTAAAACAAAGAAAGATGTTAACGCATGATGCTGGCAGCAAGGGGACTTGGATCAGTCTCACTTACAGGTAGTTTCAAGCTGGTTGTGTTGTCCATCTCGGCTGGAGAAAGAGTTCTCTGTAACTGGTCACACTAAGATTAAAACCAGTCTCGAAATCAGCCAGCTAGGGGCTGAAAACTAGTCCTTAATATCAATGTTTCTGGGGCTGAAAATCAGTCCCATTAACTGGCCGATCTGGAGTTAGAAATCAGTCCCCAACTTAGGATGTTTTTATTAGATAAAGGCTAAGTGATTACTGTTCACGGATAAGAAATTGGGGCATATCTGAGTCACCAATTTATTTGATCCTACAGCTGAATGAAGAAGGGAAAAATCATCACCATCCAACAAGGATTGGCTGGTTGGCTGGCTCGAAATTTACAAAGGGGAGAAGAGGAAGAAGAAACCCATGGGAGAAGAAGAACATAGAGGAAATTAGAGGGACATACCTGTTACTTGCTGTAATTTGGGAACAAAGACGACAAAAGCTGGTCACACGGTTGTCCCAAACTCTGCTACTTGAACCGAAACTTGGTCTTCAAAGAGGAGAGGAGGAATAAGAACTCAAGAGAGATTTAGGGTTTTTCTTTTCCTTCTTCTGCTGAGGTTTCCGCTGCGATTCCGTTGAGATTTGGTTGCTGTTTCGAAAAGGGTAAAAGAAGGGAAGGGTTCGCAGGTCTCTTAAAGGGATGAGAGTCCTATTGGTAAAGGAATCCCATCGGTGAAAGGATTTTGGATAGTTTCCATTTAGGTAGGGATTTGAGTCTCAAACGAAGAAGGAAGAAGACTCCAATCTGAATAAGGAATCCCATCGGTGAAAGGATTTTGGACAATTTCCATTTAGGTAGGGATTTGAGTCCCAAACGAACAAAGAAGAAGAAGAATCCAATCTGAACAAGGAATCCCAATGGTGAAAGGATTTTGGACAATTAAATTCGACTAGCGAAGGTGGGTCCCTTTAAATTATTGATTTTAATAAATTGTCCTTTATTTATCTTTTATTAATTTTGTCAATCATCGATTAAATTCTAGACACTTAAAATTGGAACTTATTTATTGATTTCACATTCTTAATTGAATATTTCCAAATGGGATTATAACTTAGGAGAATTAAAATCTAAGTTGATAATTTATTTTCCATTCCCTTAATTTAATTCGAAGGGGATAAATTTGTAATTCTTATTGGGGAGAAAGTGTGAAATCGGGGTCTAATATTAAATCCCTAAATTCAATTGTATTTTTTCCAAATAAAATTATCAAATTAAACTAACAAATCAATTTAAACTACAATCATTTTCTAAATTAATTTTACCCGTCACATCTGACCTGTTACTCCGGGTCGGGTCATTACAGATAGTTGGCGGAATCAACTCACCAAAGAAATTAGGTGTTCAATCAGATGTGAAGCGAAGGTGGAATTGTATTCCAAATGTGATGAAAATTTCATGCATGGAACTTAAATCCAACACTAATGAGCCGACAAATATTGAACCTTCTTAAATTAATTTGAATGTGGAATTAAATTTAATTAAGTAATTGCGAAAAGCAAGACATGAACAATTAAATTCACTATGCAAAATCAAACCAACACTTAAGAAATTTTAATTCTAGTACAAACTCAAATTAAAATTAAGAACCATAAATCAAGACTCACCTCACTGGGGACGTCTAAATAAGCTTCTTGCTTCAATAACTTTAATAAAATTTTGAATGTGTGTAAAATACAATGCTTGGCCAACACTAATTTATAAACCTCTAGTCTTAGTTGTTGTTGCAAACCCTCATTTGGATTTGGATAGCATTAAAAAAACCAATGAAAATAAAAAATCTAGAGTCCTAGATTTGCAAACACCTAAATTCTAGTGTCCTATGCAAAAATAACTCCTAAATTCAAAAATCAAATAAATCATATCCTATCTCTCTATCTCTATCTAAACAATTGACTTGGCTTAGATTGGATATGGTGTGGCTTTTATGCAAGCAATGACATGTCATTTTCATCCAAATGGATTCCTTGCAGCAAATGGACCTCAAATCATGGGGTTTCAAGGTCCATAGTATCACATAATAGGCCTTGACCCATAGCACACTCATATGGGCTCCAAATTCGGTGCAATTGGGCATGTTAGAGAGAACTTCTCGCCTTACTTTTCACTATCAATTCTAGGATGCAATTGGAGTAGAATTTCCTTAATGAAGCTCATGTTGGCCCCCATCATCCTCGATCGGGCTCGCATCGGGTTCATTTGGTTCAATGCCTGCATCAGTATGGTTATCTTTTGAGCTATTGCAATGAATGTGGTCTATTTGAAGTTTTCAAGTTGAGTAGATGTGGAGGGACTGTTCAGGTTTGTTTTAGGTACGTGGGCTTTTTGGCCTTCTTGGATCCCTTGGGTTCTTTTGCCTTCTGCTCTTTTGATGCCTCAACTTTTGTGATTGCTCTTGCTTTTAGGTTTGTATGACCTCTGGTTGTTTCTTTTCCATTCTTTTAAAATAGATTCCAGTAACCATTTGAAAGAGATTATCGATGGTGCTTGTCTTGTTTTTCCATTGTTAGTGGATTGATGGAAGTTGGAGACCGATTGTGGGACCTTTGAAAACCTTTTATTCATTGTTGTCATTATCATCATCAGCCATTTTCCTATCTATTTGCAGTTGGCTGAAAGCCTTCTATTCTCTTGAAAGAAATTTAAGAAAAGCGGAAGAAGAGGATAGATTTAACATTGGTTTGGGATCTTCGTAATTTTGGTGAATAAAGCATGAAGAACTATTGCATCGAAAATTTCTAGAGGTTCTGATTTTTCAAGGGCTGCTCTAGATTTTTAATTTTCCCAATGTGGATTTTTGGACTTGGGCCCATGGTTGATGAGACTTTTTGTCCTTAAGAATGTTTTGAGGCAAAAAACAAAGTTAAGGATGCTTTCTTAAGGTTCTTCAATTAGCTGATGTATTGCAATATTATTGGGGTCCTTTTAATGGGGAAAAGGAAGGTAACTGGGATACAATCCTGGCAATTGTGTTATCTTCGTTATGGAAAGAAACAAATGCTAGAACTTTTTATAGGAAAGAGAGGGGGTGTGGATGAGGTGGCAAATGAGGTTCTGTAGTTGGTTAATGTTGTATAAGGATTTTATCAGTTGTTCTTCTCAGACTTGCGTGCCTCTTGGGACGGGTCTATAGAAGGAAGGTTGTGGAGAAATGGGAAGCACCTCGACAGGCTTTGCAAATTCAATGTGGATAGGTGGGTAAACTTGGCCTGACAGGCTTTGGGGATGTCCATGATGAAAAGGGAAGAGAGGAGGGGGGGTGGAATCTAATCTCTTCTTTTTATGGTTAGAATTAAAGATTCCAATGAGGCATAATTTATAGGTACTAGGAGAGTATTGGAGTTATGGGTGACGTTTAGCTTTGGGAGGCTAGTGATTGAGGGAGACTTGGGTAATGCTATGAGTTGGGTTATGGGAAGGAGAAAGTCATTATGGAAGCTGATTTCCTTTTGTGAGCGATATTAAGAAATTGTGTGTCGAAAGGGAGGTTTTCACAGCAAATGGTGTGGCAGACTTTTTGGCCAAAGCAACACTGCAGAGATCTAAAGCTTTTGATGGATGATTTTGCTTTTTTTTTTTCTTATTTTGTTAGTCTAGTTTTCTTATACTGACCTTTTGTGTTTTATTCTCTCTCTCTCTCTCTCTCTCTCTCTCTCTCTCTCTCTCTCTCTCTTGGCATTGTATTGTACATTGCGGGTTTTTGTTTGTCAAAATGATATTTTTGTCTCCATTAAAAAAAGTGCTATTCTATTTTCAGGCCCTTTTTCCTTAAAAACTTGTTCCATTTTAATGGTGGTAATCTCTAAGTTGCATGTTTCCATTTTTTTTTTTGGTTGAAATGGTAACTAAAATTATTACAAGGGCACAAGAAGTGCTGAAAGAGGGTCAATGAGAAGGGCACACAACAACAATGGGAAGAAACAATGGAGTTTCACAGGGAACTAAAATTATTACAAGGGCACAAGAAGAGCTGAAAGAGGGTCAATGAGAAGGGCACACAACAACAATGGGAAGAAACAATGGAGTTTCACAGGGAAACAATTCAAAGGGCCAAGGAACCTCTTCTAGACAGACTGGCTTACTTCCAGAGATGTATCATATATAGCTGGCTATTGGGATCGAATTTCTAAGTACTTATCCATTCAACTGCACAAAAATCATGTTCGCCTCCAGTTGGCAATCCATTCTTTCTTTCTACATCAATCCAAGTCTTAGTCTCTCCCATTACCTAGTATATTCTACTTATAACCTCGTAACTCTTCATTCTGAGGCTGTCTAATCTGCTTGTTCCTAAAACATCTTAAATAGCATTCCCTGATCTTTTCAGTGGAATTGGTTTTTTTTTTTTTATCACGTACTACTTGCTGGGTTTTTATGATTTATGGCTAGCCTTTGATGGCACTTTGAGCTCACTCCTATTAAGGCTTGACCATGAGATAGATATGTGTTTATGATGCAATTGGCTGGAATCTATTAGGATATGACCGGTTTTCACCAATAGATTGAAGTGATATTTGTATGAGCTCATCTGATGAAGATCTTGCATGGTATAGTCATCAATGTACTACTCATGCAATCACATTGATGGTTCTTCATCATACTTTTTGTGAACCTAAGGCGGCTGATTTACTACCTCAAGTATTATATGATCTGTTTTTTACAAGGTTGTAAAAAATAAATCCTATCGTGAATTAGTAAATCGTAGAATTGTAAGATTCATAACATTTTGATCCAATTCCTCATAATATATATGTAAATATGCAAACAATCATAAAAAATGAATAAAAATATATTAATACTGTAATACTTGTATAACAATATACAGTATATGATATGGTGTCCAATAACAGTATGTTGTACAATAATGCTAGGTACTTGTGTTAGGTTTGTGGAGCTTGATTGTTAGATATTTACTGGTGATCTCATTCCCACTGGCCTCTTTCGGGGGTCGAGCTCAAATCCTTTTGTCTTGTGTGTGATTGATCTGTGGTTTTTTTTTTTTCGTTCATTGTTTTGTGCGTTTCCATTCTCAACAACCTTGGGTGTACAAGAAATATATTACATACTTAGCATTACATGAAATAGAAAAAATGAAAACAAAAGTAGAACAGTGGTAGAATAAGAAATAAGAAAAAGAATAGAAAAAATGAAAACAAAAGCAGTAGAAAAAGAAAATGTATAGAAAAAACGAAAAACAGAGGGTCTTGTGCAGAGGTTTCTGTGAATCGTCTGAGACTACAATTCGCACGATTCAAATCGTACGATTCACAAGTCAATAAAAAATCATACGTTTTTAAGAAATTTTGATATTTGATACGACTCGAGTCGTATGACCCCTCGATTCGATTCGAATCGCACGATTGAACTCGCGAATTGTGCGATTTCGACAACCTTAGTTTTTTACCATATTTTGTGATATACTTGAATTTTTTTTATTGATTATGTTGGCTGTGTTAGGTATATCTTTTTACCTGGCAGTGTGACTTTTCTACTGTCTTTAATATCTACGTATGTGACAGTTACAGTTTGAAATCATGGATTCGATATTTTACCGAAATAAAAGATCTTGTTCATCTACTTGCAATACACATTGCAGCTTCCTGAACCACAAAGCAACCTTAATGACTGGGCAAGATCAAATTGAAATTTTAAACATTACCTAGTTAAGATATAAATCAAAATCTCATTTAATCTTATATCTCGTGGTCACTGCTGGGCTTGCTATTTTAGCTTTGATCCTGAGCTAACCTTTGAACATAGTAGTGAAAGTGCACCTTACTTGCACCTAGGGCCCCACCTATTGAAAGTAATATTGGAGAAAGGAAAAATAATAATGAAAAGAGAAGAAAGGATTGGAAGAGAGGAATCAACATTTGAATCGCCACGAATTGGTAAGTGAGATTGTCATACATAGAACAACCCTCGTCCAAGATGAGCCTTAAGATACCGAAGAATGCGAAAGACAACATAAAGATGAGTATCACGAAAGGAATGCATGAACTGACTGTCCACACTAACACCATATGATAAGTTTGACTGAGTGATAGTAAGATAAATCAATTTCCCGACTAATCTCTGATAGAAGGTAAGATCATCAAGAAGGGTCGCATCGGAAGCAGATAGCTTTATGTTAACATCCAAAGGAGTGTCAACAGACTTACATCTAGAATACCCAACATCCTGTAATAGATCGAGAGCATACTTTCGTTGAGTAAGAGACTGTCATATAGGGGAACGAGCTACCTCAATCCCAAGAAAGTGGTAGAGAGGCCTCAAATCTTTAATATTAAAGGTGTGTTGTAGGTAGGCTTTGAATGCAGAAATGGAGGCATCATTATTGGCAGTAGGGACAATTTCGTCAACATATATCACAAGAATCATCACCACTGAGTTGACATTGTAGAGAAACACTAAATGATCTGCCTGACACCGAGAAAAACTGTACGGCAACAAAACACTGCTGAATTTATCAAACCAGGCCCGTGGAGATTGCTTAAAGCCATAGATAGCCTTCTTGAGTCTGCATATAAAATGTTTCTCCCCTGTCTGAAAAACCCAGGAGGGGGAAGCATGTAAACTTCTTCTTGTAGATCAGCATGTAAAAAGGCATTCTTCACAACCAACTGATAGAGGGGCCAGTCATGAGTGGTAGCAACAGAAATCAATAATTGAACAGAGGTAATCTTGGCAACTAGAGAGAAGGTTTCTCGATAATCAACCCCATATGTCTGTGTAAAGCTTTTGGCCACCAAACGAGCCTTATATCTGGCAATGGACCTGTAAGGGTTACGCTTCAAAGCGAAGGCCCATTTGCACCCAACTGGAGTCCTTCTTAGAGGAAGATGAACCATCTCCCAAGTATTATTTTTCTCAAGGGTTGCTAATTCCTCTTCCACTCCCTCTTTCGAGGAGGGATCACGAAGAGTAGTGTCAATCCTCTTTGGAATCTTAATGTTGTCTAGGGCTGGAAGAAAATTGTGATAGAAATGAGAAACAATATAATAGGACACAAAACGCTCAATGGGATGATCGGTACAAGCACACTTACCTTTTCGAAGCACAATGGGAGGATCAGGGTCAGTGGTTGACTGATCTGGGCCACTGGCAAATGATTGAGTCAGATCAGCTGTAGTTGAAAGTGTGGGCTGCCTGCAGTGATACACCAAAAGAGGCTTGGCAGGGCTTGAAGGATCAATATCTATAGGGAGAAGAGGAAGAACAAATGAAGAAAGAAGAGAAGGAGAGGAATTTGAACAAAAGAAAGGGACTCTGAAAAAAAGTGACATCCATGGAGACATGTCTTACCAGTGAGGGGATCGAGACACTTGTAGCCTTTATGGAAAGGAGAGTATCCTAAAAAGACGCATCTCGCGGACCGGGGAGACAATTTATCACTAGAAAAACTAGTGAACAAAACAAACAGTCAAAGACATGCAATGGAAGAATAGGGACTGGTTTATACAAGGAGATAAGGTCAATAAGGGATTTGTTCTATAGCACTCGGGATGGCATGCGGTTAATAAGGTAACAGGAGGTTAAAACAACTTCAGGCCAATATGAGTTGGAGACATATATGGTAAAAAGAAGGGAACGTGCAACATCAAGGAAGTGACGATTTTTCCTTTCAGCTACACCATTTTGTTGAGGTGTAGATGGACGAGAAAGTTGAGACTTTATACCATTATCTTGCAAAATTTGGACAAATGAGTGCGACAAATATTCTCCCCCATTATCACTATGCAAAATTTGGATTTTATAAGAAAATTGGTTTTGAGCCCACCGGTAAAGGTGAGAAAGTGATCAAAGACCTCCGACTCGTGTTTAATCATATATTTCCATATCATTCGAGAATAATCAGCAATAAATGTGACAAAATAACGGAAACCAGTGTGGGACACAGATGGAGATTGCTAGACATCAGAATGTATAAGAGAAAATAAGTTAGAGGTAGATTTATGAAGAGGTGATGGAAATGTAGGTTTATTATGTTTGCCGTATTGGCAATTTTCACAATCAAATTTAGAGAAAGACAAATAGAACAAGTTGCTTCAAAATATAATCAGAGGGATGCCCTAGGAGACAGTGCCAAAGCCACACATCATCTAAGGAGGAGGTTGCACAAGCTTTAGATGATGTGGCAGTATGAGAGTCCAGGAAGTATAAGTCGTCAACTGCACGACTCCCACCAATTATCTGTTTCGTGGATAGATCCTAGAAGACACAATGAAAAGGAAAAAAAGGTGATTGAGCAATTCAATGCTTTAGTAAGAGCACTAACAGATAATAAATTTCATGAGATATTGAGAATATGCAAAACTGAGAATATGGTCAAAGTAGAAGAAACAATGATTGTTCCAATACCAGTAACATCAGTAAACGACCCATTAGCTAGTTTGACCTTACCATAAGAAATTGAAGAAAGGGAAGAAGAAATGTTAGACATACCAGCCATGTTAATGTAGGGGAAGCAGTGCGAGATTTAAGAAGACTAATCAGTCTCGATGAATGTCGAGCCACATGCACAAATGTCTTCACACGTGCGAAGGTATGACTTAATAGTTGGTTTTCTTGCACGTGGTTGACTGTTCTCTTTAGGGTAAAGACACGGGTAATAAGGAAAAAGGGGATAGAATCGAAAAGGGGGAAATCGCAGGAGGGGCGATCGAAGAGGGAGGAAGACTGGCAGTGAAGGACGATGGGAGAAAAGGAAGAAGGGAAAAGGGAAGGGATTTTGATACCTGGGCTATGGACGAAGGCGGAATTGATGAGTGGAGCAGAAGCAACGATTGTAGCAATGTAGAAGTAGAGGCGGAAGGAAGGAGTGCGGGCGAAAGCTGCGATGGAATATACATGGGATGAAGCCCAAGCAGTAGCAACAACGACAAAAATGGTATCTCCTTTGGGATTAAGCCCAGAATCAACGATGACGACGGTATTAGGATTGGAACAGGGCCAGCGATAGCTTGTCAGCAGTTGGGGCAGAAGATGGAGGATAACCTGGTGCTCGACAACAAAAAGAAATAAACAAATCTTATTTTATTTCATATTTTCGTAAGAGGTATCCCTCTCGTTTACATCCGTATTATTTATAAGAAAACTAACACTTGAAGATAGAAAAAGATTCTAGATCCGACTTTCCTAAACTATCTTTGGAAGGCCACGTAAGTGGTTTCCAATTCATCTACAACTTCTAAACTTGACGCTTAAACCAAGTAGGAAAACCACCGACGTGGCTATATATTAAAACAGTGACTCTGAAAATAAAAATAATACTAAAATACAAAAATACTAAAAATGGGGTCTATGTATGCGTGTGCTCTGCGTGTCTTACATCACATATGGTGAGTGGCCCCCAGAATCAATAATCCAAGAATGGGTTGAGGCATGATGGGTGAGGGGTTTAGTACCTGATTGCAAGGAGACAACAGTAAAGACCTTGGAGGATTGAAGGTGCTCCAATCGTTGCAATAATAAGTTGAAGTCCCGTCTAGTCAGTGGGGCATAATCATGAGCCACATTAGAGGAAGGAGCAATAGGAGAGGCAGGGGAGAGATGAGCTTGTTGTGGTCGGCTATGAAGCTGATAACATGAAGCAACGGAATGGTTGGTCATCTTGCAATAGGTGCAAAAGCGAATACCCTTCTTTCGTTGGCTTCTGGTGTTCCTACGAGTGTCAAATGAAGCTATAGAAGAGGTAGTAGATGAAGCCATGTATGCCAAATACCGATCTAGAATCCTTGAATAAATAACATTGCAGGTTGCAACCAGCAGCAGTAGTAGAGAGCAAATCCAAGGGCAGCAGTAGTTTCCGAGAGGAAGATTACTGCAGAAGTGGGTCCCACCAAGCACAAACGAAAGCAAAAGCCTGATGGATGCTAAATAGAGGTGGGGGAGACATTGCTACAAAAAGATCAAAGGCAAATAGGTGTTGAAGCAGAAGATCCAAGCAAAAAACTCAAAAAAATGGGGTTTTGGAACGGGACAAGTACTGGAAGAAAATCTTGCAGAAACCAGGCCAAGAGTGTGCAAAACGTCAATCCAACCTTATGGATGGATAGCTCTGTAAAAAACGACAAGGGTAGAGAGAGAGTACCCCACCGGTAAAACCTACGCTGGAAAGCAGATGTACGACCTAGAAGATGTGGTTGTAAAAAAAAAAAAGGCGATTACAAGTTGCAACAGAAAAGATCGAGAAGGGTCCCACTGTGAACCAAAACACAAAGTGAACCACAAGCGCAAGTAGGGTGGCTAGGGGCGAAGGTGTCTTCCAAGTTTGAAGACGATTGGAGACCAGAGGGCACGGATCTCAAGGAGGGAACAAATAGGGACGCTGAAGGAGACATTGTAGGAAACACTGAAGGAAACAAGCAGGGATGCTGAAAGAGATGTATAGCCGCTACAGATGTTCTCAGAAAAGTAAGATGAAGATGTCACCGGATTCCGTCGAGGAACAGTAAAACGGACAACAACATGCCTAAAAATCCCAGAAACTGTTTCTAATTGATACCATGTTCAAAGTAATATTGGAGAAAAGAAAAATAATAATGAATAGAGAATAGAGGATTGGAAGAGAGGAATCATTCTCTTTGAATGTATTGTAATGAATAGAGAATAGAGGATTGGAAGAGAGGAATCATTCTCTTTGAATGTATTGTAATGAATAGAGAATAGAGGATTGGAAGAGAGGAATCATTCTCTTTGAATGTATTGTCTTGTGTAAATAATCGAAGGAGAGTACATGTATAAATAGAATATAAGGAGTCAATTACGTTGGCTAAAAATGAAAGAAAATAAAAGAATAATCAATTAAACTAAATTACATTGCTTGCCATATTTTCTAAGTCAACTTTTCAAATTGGGGCCCAGAGTCAACTATGCTATGTAGTGTCTCACAACACGACCTACGTTCCCTACCTATTTTGTGCCTTCGTTGGCTCTAAGCCTGGCCCATTTTACTTAAGCCTAATTTTCTTAGAAACTATTTCTATAGTAGGCCTAGTTTTTAAAGTTTTTGCAATAGCTACTCCATATTATAGTCAAGTAATTTCTAGTGATAATCAGAAATTCTATTTATTAGATAATATACTTATGCATGTGCTTGGAAGCCTAGATGCCGATATATTTCGATGTTGTGAACGAGTAGTATTGTTTTTTGTTGACATTAATGTAACAAGGGTGCAAATCCATGAATTTATACATATATTTGAAGTATATAAATATGTGTGGTCAGCAAAATTATGCTCCCACCTAGACATGCACCTTGTGCCTTGCACCTTGACTACTAGGCCATTGAAGCAGAATTTTATTTGCAATTTTCGTGCTGTTGATCTTACTCTAGTTTCATTGTAATGCATTGGTATGCTTAGCTTAGATGTTTCTTATTTTGGTTCTTCGGTTCTGCAGGTTGGGGACCTCGTGCATATTTCCAGATGTTGGCAGAGGCAGGCAGTGGTGGCCAATCATCCACCACTACAAATTCTCTCGGTGTTCTGCAACTCGAGGGTGGCTATGCCTCATCTGGGCATGGAGGGGGAACAATGGGAATCAATAGAGGAGAGAGCAGCCCAATTCTAAATAAACTAGAAGCTGGGAACCGCAGTTAGAAGTAATCCTCAAACCTTTCTTAATTCTTAGTTTGGTGATTTGTGATTTTAATGATGTACATTTCCTTTGTCAAATTCTCCCTCTCGACCTTAGATGTTATTTTCAAACTTTCTTCAGTTTCATTTGTAGAAAAGCTCCATTAGTTTCACATAAGAATTGGCAGGTCTTTTTTGTTAGAATGCTACAACGCAACATATACAGATCAAAGAATATATTGCCCACAAATGTGCAGGCAAGTTGAGAGATGAAATATGCTACAAAACCATTGGATTTATCAATTTGTATGTTTGGGAGGAGAGGGTGATGGAACTTTTTTTTTTTTGATAACTGACGGGAACCACGAGGCAAGGGCCTCCATAACCGAGAGGATGATGAACTGGGATGCTCTTATTGGAGGGGAGATCCAATGGGCTGATCAATTATATCATAATATGGCTGGACAAACATTTTTTAAACCAAGAAATGGATGTGAGTAATGATGTAAGGAAGCGAGCGCCATAGTTTTCAGATAGGGCCAAGTTCTTGGGTGAGAAGTTGAGTCAACCCGAATTGGTCGTAAACTTGGTCACTCAATAGTGTCGAATTGGGTAGACTGAGTTTTGAATTGATTAGACTGAGTTCTTGGTCAACTTGTTAACTATGCGTGATCACTTGATAGGGTTAAACTAGATGGAATTAAGCTGTAATGTCACTCGATCGACTTATTGGTAGACTTGACACTTGTCACTTGGGCGAAGTTGATTATGTTATACTGAGACTAAATTGCTTTATTTAATAGATTAGGTCTACAAATAGACTAATTAATTGTTATCCATTCGAACTTGAGACTTGTAGTGGATGAATATTAATAATTGTGTGATATTTTGAATTATGGATGATATACAACTTATGGTTATATTTGTTTTGGTAATCTTGTTTGAGGCTTCCCAGATATTTATCAATGATGACTTTATCAATAATTTTTTTTAGTAATTTATGTAGATCCAACAAAATTAATTATATAAAATTGAACTGGGTCACGTGGTTGACTCATCAAGCCACTTGGTTGAGCCAACCTAGAAATTGATAGTCTTCGTCAAAAAAGTATAAATAGTTAAAAAAATTGAACTGACTTACTTGATTGACCCAACGAGTCTCTTAGTTGACTCAACTCAACAATTAGCCAAGTCCCTAGTTCTAGTTGTGGTTCAAAAAATATGGCTAGAACACCCCCATTCTACAATGTTTTCTTATATCATTTATTGGAAACATTTCGAGGGGGAAATTGAATCAAATTGAATGGTTCTATTTGCAAGATGCTTTAAAGGAATCAAGGTTGAAATGGATGAAATTCATTAACCACCACAAAAGGGATTGGCCTTTAAATGGACAACAAAAATATGTTTGTAAACGGGCCGGGCTTGGGTGGGACCTCTGTTGTTTATGGTAACAGTCCACTAAATAAACTTAATACTAGGTCAACCATATGATAAAGTGGACCTAGAAAACTGATGGCCTAGTTTCTTTAAAGAGGTTGGGTCGGGCAGACCCATTACTGTCCTAATTATATTAATTGAGTGGAATATATGTAGTCATTGATTATATGCAGGGGGTCAAAAAAAAAAGGGCCGGCCGATATGCATATTGGCCGCAATATCGGCCGATAAGTTTCTCTCTCCTCCGGTATTCAAAACCATGAAAAAACTGCAAAAAATTGTGATGAACTGTGAAAAATCGTGGAAAAATCGTATCGGTTTTTGTTTTTGTTTTTTTTTTTTTAAAATAAATTTTAAATATCGATATTTATGCATATCGGCTGATATGGTGACCGATATTGTGGACCGAATATCGGCCATATTGGCCGATAATCGTTTTGTATGGTCGATACATATCGTATCAGTCGATATCGTTCGGTCTTAAAAAATCGATACGTATCGGCTGATACGATATGTATCGGCCCATATTTCGACCCCTAATTATATGGATTAGAGCTCTTCCTAATGAAATATGGTATATAATATTTATACAAACATATCAATGCAAAATACATGCAATTCATGGGTATGTAGGCTTTATGATGGGGCTGATGATGTTTTGCTAGGGATGAAATCGGGTCGTGTTGGGTTTCTTAAAACTCAAACTGACTCGAGTCAATATTTACGAAACTCGACCCAATCCGAATTCTAACTGGTCTCAACCCGAATTCTGACTTGATCAGCATTCTGAATCCATTTTAATATAATTTTAGTCAAGTTAGGTTGGGTCGGGACGGGTTAACTTGAAAATTTCTCAACCATACCTGACTCGAATTTCATGCAGGTTTTTGTCTTCTCAATCCCACCTGACTCGTTGACCCGACTCACATGACCTAACCCGTATGATTTCTCGGGTTGGATCATGCAAGTCAAGTTAAAACCCGACCCGAGTTTCACCCCTATGTAGTGGACATGGTTTTGCAATTTTGTTGAACTTACCATTTTTTTTCTTAAAATTGATAGTGGAGTGCTTTGTGAAATCTATAGTAGAATAAGAAGAAAGACAATAATTCATTTCAAAGAAGTTGGTAAATATAAGATAAAAATATGAAAAAAGACTCAAGTATTTTCTTACTATCTTTTTATTTGTCATGTGATTTATGAAATCATATTTTCGAATAATGGTGTTGGGTTGAGCTAGTCGGACGACCACCTTTGGTAGAGTCTGACGCATTAAGATCGTTGGCGACCTGCCAGTTTATGTAAATTGTCGTGTCCAGGTTGGTTTCGACTCAACCATTGCCTCATTGGTGTGGCTTGTGGAATTTGGTTAGTACAAAAAAATTAATTATTTTAATTTTGTAATTGATATAAAATATATTCATAGGGTAAATTTACAATGAACTTAGTCATTTGCATCCAATATACAGTCAACAAGTGAAGTTTACATAGGGATGAGAAATGATCTTATATTGTCCTACTGATTTGATTAAGATATGTAGAGTATCTCTTAAAAATCTAAATCAGTTAATTTTTAAAATTTTTGTAATTTTAATACAATTTTTTTTATTAATGTATAGAACATTCCTACTAAAACATTTACAGATGAGTCCATTACTTCTAAGACATACTAAACTTAGATTATGGGGACTCGAATCTGCAACTTCTTACTATTGAGATGGGAGGTAACTAATTGAATTATACCTATGTGGATAATCCCGATACAATTATCAATCTAATAGTTTCACAAAATCTTATACGGGATACAGATATATAGGTTACGTGTCTCATGAAAGTGTAGAATCATTCCTCTATAATGATAAACATGAATCGTTATACAATCCGCTCTTTGGTTCTTGAGTTGACTATCGAGTTCAACAATTTGTGTTGAGTGAGATTAAGGAATTATTTTTTGCGTACGTTAGATTGAATTTATTAAAATTAAAATTCCGAACGAACATCGCGAGTTTCGTCGTTAAATCCGAAGTATCCAACATTGAGAGGGCGGCCTCTAAGAGTTTTCGTGTAATGTATTGTGTATTCACAAAACCCCCGGCGCTCTTCTTCCCAAAACCCTAACGAGAGAGCGAGAGAGTTTTAGAAGAGATGAAATGTAATCCACGTGTCACGAGTTCGAGGCGTAAGTGCAGGAAGGCGCATTTTACGGCCCCTTCTAGCGTCCGCCGGATTCTGATGAGCGCACCACTCTCTTCTGACCTTCACAACAAGTACTCCGTCCGCTCCGTACCTGTTCGCAAAGACGACGAAGTTATGGTAGTCCGCGGACATACAAGGGCCGCGAAGGAAAAGTTGTGCAGGTTTACCGTCGCAAATGGGTCATCCACGTCGAGCGCATTACCCGCGAAAAGGTAAACGGGTCGACCGTCAACGTTGGCATCCACCCCTCTAAGGTGGTAGTCACCAAGCTCAAGCTCGACAAGGACCGAAAGGCCCTCCTCGATCGCAAGGCCAAGGGCCGAGCTGCCGACCGCTTGAAAGGGAAATTCACTGCCGATGATGTCTCCGCTGCCTCTGCTGCCCAGCCTTCCCTCCAAGAGGTTGATTAATTTGTTTACCTGCTTACCCATTTACCCGTTTTCCAATGTTGGTAGATAATTCTTTTTTTTTTTTGAGTATCTGCTGTTATTGCCTCTTTTTCATGTGTCGGTTGATTTGCCTCCCTTGGTTGTGAGATCAATTGGGACGATTTGGTGTTTATTGTGATCTCTGTTACTCTTAGTGGACTATACATTTTCTATAATCAAAGAGGTCGATTAGATGTTTATCTATTTGTCCATTTTCCAATTTTTGGTTGAGTTGAATTTCTGCTGTTAATGCCTTCTTTATTCACATTTGGGGTGAATTTGCTTCTCTTGGTTGTGAGCTTAATTCGGATAATTTGATGTTTATTTCAGTGTCTGTTGCTGTTACTGAACTCTACATTTTCTTTAATCCAAAATGTTGATCACACTATTTACCCATTTGCCCATTTCCATTTATTGATTGATAATTCTAGATTTCTATTGTTTATTTATTTATTTATTTTTGTTAATTTTTGCTGTTATTACCTTCTTATTCGTTTGTTTACTTTATTTATGAGCTTAGTTGGGATAATTTAGTGTTTATATTGATCCCTTATACTGTTGGTGGGCTATACATTTTCTTTAATTAAAATGTGGTTTAGACTGTTTACCTTTTTACCCATTTTTCAGTATTTGATTAATAATTTGAGTATTTTTTTTGTTAAATGCTATTATTTCCATCCTTTTCTTATCTGGGGCTGCTTTTAATTGGGATGGTTTGTTGTTTATTGTGATCCCTGTTGCTGTTGGTGGACTAAATATTTTCTTTTCTCCTATTGTTAGATTTGGCCGTTTACTCATTTTAATGATTTAAAGGGAAAAGGAACCTTTATCTTAGAAATTAATCTGACTCAAGAGGACTCACCATTTAAATCCTGGGTATTTTCTGAATTTTATTTGGTTGAATGTGTTCTAATATGATCAGTCCATATACGTGATGCTTGTGGAGGAAGCGTATGTAGACTCTGAATCTTTGGCATACTTGGTTAAGGTATGCGGGACATAAAAAGCCTCATTAGATTACAAGATAAGACCTTGTTTGGGGTCTTTCAAAGTTGGAGTTGGATTCGTATGCAGTGTGGGCAGGTTGCCAGTTTGGTGAAGCACACGGACTACCTTTTGTTGAATCTACATTTGAAACAAAGGAGCTTTTTGAGTTGATTCATACGGGTGTGTTTGGTAAGGTGAATCATTATTTGGTTTACTTTGTGAAAGAAAAGTTTAAAAACAAATTTCCAGAAAAAAAATTCAAAACCTTTAAGAAGTTCAAAGAATTTCATGGTAGAGGCTGAAACATTGGTAGGAAGCAAGATCTTGTTGTGTCCGATTCAACAATAGGGCAGAGGATTTGAAGAAGCATGGAATGCGGCGGTAGTTCATTTGTGCAAACACTCAATGGAACAGAGTGGCAGAGCTAAAAAACTAACACTTTGGTAGACATGTGCCGGAGTATGATGCATGCAATGAATGTGCAACCTTGACAGCTGCGTGCATGGCGACAAGAGGGTGGTGAGATGCAATTTCATTGGTTACGTTAATCACTAGGAGGGATGGAGATGTTGTGATTCACCTACATAAAATATCTGTATTTCATGATGTTTATCTTTGACGAAGCACTGTCATGGTGGTCTGCCAAGAATTTTCTTATATTGGATTCTTTGGATTTCAAAGATGGAGTGCAGAATCGTGTACAGCAGGAAGAATTGAAGTAGGAATGTAGTGATCAATCTATGGTTCCATCCAGTCCACAAGGAGCCAAGATTGATGAGACAATTTTCTCTACGGGATTACCAAGTCTGTGCAAAACCCCTTGGAAGATTGGTGCTAATTCACCAACCGAGCAGAGTGAATTTTGGATTCCCTTTGAAAAGAGTCTTGTATGAAGTCGTTGGTTTTACTAGTTCAGATTATGTAGGCATTCTGACAACGTGCAGATCGACTTCTGAGTCTGTAACGACCCGTCCCGCTAGCACAATATTGTCCGCTTTGGACCTCACACGGACCCGCACGGCTTTGCTTTGCCGAGCCAACCCACTGTTGCTCTCAAAAGGTATTGTGCTAGAAGGAGAAAGGCTACTACTTATATACCAGAGAATTTTTAATGCAATTAGCAATGTGGGACTTTGTGGGGCGGGGTATTACAATTTACCCCCTTAAAGCCATAGTCGTCCTCGGCTCTGCACACATAACAACTAAGCCCACACCCTTATGTAAAGAGTTGAACCATGCTTTGATACCATTTGTAACTACCCGTCCCGCTAGCACAATATTGTCGGCTTTGGTCCTCACACGGACTTGCACCGCTTTGCTTTGGTGAGCCAACCTACTGTTGCTCCCAAAAGGCCTTGTATTAGAAGGAGGAAGGCTACCACTTATATATAAGAGGAATTTTCAATGCAACTAGGAATGTCGGACTTTGTGGAACGGGGTATTAAAGAGTCCGTGTTCAACTTGGGTTTGGGAGCAGTATCTGGGTGCAACAAACCAACAATACCTTTTTCGATAACCAAAGCTAAATATCTAGCAATGATGCCGTAGGGGGTTGAATGATTGACGTAGTTGCTATCAGACCTTAATTAGCTAGGAGACTATTCCGTTGGTTTGTACTGTGAAAATGAGAGTGTGATTCAATTGTTGGAAAATCTAGTCATTCATGTTCAAACAAAACACATCTAGTGCATCAAGAAGGTAGTCGAAAGTGAAATCAATCTTCTCCCAGTCACTTTAGATGAATAGACCTGAGATTCTCCAAATTTTGATTTTTAGAAATTAGTTTTTGCTTTAAATATTTTAGTAGATTTGACTCTTTAAGTAAATTTAGAATGCCATACATTAAAATATCTTTTAAGTCTGCAATTAAAATTAGGGTGTAGTAGGATTTGATTCTATTTTTACAGTTATTACGATGTAAAGGATGAGTTATAATGATGTATTTATATACATGTAGCAAATAAAGTACTGTGTAAAATTCAATCTCTCGCCCTGCCCACTGGTTTCTCTCTAGTGTCTATTTCCTCTCCCTCTTCCCACGTTACAGAACCAGTGATGTTTCTCTCTCTTGCGTCTGAGTTGAGTGAGTGTTTTTCTTCTAAGTTCATCATTCATGTTTAAAGATGGGTTTGTTTTTGTACTCCTGTGCATGACAGGCGGGTGATTACTTACGAGGGAAGACCATCTCCACATGCAGATATTGTTTTTCATTCAACGTGGGTTCTTGGCAGTGTGGGTTGTCATTGATTAAACAACTCAATTTTGAAGTGTTTTTTTTTTTTTTAATTATGAGTTTGAGATTCAAAATTTTTTGTTTAATTATTTAAATTTAATTCATATAATTTAAATCCAATACCTTGTGCGTGTTCTCATAAATCTATTAAATTCTAACATAAAATCCTCTAGGTATCTTATTAGAGTGATACATAATAACCATTTAGCCTCCCTCAATAGAAATGCGGCAATATCTCCTTAATAACTTTTGAGAAACCATCTTGTCGCTTGGCAGGAGGTCACCAAGACTAAATCTAAGGGTGGTTTAGGTCTCATTCCTATTCAAGTGAGGAACGCAGCTTTACTTTGTAATTGGGGTTGGCGTTTGGAAAAGAAGTGAACGCTTTGTGGGTTCGAGTGTTGAAGGTTAAATATGGTACATTGGATGGCAATGAGTGGAGTTTGGGGGAAGAAGTGGATAAATCAGGGTCCTGAGTCATTAAAGCGTGGTGGACGTTATGCCAGGGCAGATTCGAGGTGGGTAATCTTTTCAGAGGTAATCTACATCTTTTGGTTGGCAAGGGCAACCGAACTTTCTTTTGAGAAGACTTGTGGTTGGGAGATAGGCACTTGAAGGAGAGATTTCCTAAATTGTTTAGAGCAACAAGGCACAAGCAGGCGCTAGTGAAGGATGTCTTCAGTGCTAACAGTCTAAGTGTGTCATGGCGTTTGATTTTCGAAGAGAGCTTAGAGGTTTTGAGGTGGATAGCTTGAATGAGCTTAAGGCTCAGTTAGGGGAATTTCCAATGGATTTAGAGTACAATGATGAGCTAGTTTGGATGAGGGATTCTTCTGGAATCTTCTCTGTCAAATCTTTGATTGAGTTTGCTTCTCAGAACTTGGTTGGTTCAATGGTTCCGAAGCGGAAGATTTTGACAAGGTTGGAGATTAGGAGTAGATGCCTCCTTAACTCTAAGGGTTATGCTAGGTGTCCCCTTTGTGAGTTAGGATGATGAATCTATTGATCATCTTTTTGTCACTTGTCCAGTTTCTTGCATACTTTGGAGTTGTTTCTTGGATCTCATGGGAGTCTCTTGGGTTTGTCCTGGATCTTGGACGGGGTTATGAAGTCTTAGCATCTTTCTGGAGTGAGGTGTAGGAGAAAACTTATCTGGACCACGATTCGAGTTGTGGTCTCTTCGGAATTCAGTGGACTCTTTCAAAATACTAAATGGAGATTATGTACATGACTTTGCGCTTACAAGGAATTCAGAGACCTTAAAGATTGAGACTTGTTTGTCTTGGGAGGGTTGTTTGAAGTCTTACCCGTGTAGGAAGGAAGGCACGGGCTGTGTGGTCCCCTCCATCTTGTGGGGTTTTTAAGTTTAATGTGGATGGCACTTCTTGAGGCAAGCTGGGTCCAGCTGGGATTGGAGGTGTTCTTAGGGATCATCTAGGGCTCCAGTAGTATTGTTTTCAGAGAATGTGTGGGATCCATGGAATCGAATGAAGTAAAGCTTCTTAGTTTCTAGTTTAGGGGGAGTTAGATTAGTAATTGAGAGTGATTCATCCAATATTATTAAATGGGTTAGTGAGGTGAAGTGCCTTTCTTAGAGGCTTATCACTTTGATGAGAGAGATTAAGGTGCACTTTTTATTTATCGAGAGGATAGCATTTTTTGTTGGATTGCTTCTTATAGTTTTGTTGGTTTTTTTTGCTTTTTGTTTGTCCTTTTCTTTTGTGGCCTCTCTCTCTTAGGTCTTTAGTTTCCTTTCTTTGTTTTTTTTTTTTTTTTATCATTTTTCTCTTAATGATTTTTTTTAAAAAAAATAAATAAATAAACCTATTAGCCATTTCTCTCTAATCTTCTCTAACCCTAGTCCTTGTGTCCGTTTCTCCCTCCCATACCATTGCGTGATACTCGAAGAAACATGTGGTTAGTTTTGTCTCACACAGAGAGAGAGAGAGAGCATCATTAGTGTTGAATCCTGGATGAGGCATCTGAAAGTTTTGCTAATTGAAAAGCGATGTTGGGTTTGTCTTCAAGGATTAGCCATAATAGGGTGTACATAGTGGTTGGCATTACTATCTAAATTCCAAACTTCCTAAGAAAGTAAAGCTTTCTTTTTATTTCTCTCAATTGGCATTTTATTAACTTTGGTTGCGTTTTGTTTAGGAGAATTTTTTTGAGGTTTCACTGAATAGGAGATTCTCTTAGATTTTTTATTGGGTAAATGAAGGGAAAATTGTAGGAGGAAAAAAGAAAGAAAGAAAGAAAGAAAGAAGGAAAGAGAGGTAAAGAACAGTATCACAAATATCGTTCTTGGGATATTAACGGAACTGATAATACCGGATATTTATAAATCTTAAGTTTTTATTGGAAATTTAATGGAAAAATCTCGCAGAAAATATAAATATTTAAAAATAATAAAAATAAAAAATATTTCTCATTTGTGGTAGATTCAAGTTATATTAACCAGTTAAAATACAAACTGTCTTTTTTGATTTTTTTTTTATGTATTAAATTACTTTTTTTTTAATTATTTGTTTATATGTTTTCTTTTACTTTAAACTAATTAGATTTTTTATGAGATTTAATTTTTTTTTGGAGATTTAACTATTTAATTAAACCAGGGCTTGATCCAAATATAAGAATGCAAAACTAAAATCAATACTCTAAAGAAATTAGAAGTATTATTTCTATAGGTAAATATATTAAAATCTATCATGAAAACTCTTGAATCATGACTAGTTCCTCGCATAATAAAAAAAAAAACAAAACAAAAGGCATCATAATCATAATTGCACTACTGTAGCATAGGATCATAAAATACTAAGAAAGTAAAGCTTTCTTTTTATTTCTCTCAATTGGCATTTTATTAACTTTGGTTGCGTTTTGTTTAGGAGAATTTTTTTGAGGTTTCACTGAATAGGAGATTCTCTTAGATTTTTTATTGGGTAAATGAAGGGAAAATTGTAGGAGGAAAAAAGAAAGAAAGAAAGAAAGAAAGAAGGAAAGAGAGGTAAAGAACAGTATCACAAATATCGTTCTTGGGATATTAACGGAACTGATAATAGCGGGATATTTTTTAAATCTTAAGTTTTTATTGGAAATTTAATGGAAAAATCTCGCAGAAAATATAAATATTTAAAAATAATAAAAATAAAAAATATTTCTCATTTGTGGTAGATTCAAGTTATATTAACCAGTTAAAATACAAACTGTCTTTTTTGATTTTTTTTTTATGTATTAAATTACTTTTTTTTTAATTATTTGTTTATATGTTTTCTTTTACTTTAAACTAATTAGATTTTTTATGAGATTTAATTTTTTTTTGGAGATTTAACTATTTAATTAAACCAGGGCTTGATCCAAATATAAGAATGCAAAACTAAAATCAATACTCTAAAGAAATTAGAAGTATTATTTCTATAGGTAAATATATTAAAATCTATCATGAAAACTCTTGAATCATGACTAGTTCCTCGCATAATAAAAAAAAAAACAAAACAAAAGGCATCATAATCATAATTGCACCACTGTAGCATAGGATCATAAAATACATCTATTATTATTGTTGTTATTATTATTATTTTTAGAAATGGTTATTGCAATGGCTTCAAACAGGGTAATAAAATTTGTTAGCACGAATAAATTAATTACAATATTTACTAAATTACTACCGAGCAAATGAAAACTACAAAATGGAAAATAAAAATAAAAATTAGACCACTTCAATTTTGTTAAGAACAGAGCTCACATTAACTTACTTCACAAATGCAATGTTAGCTTAACTTCTCCAGTGTATTTGATCGACAAAACTAAAAGTTTTACTTAAGAGGAGTGTTATAGAAGGGTGGAAAGATGGAACGCCGGGCTGCAACTCGGCTCGGGTTGGGTTCTTTAAAACTCAACCTGACCTGAATTGATATATATGGAATGCAAACTGTACCGACCTAAATTATCAACCTGAACTTCACAACCCGACCCGACCCGAATTCTAACTCGAATTAATTCGAATTCTGACTCAACCTGTATTTTAAATCCATTTTATCTAGGTCAGGTTGGGTTGAGTCGAGTTGGGTCGGATCATGTTAATTTGTAAAATTCTCAACCCTACCTGCATGATTTCTTGGGTTAGATCATGCGGGTCGGGTCAGAACCCAACCCGAGTTGCAGTCCTAGAACGCCCACAGATACCTTGGCTTTGTTGGTTGCGGCTCCACCTGTTAAAATGTGGTTTTATTGTGAGATTATCATTTTTCATGATAATAATGTGTTTTTAACGGTATTCTACTGATAAAAATGTTAGTGCCAAAATATTGTCATCTTAAACGCGAAAATGCTATTTTAGCATTAATAATCTAATAAATTTCAATTTATCGGCGAGATAGGTTACATTAGTAAAGAAGGGGATGAAAAGAAACCAATCTCCTCCCTATTAAGAGGGTGGGGGCGGAGAAATTCTACTTGATTGACAAAAGAGAGAAACATGGAGCGCATTTTTCCCCTATTTAATGAATGTCTAAACAGGTGAAAGATGAGGATTCTTAGGTTCCTCAGTTTCACTAAAACGAACGTAAAATTTGCTAGAAGCCACTGGTCTCTCGAATGACTCTTCAGTATCCCGCTTTTGTACTATAGTTGATATAATATTTTCAATACATCGGTGCATTCTAAGAGCTGCTCTTCCTATATAATATTTAAGCTAGAATTCTATGGGGTTGGAATGGTGTTCAAGAACCGCTTCATAAAGTGAAAGTTCTGAATTAATTCTCATTCTACTCCAAAAGGTCACTTTACTCTGTGTATGTGGGTAGCAAGGCTTACACATGCTTGATGACTAATTAGGTGCTCTAAAATTTAGAGGGGGCTGCCTGATAGTCAAGAAGTTCTTCTTATGAAGAGAGGTCTTGAGTTCGATTCATGATCAAATTTCTCCAGGTCATTCCTCATGGGATTTCTCTTCATCGCTTGACCTCAATATGTGTATGCAGGAAGCTATGTATATGTTCGGAAGGATTAATCGGAGAAAGTTTGTTACAGGTGAGATGCTTCGGTCATTTATAAAAGGAGGCATGGACACCTTGATCATAATAATAATAATACTAATACGAAGGCTAATCATCAAAATAATTATAATAATGATAATATTATGAAGGCTAGTGAAGCTGACTTAATTTTACCCTTCTGTTGTCGCTAAGGAAGGAGGCATTATTATATTACTTTTGGCAGCTAATATATCCCACTACCATGTATTTTAAAGTTAAATCTCTACATTTATGATAATTAGAACCCTAATATTTTTTAAAATATATAGTAAATTTTAACAGTTATAATTCAATAACCCAAGTTTGAATGCCCTCTGCCTTCTTACTTTAGTTTTGATGTTTACGATTCCATAAGATGTCTCTTAGTTGAGTAACTATTGGGCAAGTTGGCCTAGCCAGGTTCTACTGCAACCCTGTTTGAATAGCCTACTTTCTTTATGGTTTCTGGACGGTAAGGAGCCCAAACAAATAAAGCTCCATGGGCCTTTAATGTTTTGTCCCGGAATGTCATAAGCCTGAGCCCTAGCCCAGTCGGTAAGTATCGGCCAGAGAAAAAAAATTCGGTCGAATATCGGCAGATTTCTTCTTTTTTCTTTAAAAAAAAAAAAAAAAAATTTCTGTTGTAGACCCGGTCGATATCTCAGTCAATATTCATCCGATACGGACGAATATCGGCCTAGAAATCGGCCGATATATATATATAAACAGTCTTTTTATTTTTAAATGATTTTTTTTCAAAAAAATCAAGTCACCGAGATTTCTGAAAAAAAGAATTTTGAAGAGAAAAAATTCGGCCGAGATCCACCGAATTTTTGACCCCTGCCCTAGCCTGCATGCTGGCTCATTTAAACAGATACTATACACAATAAGCGGTAATATAGGGCCGTACATGGGTGCTAAATATTGGTCTATGTACCGAGTTTGAAATATCAATCTGATATATCAAGCAGGTCCAGCCTGATAAATGTTAGTTGATACTTTGGATTTAAGCGGATATTTTGGCCCTCAATTTTTTTATTTTTTTTCCAGAAAATACTTATTTTGATATACCAATTTTTTTGTGTATATCAGTTTTAAGCTTATTTTTGAAAAAAAAAAAACTCAATATTTCATGAATTTGTAGATTTATGTTGATACCCAATAAATCACCATCTTCATAGGCTACAATTTCATCTATCTAGGGTTGGCTTGATGAGTTATTCTCCTGCAATCGACTTTATCATAAATTATATTATGGATCACTCTACAATCTAATATGTCCGTTAATATCCAATAAATATTAGTTGAAATTTCAGATTTTGGCCAATATTTGAAACTCAGATTATGCTTTGGAACTTTGTAAATTTTATATATTTTACATATTTATATGTAGAGAGCTATTTATATGTTCTGTATAAATTGACAGGCAAATTACCCCTGACGCTTAATAAAAGGGTCTGAGTGCTAAGAACCAAACCCAGATTTCGGCACAAAGCCCAATCAAGCCAGACTAAGGCCCTCAGTATTACACCGATTTAGGTATATGAAATTTTAGCAAAGTGAGCCTTACAATAATCAATCAATATTTCATTATTTTTGTTTTTTGACTGAATAGGTTAATATAAACATTCAAGAGAGCCCAAAGAATAAATACAGTAAACCCACAACTCAGGTCAGGCAAAAATATTTCATTATTCCTGAACACTGTTGCTGTATTGGCACAACAAAGGCTCAATTGCAAATGACTGAAGATGAAATTACAATTATTAAAAACCGATGAAAGTATACAATTAGTTTAAAACACAAGAACTTAAATGCAAATTACCCTTTTCAAGGAAGTCACATCTTTTAATTTTGGCCCACAAAACCCTTATAAAATTTGGCCAATATTCTGAATATAGGTAAAAAATCAAAATCAAGTAGTGTCTAGAGATAGCTATTGCTATACTCTTAAATAATCAATTAGAATCTAATCTTATACATATAGTAACAAAAAAGGGTTTTGGTTCTGTTTATGGTCTCACTCTCTCCCCCTAGCCTTGTCAGTTTTGAATGCAATTTAAAGTAGGTAACCATCACAACTAAGCAATCCCATTGATTATATAAATAGAAAACAAAAATGGTTGAATTCGATCAATTGGATTAATATATTATCTCAATTAACAGTTCCAATTAGAATCAATCATGTAAGTATAAGGACTTGAATGATGGGTAGATCTTTAAAATTTTAGTTTGGAAGAGAAAAAAACATAAGAGAAATAGAGGAAGTGTAAGATAGAAGAGAATATGATTTTTTATAGAATAGAGTGAAAAGAAAAGAATTTAGAAAGTCAAGATTCCAAATAGATGAGATTAGTGCATGCAATGATGATGAGATCTCTAATTCAAATGAAGATAGATGAGATTAGTGACTATGATAATGCTGATGATTATGAAATCTTTAATAATAAATGTAAAATAATGAAGATTTTTGGAAAAATGGCTCACATTGCCTCTGTCATTAATATAGAGGAAATAATCAACCAATGATCAATTACAATCCCATGATTAGGGAAGGTAACAAAATTAAATAATTCACAAGGATATATAGTCAACTCTGTGAAGGATTACCTTTAATACTCTCCTGCAAACTCAGAGCGACAAGTTCGGAACTGAACGTGGAGAATCATTGCGTCGGAAGCTCCTTAGTGAAGATGTCAGCGAGTTGATCTATGGAGAACACAAATTAAATCTGATGAGAGACGGTAATGACACATTCACGAATGAAATAATCAAGCTCAATATGTTTAATCTGAGCATGGAAGACAGGATTCGTAACCATGTACATGGCATTGAGATTACAACAGAGAAGTATTGTCCGAGAAGTGAGGGGAAAATCAAGCTCTCATAAGAAATGCTGAATCCGGACAGTATCTGCACGGGTATAAGCAAAGGCCTTATATTCAACTTCAATACTAAATCGAGAAACGGTTGGTTGTTCTTTTCACACTACGAAATTAAATTAGAACTCAGGAAGATATAATAACTAGTGGTGGATTGATGACTAACCGACTCAATCAACATCAGAGTAAGCAATCAGTCGGGAGGGCTGTTTTGCACGTGATGTACAAACAACGACCAAGGGAACCTTTGAGGTAGCGGAAGATCCACTTAACAACCTTCAAATGTCATGTGCGAGGTTGACTCATGAATTGAGAAGCATCATGTGCCCATGAGATGCCAATACTCAGTGGGGTCAGAGAGCAAGATACCATCAATAGAAGATAACTGGGTCTTAGCAGCAATAAGCGTCCAACAAGTTTTATAGTCAGGGTGTCGACTACGACGAAAAATGTCCAGTATAAATTTGTTTTGGGACAAATGTAACCCATGAGAGAGATGAGTCACTTCGAGGCCTAAAAAGTAGTGGAGTGTGCCAAGATCCTTAATTTCAAACTCTGTACTTAGGCGGCAAGTGAACGAATGAAGGAGTGAGGGAGTGTTGCTAGTGAGAACAATATCATCAACACAGAGAAAAAACACCATGATTTGTAAGGCCCTTCGAAAACCAAACATGGAGCTGTCAACTTTGCTTTGAAGAAAACCATAAGTCAAGAGGAAAGAGCTGAAGTATTGGGACCAAACCCTCGGTGCTTGCTTTAAGTCATAAATAGCTTGGTGGAGTTTGCGAATGTGATTAGGGCGATGAGGGTCAATGAAACATGATGGTTGAGTTATATAGACTTCTTCAATAAGGTTGTCGTGAAGAAAATAATTCTTGACGTCGAGTTGGTGAATAGGCCAAGAACAACCGACAGCAAGACCAAGAACAATGCGAATAGTAGTATGCTTGACGACGGGGCTGAGATCCAGATGAGCAAACATTGTTGGGAGATTTAGGCACCATATAGGCGAGGGGGGCATCCAAGCTAGTACGACTTGCGGATGCGAGAGGTCTGAGGACAAATTTGAGGTGCAACTGGGGAGAACCAAACAAAGAGGTGGTTTTGTTATTTTATTCTATTTTTTATCTAAGAGACAACTGGGGATTTGGGCTTAAAGATTCCTGGCTAGGGAAAGAGCAAGACAGCAGAGGTGAGAACAAGGCAAGATGAGGCCAGAAGTGTCTCGACTCATTGATTGGATCTTGATAAGTGCAAAATTATTACATATTTTACTCCTAAATTTATATTTGTTAGTTTCTCATATTAATTAATTTTATCTAATTAATGTGTTTTATGTGTTTTTAGGTTGGGGCAATTTCTAAACCTAAAGTGGGCTTAATTAGATGGAATTGGTGAGTTTTCTCAAATTGAACTTGTGCTCGGGTTGATGGAAGGAAGAATAATAGAAGAAAAGAAATGAAGATTAGAATGAAAATATGGGAAGAATAAAAGAGAAAATCAGGGACGGTGGCTGCTAACATAGAGAAGCCAGGGATGGGAATCTGTTGAAATCAATGAAGACAGAGATAAAAGAAGTGGAGTTGATTGCTGTAGGTGGTAGGAAAGAAAGTAAAAAATCAAAGATGGATGCCATGTAAAGATACAACAAAATAGAGAATAGGAGAATCTGGCAGATTCATGGAATAAAAGAAAGAGAAATTCTGAGATGGGGATCGGTGGAAATAACAATGAACTGAGAATAGTAAGGGGAAAGAATGGAATGAGGAAATAGAGGAAGGTGCCTGTAATACCCCAACCAAAATTAGCGTATAATTACTTGATTAATTATAGTTGATTGTATTTAGTGCCAGTTAATCTGAGAGATTAACAAATGGGCTTTCTATAGAGTCAGAGTTAACTCGACCCGAGTTCAGAGTCCTTGGACCCAACTCGTTAGTGTAGTGGGAAAGTTGAAATTTTCTAAACCTTCTCTGGTTGAGACCCTTCAAATAATTTGTGTTGGAAAATAAATTATTTGAGGTGTTTAAATTCTCAATTTTCACTCATTAACTTAATATTAAAATTCTAAGTAAAAAAGAATTTTCCCGGTTGACATTTTGATGTGTAGAAGTGTGGATTTTTGTTTTAAAATGTTAATTTTTAATATTTGAAAGTGTCAAAATAATTAAAAAAAAAAAAGAGAAAAAAGAGACCACCGACATAGGGGGTTTTGAGTTAAAAAGAAAAGAGACCGATAAAGATGCAGATAGAAGGAAAAAAAAAAAAGAAGAAAGAGGCAAGAACTTCTCACCCTCCACCGATTCCTTTTTTTTCCCTCTTCACTTTCGTCATCTTCTTCTTCAACCGATCCTTTCTTTTCTTTTTTTTTTTCCTTTTACTTCCTTTATTCCTCCTCTTCTTCTTCTCCTTCCAACTGTTCTTGCGCCAACCATGTTCGAGTTGGGGGTTTTTGCCAAGCTTTCAAACTTCATCATTTTTCGGTGGATTTCGACGATCAAGGTATACAAATTTATCTATTCAAAATTTTAGTAGCTCCAGGACTGTTTGTTTTGTGAAATAGGTTGATTTTAGGCTTCGTCTTTGAATTTTTAGAATTTAGGGAAAATGCCCCTTTTCTTTTAAATTTTGAGTAACACCTTTAGAAATGATTTTTTTGCTAAGACCTTTATATTGCAATTTTAAACTATGATTTAGTTTGTAAAGGATCTCTAGATTTGGTTTAAGTAAAATGAAGTCTTCTTGTTTTTTTTACTTCCACAGCTGTAGTCACTGCCCAACTTTTAGTTTCAGAATTACCTGCATGGTAGCATCACCATTCAAGGTGTTGCAAGCACATGTAGTCACCGACCACCCATTTGAGTTATTTCTTAAATGGCATTAATTGTTTTATGATTAATAAGTTTTGTTAATTATTTTGATTGATTTTAAAGGAAATTGATACTTTTAATTACTATGCATCGGGGTGCAATTTCAAGAGGGTTTAGCGTTTTGTTTACTAAATTTGAAGAAAATGGTACAAATCAAATAATTGATCATTGGTTTGAGATTTTAATACCATGTTTTACATAGATTTTTAACTTATATATTTTGTGTATAAGTAATTGAAATTAAAAAGTTATATTAATTCTTAATTATTTTTATGATATGATTTTGAAAGTGAATATTTTCATAAATAATAAAGTGATTGTAAGTACACCTATTTATCAGGTTGGTTGTGTTTATTTAAACTCTTTAATTATTTCATAAAATTTTAAACTATGATTAGTTAAAGATAAGTGAAGAAAGATGTATTCATTTTTGAGTTTCAGAATTTTAGAGGGGTTTTATCATATTGTTAAATATGAAATAAGACCGACTTAGACTATTTAAATTAAACCTCCACTCTTTTTCTTTTCAGTTCCAAGAGTATAACCCGACACAACTATGTTCTGTCAGTCGGACCCATTGACTTGTCGGTCGGGTCAACTTAGGTTAATATTTAGGGTCTAACTCCGTCGATAATCCAATTGGAACAGTGGACCGGCTTTCTCTCTCTCGTTCACGCAAATCGAGAAATCCACGTAACATCGTCGATCAAAGTGAGGAGACCCAACCATGACTTATTTGGATGTGAATGTGTGTATGTTTTATGTAATGTTCATATATACATGATATGTGTTATGATTGAAATATGTGGAATATGCAGGTGATTATCTGTTTATATTTATGAATGTCCCTATGCTAAGTGGTTATGCAGGTGTTGAGAATATGATTACTCTGGGTTGATAAGCCTGGACTTTATACCAATGAATGGTAATTGTGTATTTTTCTATTTATATGAAATTTTGTTTATGAGGTATGTTAAACATATATATTCACACACTTGTTAAATGGGTCGAGCTCTTGCAAGATGCTGCATTCTGTCTGTCTTGACTTAATGCATTCGAGGATGAGTGGGATTCCTCAACAGGGTTGAGTGGGATTTCCTAGACCTATATAGTTGGGGTTGAGTGGGATACCCCAATGAGTCAAAGAAACAATGATATGCATTAGGAATTGAAATAAAAGAATATTTGCCACATGTTCTATTATTTATTTCGACTGCATTATAGACTTTAATTCTCTATCGCATGCTATATCTATAATAGTTCGAGTTCTCTTCACTAGGCTAGAAGCTTACGTGTACCTCAATACAGGACAAGGTCTGGAGGCAGCGGAGGACCCTCCTGCAATGACCTAAGCTGTGGAACCTTTGAATTTTACTAAGTTGTTTTAGAATAGAATTTACTTAGATGACTTGTTATGTAATTATTGTCTAAGTTTACCAGTTGGATATCCAGACTTGTATGTGTATAATTATGGTGTGCATTGTTATGCATATATAAGAACTTTCTGTGATAGTTTAGCTTTTATGAACATATGGTCTCTTCATGGGCTTAGGCAGATCCAAGACCATGGACATTCTGAGTTTACGGATTAGTTTAAAAAAAAAATAAAAAATTTGTCTCATTCCGGGCCCACATATCGGGTTGGGGCGTGACAGTGCCACATTGATTCCTTAACACAGCAAGGAAAAAAGAAAAGAAAAGGAAACTCCACCCGTCCTTGCTTATTTTATTTATTCCCAACCTTTATAAATTAAAACCCTCTCTACAAAAAGAATGAGAACTGAGCACAGTGAAGAAAGCTCGGCTGAAACATAGGGATTATGGCATTGCCACAGGATCTCCGACGATGGCTCGGGTTCTATTTTTCATGTCTTTTTATTTTAATCTTTTCATAATGTCGTTCTAATTTTTTTTACTGAGGTTGAGGATGAAACCCCATTATTGAAATAATTTTCTTTTATTTACTTATTTAATTCTAATTATGTGTATTTGATTATTTATGATTTTTGCTTCATCAAATTAATAGATGTTAATTACTTTTACCATCAATGACATATATTTTTTGTTATTAATATTAATATCTAATTAATTGAATACTTGGTTTTTAATTGAATAAAAGTAAACCCTTGGATTCATTGTTTTCTTTTATTTTAATTTAAACACATTGGATGCTTAAATTAATATTTTGATCCATTATCTTTTGAATTAGATAGGATACATTGAATTCTTAGAATTTACAATTTTAAGCGAAGGAAAATCAATTTTTGAATACCATATTAATGAACTTAAATGTTTAAATATCTAAAAATTGAGAATTAATAAATAAATAATTAGAAGATTATGGATTTAATGGTGGTGGAATCTGATACCTTAGTAATTTCTCTCACTTGATTTAATCTCTGTTTTTAGTTGTTTTAATTAATTTTGCAATTTCAATTCAATCATTACCATGAAAAATTGTTAACTAGCTTAAGGTTAAATTATTAGGCTTTTTAATTTGTTCTCCCGTTCATTCTAAATCAAGTCCATGTGGGTTCGACCTCACACTTGCATATCCTTATACTCCAATTCGATTCGTGCGCTTGTGAGTAATTAGAAATTTAAAATTTGCACAACTAATTTTTGGCGCCGTTGCTGGGGACTTGGGATTGAAACGAAAAAATAAAATTAAAAATTCTATTAGTTTAATCTTTCCACTAGTTGTAGCTTTAGGATTTTTGCATCTAGATTTAGGTTCATGCATATTTTTATGTGATTTGATGTCTTCACCTAGGTTTTGTTTGTTGATTTTTGTAGGATTTTGAATTACACGCTTAAAAAAAAAAAATTTGCAAAGCAACTACAAGCCAAGGTAAGTCTCTAAACCACTTTCTTTAAATTTTTTTATTTTTATGCATTCATATAGATTTTGTTAGGTTGTCTTGCATATACTTTGCATAAAAAAACAAAAAACAAAAAAATTTCATATTTAATTTGTTCATGCATTTAGGTTGCTAGTTCATGCATTAGATTAACTTGTTTGCTTATTGTTTTTATATTTGTTTAATCTTGCATTGGTAACTTAGGCCCGCATTCACAACCAAAAAAAAAATCCAAAAAAGTAGTAAAAATTGGTTCGCAATGTATGTTAAAGTCAATTTAGAACCAACGTTTAAAGTTGTCCAGGGCTCAGTCAGGCCTAATCATAGATATAGACAGACCACCGTCATCACCACCACCATCACCCAAAATAGCCCGAGAACCGGAGAAAACTCTTCGAGATTATTTTTCATCGGTCGTAACCAACACACCCTCCAACATAGTCATCCCAGCCACCAATGTCACCTATGAACTAAAACCAGGCCTTTTACATCTCCTCTCCGCTTTCCCTGGCCTTGATCATGAGGATCCCTACTTACACATTAAGGAATTTTTAGAGATTTGCGCCACTATCATACTTCAAAATGTCACTGATGAATCTATTAAACTTCGTCTCTTTCCTTTTTCACTCAAAGAAAAAGTGAAATCATAACTGAACTCCCTCCCCGCAAATTCCATCAACACGTGGGATCAGTTAGTAAATAAATTCTTAAATAAATTTTTCTCGATATCTAAAACGAACGCCCTCAAAATAGAAATTTCAAATTTATTCAGAAAGAGGTGAACAATTTTCGGAGTCGTGGGAAAGATTCAAGGATCTATTGAGTAAATGTCCCCATCATGGTTTTGAAACTTGGATACTCATTCAATTTTTCTATGATGGCTTAACCATATCTAGCCGTACTTTGGTCGAGTCTATGAAAAATGGAGAATTTTTGGAACAAAGTCAAATTGAAGGATGGAATTTCTTGAACAATTTGGCGGAGAATTCTCAGCGTGGGACTTTTCCAAAAGAGAGAGTTTAGGGCAAACTTTCAAAAGATGAGGTTTGTACAAAGTCAATAATGATTTTGATGTTAAGGTCACAATTGCAAATCTGACTAAAAAAGTAGAGGCCTTAGCTATGAATTAGAGGGTGAGTCCGTCAATGGGCGTGATGTCTGAGGTGTGTTCCTTGTGTACTAACCCTGGACATACAACACAAACCTGTCATTCCCTAAACACAAATTCAGTGTGCATAACTGAACAGGCTAACACACTAAATAATTTTGAGAAGCAGTAGGGGAGTCCATTCTCTGCGAAATATAACCCCAATTGACGAAATCACCCTAATTTCTTGTGGAGTCAGAACCAGCCTATGAATCAAGGACCTCATCAGTTTCAAGCACCTGGTCAGCCATTCCACTCACCCAGTCAACCATTCCATCTACCCCAGAGTCAGTCCTATTAACCTGGTCCACAACAGCATAAACCCTCTCTGAAGGAAACACTACAACAATTCATGCAGTCCACTTAGCAAGCCTTCCTGTCAAATTCCCAAGCTATACTGAAGCTTGAAACACAGATAGGGCAACTTGCAAGTGTTATCGGAGAGAGGGAAAATGACAAATTCCCTAGTCAACCCATTATCAATCCTAAGGGTCAGTTCGAAGTGGATCATAGAGATGTGAAATCTATCATGACTCTTAGGTCAGGGAAGACAGTTGATAATCAGGTTAGGATGCCAGAAGAAAGACAACAGGATAACCAAAGCCATGATCAATCTGAGCCATCAAAGGGCACTGATTGCTCGCCTGAAAAAGAACCCAAAGAGTCAGTCAAGACTGATTTTGTCCCAAAAGCTCTATACCCATAAAGATTTATTCCAATTAAGAAAGGTACATCACATAGCGACATGTTAGAAGTGTTCAACCAAGTTCGCATAAACATGTTGGAATATATTTAGATTATCCTAATTATAATGTAATTAGGATTCTAGTTTGGGTTTATCTCTATTAAGAGATCTATTTAGATTAGAAGTGTAATAGCCCTAGGGTCGGCTAAGACTATATATAGTTATGTAATACTCTTTAATTAATACAATTTTTTTTTTCTAACATGGTATCAGAGCGGGTTACTACTTGATTTGAGAGTAAATTTCACATGGGTTTCTCTTCTTTCCCTCTGCCCAAGGAATCTCGTTGGTAGAGAGAGGGGACTCTATGCACTTGCTTCCGCATGTTTTTTCTTCTGATCTACAACAATCGCCGCCAGCCCTGGTCTTGCTGCGGCGACTCATCTGTGTGGTGTCTCAATGCCCCCTCTCTCGTTCTCCATCGCTCATCCTCTGCACATAGCAGGACAAGCATCAGATCTGATTTCTTCACCAGTTTTGTTTTTTCGCTTGGATTTGGGACTGCCTGCTTCAGCGAAGGAAGTCCAGCAACCTCTCCAGTCTGTTCTCACGGGAACAGTTGTACCCCTTTGCCCGAGAGACATGGAGCGTTGTTCTCAGATCTGCATATCTGTAGAACGACGAGAACATACCAAAGAAATGAATACAGATCAAAAGATTTGTTCTTGCTGCCATCCCAATCCACAGTTACTCGTTTCAGATCTGCATCCAGATCTGAACAGAGGAATCGGAGTGACCGGCGCCGGCGAGCGGTGCTCATCCCATCAACATCGCAGTGGAGATTCAGCAGGACACCAGCAGACATCGGCGACAGATCTGAATCCCCACCACCTGACAGCGTCCGCCTCCTGCCTTCTCCTATCTCCCGTCGTCTGTCCCATCACCGTTCCAGATCCGACCGCCTTAGATCCGGATATTGACAACAGATCTGGCCAGCAGCGATGTCCCGATCCGTTAGCCGGTGTACGATTCCGCCACGCCTCCGCCACCATACAAACTCAGTCCATTCAAACCTAGATCTGTGAAGGGGTTCCCTTCAATCCAGATCTGAAGCTTCAGTTCTTCCGCCACCGTCCACATCTCGCCGATCTCATTCGTTTCGACACTTGACTTTTCCCCTTTTCTCTCAGGCCTCCCCTTGACTTCTCTGTCACCGATTTTCCCAGAAAGGGGGAGAAAGAGATCGTCCTCATCGCTCTGCCGATCCCAGTCCACAGATCTGATTTCCAGATCTGTGCGCCAAAGAGGAGAAAGAGCTCGTCCTCATCGCGCTGCTGATCCATCCTAGTCCGCACGATTCAGAATCCAAGTCTGCTGCAACCGAGTCTGTCATCATTGGAATTGATTCCCTGCTGCCTGATGCAATTTTATCGACCAGAGGGAAAGAAAGAATAAAAAAAAAAACATCGCAGAGATGAAGTCCAATCGCCATTTTCTGTTGTTGCATCTCTGACACTTGCACACCAGATAGGCGATTTTGTTCATTCAAACAACCTTTGCTGCTGCCACGAAGTAGTTATTCGTCTCTATGCCAACCCTTGCTCTTTGTCGCTCGTTTTCAGATCTAGTTTCTGACGTGGCAAGCTTTTTGTTTCAGATCTCAGAAGAGAAGAGAGGCTTGAACCAGACAGATCTGATTGTAGATCTGGTTATTGTTATACTGTTGCCGTTGGCTATTGCATGTTCTATTTGCTGAAAAAAAAATACTCAAATCTGCTATGTTCGCTGTTCGGCCGACTCTGCTCGGCTGCCCTCGGGTTTCATGTGTTTCCCAAATCTATTTTTGCTCACTTCTTTCCTATCTGGATCTGCTCTTCAGCGTCTTTGCTTGTATCTCCGCCAAGATCTTTCGACGCTGACCTTGCAGCGATCTTCTCTCAGATTGGAGAAGCACTGGAGCTGCCCTTCTTCTCTCATTGTCTCTTGTTGCTACGTCAGATCAGTAGCACAATCAGATCTGTGCCGCTTTGTCTTCTTTGCCTCCTCCAAACGTGTGTTGGCAAACAAAATCAACCAAAAGAAATCAGAGGACTAGCCAGATATTTCAGTTCAAGATCTGCTGCAACGGATCAGTGCTTCACCTCTGTCTACTTATGTTGCCCCATTCATGTTATTGCTGTGCACAAGAAGAACTAATGCTCCAGGTGCATAAATTTGATCTTGGCTAGTGCTTGGTGCGCAAGTGGAACCCAAATCTACATCTTCTTATTGCATATATTGATCTTTTGGGTGTTTTCTTCACTGCAACTTTGTCCATCAATCACGATTCAAACCTGTGTTCAGGTATTTCTTCTCGCCACGATCGATGAAATTTGTGCCAAGAAGAAAGGGGCACAAGATGAAATCTGTGCCAAGAAGCATTCAAGAGAGCCCAAAGAATAAATACAGTAAACCCACAGCTCGGGTCAGGCAAAAATATTTCATTATTCCTGAACACTGTTGCTGTATTGGCACAACAAAGGCTCAATTGCAAATGACTGAAGTTGAAATTACAATTATTAAAAACCGAAGAAAATATACAATTAGTTTAAAACACAAGAACTTAAATGCAAATTACCCCTTTTCAAGGAAGTCACATCTTTAATTTTGGCCTACAAAACCCTTATAAAATTTGGCCAATATTCTGAATATAGGTAAAAAATCAAAATCAAGTAGTGTTTAGAGATAGCTATTGCTATACTCTTAAATAATCAATTAGAATCTAATTTATACATATAGTAACAAAAAAGGGTTTTGGTTCTGTTTATGGTCTCCCTCTCCCCCTAGCCTTGTCAGTTTTGAATGCAATTTAAAGTAGGTAACCATCACAACTAAGCAATCCCATTGATTATATAAATAGAAAACAAAAATGGTTGAATTCGATCAATTGGATTAATATATTATCTCAATTAACAGTTCCAATTAGAATCAATCATGTAAGTATAAGGACTTGAATGATGGGTAGATCTTTAAAAATTTAGTTTGGAAGAGGAAAAAAAACATAAGAGAAATAGAGGGAGTGTAAGATAGAAGATAATATGATTTTTTATAGAATAGAGTGAAAAGAAAAGAATTTAGAAAGTCAAGATTCCAAATAGATGAGATTAGTGCCTGCAATGATGATGAGATCTCTAATTCAAATGTAGATAGATGAGATTAGTGACTATGATAATGCTGATGATTATAAAATCTTTAATAATAAATGTAAAATAATGAAGATTTTTGGAAAAATGGCTCACATTGCCTCTCTCATTAACTATCAATATATGGAAAATACAACCTTCCATATAGAGGAAATAATCAACCCATGATCAATTACAATCCCATGATTAGGGAAGGTAACAAAATTAAATAATTCACAAGGATATATAGTCAACTCTGTGAAGGATTACCTTTAATACTCTCCTGCAAACTCAGAGCGACAAGTTCGGAACCGAATGTGGAGAATCGTTGCGTCGGAAGCTCCTTAGTGAAGATGTCAGCGAGTTGATCTATGGAGAACAAGAATTAAATCTGATGAGAGCCGGCAATGACACATTCACGAATGAAATAATCAAGCTCAATATGTTTAATCTGAGCATGGAAGACAGGATTCGTAACCATGTACGTGGCATTGAGATTACAACAGAGAAGTATTGTCCGAGAAGTGAGGGGAAAATCAAGCTCTCATAAGAAATGCTGAATCAGGATAGTATCTTCACAGGTATAAGCAAAGGCCTTATATTCAACTTCAATACTAAATCGAGAAACGGTTGGTTGTTCTTTTCACACTACGAAATTAAATTAGAACTCAGGAAGATACAATAACTAGTGGTGGATTGATGACTAACCGACTCAATCAACATCAGAGTAAGCAATCAGTCGGGAGGGCTGTTTTGCACGTGATGTGCAAACGACAACCAAGGGAACCTTTGAGGTAGCAGAAGATCCACTTAACAACCTTCAAATGTGACGTGCGAGGTTGACTCATGAATTGAGAAGCATCATGTGCCCATGAGATGCCAATACTCAGTGGGGTCGGAGAGCAAGATACCATCAATGGAAGATAACTGGGTCTTAGCAGCAATAAGCGTCCAACAAGTTTTATAGTCAGGGTGTCAATTGCGACGAAAAATGTCCAGTATAAATTTGTTTTGGGACAAATGTAACCCGTGAGAGAGATGAGTCACTTCGAGGCCTAAAAAGTAGTGGTGTGCCAAGATCCTTAATTTCAATCTCTATACTTAGGCGGCAAGTGAACGAATGAAGGAGTGAGGGAGTGTTGCTAGTGAGATCAATATCATCAACACAGAGAAAAAACACCATGATTTGTAAGGCCCTTCGAAAACCAAACATGGAGCTGTCAACTTTGCTTTGAAGAAAACCATAAGACAAGAGGAAAGAGCTGAAGTGTTGGGACCAAACCTTCGGTGCTTGCTTTAAGTCATAAATAGCTTGGTGGAGTTTGTGAATGTGATTAGGGCAATGAGGGTCAATGAAACATGATGGTTGAGTTATATAGACTTCTTCAATAAGGTTGTCGTGAAGAAAAGAATTCTTGACATCGAGTTGGTGAATAGGCCAAGTACAACCGACAGCAAGACCAAGAACAATGCGAATAGTAGTATGCTTGACGACGGGGCTGAGATCCAGATGAGCAAACACTGTTGGGAGATTTAGGCACCATAGAGGTGAGGGGGGCATCCAAGCTAGTACGAATTGCGGATACGAGAGGTCTGAGGACAAATTTGAGGTGCAACTGGGGAGAAACAAACAAAGAGGTGGTTTTTTTATTTTATTCTATTTTTTATCTAAGAGACAATTGGGGATTTGGGCTCAAAGATTCCTGGCTAGGGAAAGAGCAAGACAGCAGAGGTGAGAACAAGGCAAGATGAGGCCAGAAGTGTCTCGACTCATTGATTGGATCTTGATAAGTGCAAAATTATTACATATTTCACTCCTAAATTTATATTTGTTAGTTGCTCATATTAATTAATTTTATCTAATTAATGTGTTTTATGTGTTTTTAGGTTGGGGCAATTTCTAAACCTAAAGTGGGCTTAATTAGATGGAATTGGTGAGTTTTCTCAAATTGAACTTGTGCTCGGGTTGATGGAAGGTAGAATAATAAAAGAAAAGAAATGAAGATTAGAATGGAAATATGGGAAGAATAAAAGAGAAAATCAGGGACGGTGGCTACTAACATAGAGAAACAAGGGATGGGAATCGGTTGAAATCAATGAAGATAGAGATAAAAGAAGTGGAGTCGATTGCTGTAGGTGGTAGGAAAGAAAGTAAAAAAATCAAAGATGGATGCCATGTAAAGATACAACTAAATAGAGAATAGGAGTATCTGGCCGATTTATGGAATAAAAGAAAGAGAAATTCTGAGATGGGGATCGGTGGAAATAACCATGAACTGAGAATAGTAAGGGGAAAGAATGGAATGAGGAAATAGAGGAAGGTGCCTGTAATACCCCAACCAAAATTAGCGTATAATTACTTGATTAATTATAATTGATTGTATTTAGTGCCAGTTAATCTGAGAGATTAACAAATGGGCTTTCTATAGAGTCAGAGTTGACTCGACCCGAGTTCAGAGTCCTCGAACCCAACTCGTTAGTGTAGTGGGAAAGTTGAAATTTTCTAAACCTTTTCTGGTTGAGACCCTTCAAATAATCTGTGTTGGAAAATAAATTATTTGAGGTGTTTAAATTCTCAATTTTCAATCATTAACTTAGTTTTAAAATTCTAAGTCAAAAATAATTTTTCCGGTTGACATTTTGTTGTGTAGAAGTGTGGATTTTTGTTTTAAAATGTTAATTTTTAATATTTGAAAGTGTCAAAATAATAAAAAAAAAAAAGAGAGAAAAAAGAGACCACCGACATAGGGGGTTTTGAGTTAAAAAGAAAAGAGACCGATAAAGATGCAGATAGAAGGAAAAAAAAAAGAAAGAGGCAAGAGCTTCTCACCCTCCACCGATTCCTTTTTTTTCCCTCTTCACTTTTATCTTCTTCTTCTTCAACCGATCCTTTCTTTTCCTTTTTTTTTTTCTTTTACTTCCTTTATTCCTCCTCTTCTTCTTCTCCTTCCAACTGTTCTTGCGCCAACCGTGTTCGAGTTGGGGGTTTTTGCCAAGCTTTCAAACTTCATCATTTTTCGGTAGATTTCGACGATCAAGGCATACAAATTTATCTATTCGAAATTTTAGTAGCTCCAGGACTGTTTGTTTTGTGAAATAGGTTGATTTTGGGCTTTGTCTTTGGATTTTTAGAATTTAGGGAAAATGACCCTTTTCTTTTAAATTTTAAGTAACACCTTTAGAAATGATTTTTTTTGCTAAGACCTTTATATTGCAATTTTAAACTATGATTTAGTTTGTAAAGGATCTCTAGATTTGGTTTAAGTAAAATGAAGTCTTCTTGTTTTTTTTACTTCCACAGCTGTAGTCACTGCCCAACTTTTAGTTTCAGAATTACCTGCATGGTAGCATCACCATTCAAGGTGTTGCAAGCACATGTAGCCACCGACCACCCATTTGAGTTATTTCTTAAATGGCATTAATTGTTTTATGATTAATAAGTTTTCTTAATTATTTTGATTGATTTTAAAGGAAATTGATACTTTTAATTACTATGCATCAGGGTGCAATTTCAAGAGGGTTTAGCGTTTTGTTTACTAAATTTGAAGAAAATGGTACAGATCAAATGATCGATCATTGGTTTGAGATTTTAATACCATGGTTTACATAGATTTTTAACTTATATATTTTGTGTATAAGTAACTGAAATTAAAAATTTATATTAATTCTTAATTATTTTTATGATATGATTTTGAAAGTGATTATTTTCATAAATAATAAAGTGATTGTAAGTACACCTATTTATCAGGTTGGTTGTGTTTATTTGAACTCTTTAATTATTTCATAAAATTTTAAACTATGAGTAGTTAAAGATAAGTGGAGAAGGATGTATTCATTTTTGACTTTCAGAATTTTAGAGAGGTTTTATCATATTGTTAAATATGAAATAAGACCGACTTAGACTATTTAAATTAAACCTCCACTCTTTTTCTTTTCAGTTCCAAGAGTATATCCCGACACAACTATGTTCTGTCAGTCGGACCCATTGACTTGTCGGTCGGGTCAACTTAGGTTAATATTTAGTATCTAACTCCGTCGATAATCCAATTGGAACAGTGGACCGGCTTTTTCTCTCTCTTTCACGCAAATCGAGAAATCCACGTAACGTCGTCGATCAAAGTGAGGAGACCCAATCATGACTTATTTGCATGTGAATGTGTGTATGTTTTATATAATGTTCATATATACATGATATGTGTTATGATTGAAATATGTGGAATATGCAGGTGATTATCTGTTTATATTTATGAATGTCCCTATGCTAACGTGGTTATGCAGGTGTTGAGAATATGATTACTCTGGGTTGATAAGCCTGGACTTTATACCAGTGAATGGTAATTGTGTATTTTTCTATTTATATGAAATTTTGTTTATGAGGTATGTTAAACGTATATACTCACACACTTGTTAAATGGGTCGAGCTCTTGCAAGATGTTGCATTCTGTCTGCCTTGACTTAATGCATTCGAGGATGAGTGGGATTCCTCAACAAGGTTGAGTGGGATTCCCTGGACCTATATAGTTGGGGTTGAGTGGGATACCCCAATGAGTCAAAGAAACAATGATATGCATTAGGAATTGAAATTAAAGAATATTTGCCACATGTTCTGTTATTTATTTCGACTGCATTGTAGACTTTTATTCTCTATCGCATGCTATATCTATAATAGTTCGAGTTCTCTTCACTGGCTAGAAGCTTACATGTACCTCAATGCAGAACAAGGTCTGGAGGCAGCGGAGGACCCTCCTGCAATGACCTAAGCTGTGGAACTTTTGAATTATACTAAGTTGTTTTGGAATAGAATTTACTTAGATGACTTGTTATGTAATTATTGTCTAAGTTTACCAGTTGGATATCCAGACTTGTATGCGTATAATTATGGTATGCATTGTTATGCATGTATAAGAACTTTCTGTGATAGTTTAGCTTTTATGAACATATGGTCTCTTCATGGGCTTAGGCAGATCTGAGACCATGGACATTCTGAGTTTACGGATTAGTTAAAAAAAAAAAAAATTTGTCTCGTTTCGGGTCCACATATCGGGTCGGGGCATGACAGTGCCACGTTGCTTCCTTAACACAGCAAGGAAAAACGAAAAGAAAAGGAAACTCCAACAGTCCTTGCTTATTTTATTTATTCCCAACCTCTATAAATTAAAACCCTCTCTACAAAAAGAATGAGAACTGAGCACAGGGGAGAAAGCTCGGCTGAAACATAGGGATTACGACATTGCCACAGGATCTCCGACGATGGCTCGGGTTCTATTTTTCATGTCTTTTTATTTTAATCTTTTCATAATGTCGTTCTAATTTTTTTACTGAGGTTGAGGATGAAACCCCATTAATGAAATAATTTTCTTTTATTTACTTATTTAATTCTAATTATGTGTGTTTGATTATTTATGATTTTTGCTTCATCAAATTAATAGATGTTAATTACTTTTACCATCAATGACATGTATTTTTTGTTATTAATATTAATATCTAATTATTTGAATACTTGGTTTTTAATTGAATAAAAGTAAACCCTTGGATTCATTGTTTTCTTTTATTTTAATTTAAATACATTGGATGCTTAGATTAATATTTTGATCCATTGTCTTTTGAATTAAGATAGGATATATTGAATTCTTAGAATTTACAATTTTAAGTGAAGGAAAATCAATTTTTGAATACCATATTAATGAACTTAAATGTTTAAATCTCTAAAAATTGAGAATTAATAAATAAATAATTAGAAGATTATGGATTTAATGGTGGTGGAATCGATACCTTAGTAATTTCTCTCACTTTGATTTAATTTCCATTTTTAGTTATTTTAATTAATTTTGCAATTTCAATTCAATCATTATCATGAAAAATTGTTAACTAGGTTAAGGTTAAAATATTAGGCTTTTTAATTTGTTCTCCCGTTCATTCTAAATCAAGTCCATGTGGGTTCGACCTCACAATTGCATATCCTTATACTCAATTCTATTCATGCGCTTGCGAGTAATTAGAAATTTAAAATTTGCACAACTAATTTTTGGCGGCGTTGCCGGGGACTTGGGATTGAAACGGAAAAATAAAATTAAAAATTCTTTTAGTTTAATCTTTCCACTAGTTGTAGATTTAGGATTTTTGCATCTAGATTTAGGTTCATGCATATTTTTATGTGATTTGATGTCTTCATCTAGGTTTTGTTTGTTGATTTTTGTAGGATTTTGAATTACACGCTTAAAAAAAAAAAAATTGTAAAGCAACTACAAGTCAAGGTATGTCTCTAAACCACTTTCTTTAAATTTTTTTATTTTCATGCATTCATATAGATTTTGTTAGGTTGTCTTGCATATACTTTGCATAAAAAACAAAAAACATAAAAATTACATATTTAATTTGTTCATGCATTTAGGTTGCTAGTTCATGCATTAGATTAACTTGTTTGCTTATTGTTTTTATATTTGTTTAATCTTGCATTGGTAACTTAGGCCCGCATTCACAACCAAAAAAAAATCCAAAAAAGTAGTAAAAATTGGTTCGCATTGTATGTTAAAGTCAATTTAGAACCAACGTTTAAGGTTGTCCAGGGCTCAGTCAGGCCCAGTCATAGATATAGACAGACCACCGTCATCACCACCACCATCACCCAAAATAGCCCGAGAACCGGAGAAAACTCTTCGAGATTATTTTTCATTGGTCGTAACCAACATAGTCATCCCAGCCACCAATGTCACCTATGAACTAAAATCAGGCCTTTTACATCTCCTCTCCGCTTTCCCTGGCCTTGATCATGAGTATCCCTACGTACACATTAAGGAATTTTTTGAGATTTACGCCACTATCATACTTCAAAATGTCACTGATGAATCTATTAAACTTCGCCTCTTTCCTTTTTCACTCAAAGAAAAAGCGAAATCATAACTGAACTCCCTCCCCGCAAATTCCATCAACACGTGGGATCAGTTGGTAAATAAATTCTTAAATAAATTTTTCCCGATATCTAAAACGAACGCCCTCAAAATAGAAATTTCAAATTTTATTTAGAAAGAGGTGAACAATTCTCGGAGTCATGGGAAAGATTCAAGGATCTATTGAGTAAATGTCCCCATCATGGTTTTGAAACTTGGAGACTCATTCAATTTTTCTATGATGTCTTAACCATATCTAGCCGTACTTTGGTCGAGTCTATGAAAAATGGAGAATTTTTGGAACAAAGTCAAATTGAAGGATGGAATTTCTTGAACAATTCGGCGGAGAATTCTCAGCGTGGGACTTTTCCAAAAGAGAGAGTTCAGGGCAAACCTCCAAAAGAGGAGGTTTGTACGAAGTTAATAATGATTTTGATGTTAAGGTCACAATTGCAAATCTGACTAAAAAAGTAGAGGCCTTAGCTATGAATTAGAGGGTGAGTCCGTCAATGGGCGTGATGTCTGAGGTGTGTGCCTTGTGTACTAACCCTGGACATACAACACAAATCTGTCCTTCCCTAAACACAAATCCAATGTGCATAACTGAATATGCTAACACACTAAATAATTTTGAGAAGCAGTAGGGGAGTCCATTCTCTGTGACATATAACCCCAATTGACGAAATCACCCTAATTTCTTGTGGAGTCAGAACCAGCCTATGAATACAGGACCTCATCAGTTTCAAGCACCTGGTCAGCCATTTCACTCACCCTGTCAACCATTCCATACACCACAAAACCAACCATTCCATCTACGCCAGAGTCAGTCCTATCAACCTGGTCCACAACAGCATAAATCCTCTCTGGAGGAAACACTACAACAATTCATGCAATCCACTTAGCAAGCCTTGCAGTCAAATTCCCAAGCTATACTGAAGCTTGAAACACAGATAGGGCAATTTGCAAGTGCTATCGGAGAGAGGGAAAATGACAAATTCCCTAGTCAACCCATTATCAATCCTAAGGGTCAGTTCGAAGTGCATCATAGAGATGTGAAATCTATCATCATTCTTAGATCAGGGAAAACATTTGATAATCAGGTTAGGATGCTAGAAGAAAGACAACAGGATAACCAAAGCCATGTCAATCTGAGCCATCAAAGGGCACTGATTGCTCACCTGAAAAGGAACCCAAAGAGTCAGTCACGACTGATTTTGTCCCAAAAGCTCTATACCCATAGAGATTTATTCCAATTAAAAAAGGTACATCACATAGCGACATGTTAGAAGTGTTCAACCAAGTCCGCATAAACATGTTGGAATATATTTAGATTATCCTAATTATAATGTAATTAGGATTCTAGTTTAGGTTTATCTCTATTAAGAGATCTATTTAGATTAGAAGTGTAATAGCCCTAGGGTCGGCTAAGACTATATATAGTTATGTAATACTCTTTAATGAATACAATTTTTTCTTTTCTAACATGGTATCAGAGCGGGTAACTACTGTGATTTGAGAGTAAATTTCACGTGGGTTTCTCTTCTCTCCCTCTGCCCGACGAATCTCGTTGGCAGAGGGAGGGGACTTTATGCACTTGTTTCCGCATGTTTTTTCTTCTGATCTACAACAATCGCCGCCAGCCCTGGTCTTGCTGCGGCGGCTCATCTGTGTGGTGTCTCAATGCCCCCTCTCTCGTTCTCCATCGCTCATCCTCTGCACATAGCAGGACAAGCATCATATCTGATTTCTTCACCAGTTTTGTTTTTTCGCTTGGATTTGGGACTGCCTGCTTCAGCGAAGGAAGTCCAGCAGCCTCTGCAGTTTGTTCTCACGGGAATAGTTGTGCCCCTTTGCCCGAGAGACATGGAGCGTTGTTCTCAGATCTGCGGATCTGTAGAACGACGAAAACATACCAGAGAAATGAATACAGATCAAAAGATTTGTTCTTACCGCCATCCCAATCCACTGTTACTCATTTCAGATCTACATCCAGATCTGAATAGAGGAATCAGCGTGACCGGCGCCGGCGAGCGGTGCTCATCCCATCAACATCGCAGTGGAGATTCAGCAGGACACCAGCAGACACTGGCGACAGATCTGAATCCCCACCGCCTGACAGCGTCCGCCTCCTGCTTTCTCCTATCTCCCGTCGTCTGCCCCATCACCGTTCCAGTACCAGATCCGACCACCTCAGATCCGGATCTTGACAACAGATCTGACCAGCAGCGACGTCCCGATCCGTTAGCCGGTGTACGATTCCGCCACGCCTCCACCACCATACAAACTCAGTCCATTCAAACCTAGATCTGTGAAAGGGTTCCCTTCAATCCAGATCTAAAGCTTCAGTTCTTCCGCCACAGTCCACATCTTGCCGATCTCATTCGTTTCGACACCCGACTTTTCCCCTTTTCTCTCAGGCCTCCCCTTGACTTCTTTGTCACCGATTTTCCCAGAAAGGGAGAGAAAGAGATCGTCCTCATCGCTCTGCCGATCCCAGTCCATAGATTTGATTTCCAGATCTGTGAGCTGACGAGGAGAAAGAGCTCGTCCTCATCGCACTGCCGATCCATCCTAGTCCGCACGATTTAGAATCCAAGTTTGCTGCAACCGAGTCTGTCATCATTGGAATTGATTCCCTATTGCCTGATGCAATTTTATCGACCAAAGGGAAAGAAAGAATAAAAAAAAACAACACAGAGATGAAGTCCAATCGCCATTTTCTGTTGTTGCATCTCTAACACCTGCACACCAGATTGGCGATTTTGTTCATTCAAACAACCTTTGCTGCTGCCACGAAGTAGTGATTCGTCTCTGTGCCTACCCTTGCTGCTTTGTCGCTCGTTTTCAGATCTAGTTTCTGACGCTGCAAGCTTTTTGTTTCAGCTCTCAGAAGAGAATAGAGGCTTGAACCAGACAAATCTGATTATAAATCTCGTTCTTGTTATACTGTTGCCCTTGGCTATTGCATGTTCTACTTGCTGAAAAAAAAAAACTCAAATATGCTATGTTCGTTGTTCGCCTCACTCTGCTCAGCTGCCCTCGGGTTTCATGTGTTTCCCAAATCTATTTCTTTGCTTGCATCTCCGGCGAGATCTTCCGACGCTGACCTTGCAGCGATCTTCTCTCAGATTGGAGAAGCACTGGAGCTGCTCTTCTTCTCTCATTGTCTCTTGTTGCTACATCAGATCAGTAGCATAATCAGATCCGTGCCGCTTTGTCTTCTTTGCCGCCTCCCAACGTGTGTTGGCAAACAAAATCAACCAAAAGAAATCAGAGGACTAGCCAGATATTTCAGTTCAAGATCTGCTGCAACGGATCAGTGCTTCGCCTCTGTCTACTTATGTTGCCCCATTCATGTTAATGCCGTGCACAAGAAGAACTAATGTTCCAGGTGCATAAATTTGATCTTGGCTAGTGCTTGATGCGCAAGTGGAACCCAGATCTACATCTTCTTATTGCATATATTGATCTTTTGGGTGTTCTTTTCACTGCAACTTTGTCCATCAATCACGATTCAAACCTGTGTTCAGGTATTTCTTCTCGCCATGATTGGTGAAATCTGTGCCAAGAAGAAAGGGGCACAAATTGCCCTTCTCCTCCTACTTAGCTGTTTGAGCAGTCTTGTTTTGTCGTTTCTCGAAAATGAGATTGCATGTTTTGGACACATGTCCATTGGTTGGTCTTTATGACTTCAACCTTTATTTGTTGGCCTTTATGGCTATAGTTATTGTTTGCTGGCCTTTACGATCTGATTGATCGATGTGATGGCTTCAGCCCATTGTTTTTTAGGCCTTTCATTGTCAGCATTTATCGCATATTGCGATCATTGTTTGTTGGACAATTGTCTTACTGTAACGACCCGACCCGATTTTTCGGAGTTTTAGGGTCTTGGTAGTAGTGGGATGAGTGTGAGCCCCGTGGTGGGTCTTGGGTTGCCCGGTTTTGAATTCGGAGACTCAAAGGGCACTTTAGTAATTTTAAATTACTGAACATTCAATCATAATTAAAAGTTTGAAAATCACACGTTTTCCCCCGACGTTTGTCATTTGATTTCTTCGGACTTTTTAAAATATTTTAGAAATTAGAGATTTTCAAATTTTTTTTTTAAAACAAAAAAAAAAAAAAAGGAGAAAAGAACCCCAAACCCTAAAGTTCCCCTTTTAAACCCTCCATCTTGCGCCGCACTGTAGCACATCGCTACAATGCTGCGCTTGCTGCCGCCTTGCCCTCTTCTCTTCTTCCTCTCCTCTCCATCGCCGCCGCAGCCCTTTCCCCCTTCTTCTTCTCTTCTTCTTCCCTTCATCAAACCCTAATTACCGCCGCCTCCTCTCTCTTCCCTTCCGATCTCCTTCCTCTCTCTAATTCCTTTTCTCTTCCCTCTCCTCGGTAAACCCTAATCTTCCCTTTCCCCCTAGGCGCCGCCGCCCTTCCCTTCTTTCTCGATCTCCTCTTCTCTTTGTCTCTCGGCCCAACCCCTAACCCCGATTCTCCACCGCCGCCCTCCCTCCTTCTTTTCCCGAGCAGCCTCAGTTTTGTTAGATCTGCCGGATCCCAGCTTTTTGCCCGCCGTCGGAAGTTCGGTCTCAGGTACCTCTCCATTTTTTCTATCTTCTCCTTTCTCCTTTTTCCCTTCTTTTCCTTCTTTTTCCCCCTATTTGCCTCAGTTTCCAGGTTTTCCAATGGGTTGCTGAGCCAACTCAGTCGAGTCACCGAGTTGACTTTGCTGAGTTCAGTTTTGGGCAACCCAGGCCCAGCCCGCTGTGTAGCCCAGTGGGCCTAGAGGCCCGACCTAGCTCGCCAGGCTTGGTTCGGCCCAGACCCATTTCGGCTAGTCAAGCCCGGCCCGTTTCAGGCCCGACCCGATTTCAAACCCAGTTTCCAGTTTCGGGCTCAGTTTCGAGCTCGGTCCAATTTTGGACTCAGTTTTCAGTTTCGGGCCCACTTCAGTTCGGTTTGGACCCGACGCGCTTTCGGGCCCGTTTGTATTCCAGACTTAGTTTGACTCATTTTGCCCGGTTACTTATCTTTGTGCTCTCGTTTCAACATATCGAACTTCCTTCAACCCAGCGGAGTCGTTTTCTCGCATTGGATTTCAAGGACACACACAGGTGAGGGAACTCATCATCGCTTTTAGCATGCATCTATGCATCTTACTTCTCTATCAAATGTGAGGGCACGGAATACGGTGAATGGGGGTCATCGGTGTTATGAGCCACTCAGCAAGGGAACTGTTTATACCATTATGTGGGGGGCCCCCATCCGGGTGTATTCGTACCCGATGCCCGCAGAGGCATATATGAATTGATTAATTGATGTCATAATTGATTAATTGTGTGGCGACATGATCAGAGTTTATTTTGGTTGATAATATGTTAAGATGTCAGCATGTGAATTTGTGATATGTGGTGGTATATGTTTGATCATGGTGTGATGTAATCTGGTGATAAAATGCCATATGACTATATGATGATTAGTTTGGACTGCTAGACATTGTAACATGCTTGGATGTTAACATGCCAACCCGTGATAGATAATAATAATAATATATATATATATATATATATATATATATATATATATATATATATATATATATATATATATGTATATATATATGTATCTGATTATTATACAATGAACTGTGTTAATAGTATGTGTAGCGGTATTTGTGCATGCATATAGCTAGCATATGTGGGATGCCAGTGGGGCATGGATAGTAGGCCACATCAGGATCTAAAGACTCCCCATAGCTTGTCGGGTAGTTAGGGTGCAGATGTTATGTGGGACCGCACAGTGGACATGTGGTTGGGATTCAGACTCCGTTGTGGTTAGAGATGGGTAGTCGTAACCCCTTGCATGGATCAAATGGTCGGTCCGTCTTATATTTCTCGGACGTATCTATGAGAGAGACGTAATTTGATTTAGAGAACAAGGTGCCTTAGAGTCCCAGATAAGGACTAATTGGGAAGTAATTATGTTAACCCTAGATAGGCCATCAGGCTGAATGGTGGTTCACCCAAGGTAACCTTAGAAGTCCCTTGCGGTTCCGATACCCGAATGTGTGACAGGTGGGTGATCCCTAGATGACCGAGTAGGCTGAGGAGGTGCTCGCCTAGGTCGAGGGATGGTGCGGTGAGGAACAGCTCCCGCCAGTATGCCTTGTGGTCCCTGGATGACCGAGCAGGCTGAGGAGGTGGTCGCTTAGGTCAATGGACGGAGCGGTGAGGGACAGCTCCCGTTGGCCTAGTTTGTGATTCCCTGGATAACCGAGTAGGCTGAGGAGGTGCTCGCTTAGGTCGAGGGACGATGCGGTGAGGGACAGCTCCCGCTGGTATGGTTTGTGATTCCCTTGATGACCGAGTAGGCTAAGGAGGTGCTCGCCTAGGTCGAGGGATGATGCGGTGAGGGACAGCTCCCGCTGGTATGGTTTGTGATTCCCTTGATGACCGAGTAGGCTGAGGAGGTGCTCGCCTAGGTCGAGGGACGATGCTGTGAGGGACAGCTCCCGCTGGTAGGGTTTGTGATTCTCTGGGTGACCGAGTAGGTTGAGGAGGTGCTCGCCTAGGTCGAGAGACGATGCGGTGAGGGACAGCTCCCGCTGGTATGGTTTGTGATTCCCCGGATGACCGAGTAGGCTGAGGATGTGCTCGCCCTCTCATTGATCGAGGGCTGGTGCGATGTGATGTGATGAGATATTCCAGGCTAGGACACCTGTATGGTGGGGACAGCCTGTGGTGCGATGTGGTAGTGTGTTTACCCGCGGTTATGGTATTGGGGTTCATTTTTGAGACTTGTGTTGTGGGTATTGACTCACCAGGAGTTTATGGGCACCTAACGAGTGAGTTCGGCCTGCTCACTCGGTAGAAGACCTATACAATTCTGTGAGAGGTGGATACATCAGTCGTGTGGAGACCAGCATATAGGGTCCAAGGTTATAGGTTTGACTATCGAGACTCTGGTGCTTGGTTGATGAGACCATAGATGAGTTTGGTTGGCAGTTCGTTGAGGATTGGTGAGCTGGTTACTCCCATGTGGTAATCAGTTTGGGACTCTAGTGAGTCCGATTCTTGAGTTGGTCTTGGTATGTGTGCGGGTTGTCATGAGAGGGTTACAGGTCTGGTTGAGGACTAGAGACCCCGATCTGACTGAGGATCAGTCTGCGTAACCGTGGATGGGTGGACTGTTACGGTTGGGCACATAAGGGAGTTGCATTCGGTTGGTTAGAGGATGTCTTAGAGGCCCGGCTAACGTAGGCCTATGTGCTAAGGGTAGGGCATACGTTTGTATGGCTATGCATGTAGACATCGTAGACATGGAAATGTCCATGTGATTATGGGTAGTGTATGCTTGATGACTTATGATGCATGTGTTACCCTCACTGGGCATGTAGAGCTCACCCCCTTGCCTCACAGGTACTTCATAGAGGGAAGGTTGGCGGGACCCTCAGCTGGACGTTGGGCATAGAGTTGCAGTTTTCTAATTTGTAAGGGTCCCATCTTGTAATTGAGGACTTTCTGATGTATTTGAATTATGTGTACATTTCATTAAGTGGGATGAACGTAATAATGGGATGATGCTATAATTTGTAATCATAATTTATGCTTACGGTTTTGATTTAATGGTGGATTGCTATGGTTAGTATCCAAAATTGTATTGGATTGTTTTTAGGAGTTTAGATCAGTTTTAACGTGCCCGTAGCGAGACGGGTCGTTACACTTACGGTCACTACCGTCGTCCAAGCCTCTTTTTCTATTTCAGGCCGCTATTGGTGTTCACTGCCTATCGTTTTGGAGCCAATCAATGCTGCCTCATAAACACATATTTGCAGCCAGTCAACACTACCTCTTCAACAACTTTTGCAACCAATCAGTTTGCTGTCAACAATCTCTGTGGCCAGTTGGTGTGCCACTTTTGCAGTTCACCTGCCGTTTCTTCACATTCATGTTTCGCGTTCATCCACGCTTCAGTTTGCGGGGCGTGTTGGAATATATTTAGATTATCCTAATTATAATGTAATTAGGATTCTAGTTTGTGTTTATCTCTATTAAGAGATCTATTTAAATTAGAAGTGTAATACCCCTAGGGTCAGTTAAGACTATATATAGTTGTGTAATACTCTTTAATGAATACAATCCACTCATTTTATTTGGAAGACTCTGATTCGTCCCCAATCTTTGTTGGCCTTCATGGCTACATCATTTGCTAACCTTTCATGGTTACAGTTTTTGTTGGCCTTTTACAGCTCCAGCGTCATTTGCTGGCCTTTCATAGTTACAGCCTCATTTGCTGGCCTTTCATGGCTACAACCCCATTTGCTGGTCTTTATGACTTCAACCTTTATTTGCTGGCCTTTATGGCTATAACTATTATTTGCTGGCCTTTACGATATGATTGATCAATGTGATGGCTTCAGCCCCTTGTTTTTCAGGTCTTTCGTTGCCTGCATTTATCGTATATTGCGATCATTGTTTGCCGGACAATTGTTTTACGGCTACTGCCGTCGTCCGAGCCTCTTTCTCTATTTCAGGCCGCTATTGGTGTTCGCCGCCTGTCGTTTTGCAGCCAATCAACGCTGCCACATAAACACATATTTCCAGCCAATCAACGCTTGCCTCTTCAACAACTTTTGCAGCCAATCAGTTTGCTGCCAATAATCTTTGAGGCCAATTGGTGTGCCACTTTTGCAGTTCACTTGCCTGTTTCTTCATGTTCAAGCTTCGCGTTCATCCACTGCTTCAGCTTGCGTGGGCGTGTTGGAATATATTTAGATTATCCTAATTATAATGTAATTACGATTCTAGTTTGGATTTATCTCTATTAAGAGATCTATTTAGATTAGAAGTGTAATAGCCCTAGAGTAGGCTAAAACTATATATAGTTGTATAATACTCTTTAATGAATACAATTTTCTCTTTTCTAACAAAACATTCCTCTCCTCGACACTATTAAACAAATACCTTCTTATGCAAAATTATTGAAAGATCTCTGTATGATAAAGAGAAGACGAATGTTCCAAAGAAGGCATTTTTGGTTGAACATGTGAGCACTATTATTCAACAGAAAACTCCTGTCAAGTACAAGGATCCTGGAAGTCCTACTATTTCTTATGTCATTGGTGATCATTCAATCGATCGGGCCTCACTTGATTTAGGAGCGAGCGTTAATTTGTTGCCGTACTTTGTGTATGAGCAATTGGGGTTAGGAGAACTGAAACCCACACTTGTTACACTTCAATTGGCCGATAGGTCAGTCTAAATTTCAAGAGGTATAATAGAAGGTGTTTTAATCAAGGTTGACAAGTTCTATTTCCAGTGGACTTTATAGTCCTTGATACACAACTTGTGATGAACACCAGTGGGAAAATTTAGGTAAGTTTGGGTCGACCCTTCTTGGCCACCTCCAATGCAATCATCAATTGCAGGAATGGAGTACTCAAACTTTATTTTCGTAACATGACTCTAGAACTCAACGTGTTTAATTGTGGCTATCAGCCTCCGAACACGGATGACCTATGTAGGGTAAACATGATTGAGAGTACAGTTTATGAGTCCTTTAGGAACTTTACATGCGATAACCCATTTGAGAAATGCTTATCAAATTTTGCCACTAATTTCAATGAAAAAGGGGTCAAAGAGGTGAATGCTCTACTGGAAATCACCCTATTTTTGGAGACTAGTAAATGGAAGGAAAATTTTGATTCTCTCACCATTAATGTTGGAAAACCACCTGTATTGGACCAAGGTTAATTAGTATGTCTGTCAGTTGAGTCCGAGTCAGTCTGTCGGTGTGTCCGTGTATCTGTAGATTTTAAGTTTTGTTGAGTCAGTGCAGTTAGTATTTTTGAATTCATCTGAGTCTGTCAGTTTTTGTGCCAGTCTAGAGTCCTTGTTGTGTGTTTGTCTTTTTGTCTGTTTGTTTTTACAGATTTTGAATAAAGTGAGTCATCTCAGGTATTCTCTAAACTTTAGTTGTTCGTTTCTAATATTTTCTTCTAATTTGCAGGTGTACATGTAGATTAGGGAACATTGAGGATAATGTTCAATTTAAGTTTGCGGGTATTGGGGGGTTACACTGTGTCAATTTTGTGTGTTTGAGTCCATTTTAATCCATTTTGAAAAAACAAATACGTGGATAAATTTTTTTATATCATGCTTTTCCAATTGAATTTTATGGAACTTATGCTTGGAAAATCTTTACATAGCCATATTAATGTTAGCCTGAAAATAAAAATATTCATGAGTTGAGTAATCACTAGAGGAACACCAGTGGAGACTTATGACCCAGTGAGCTTTTGAGCCAGTTGATTTTTCTAAGGGTTATAAATAATTATTTATTTTCGTTGATGTGAGCATTATTTCATTGTTAGATCTCATTATTCTTTGTTTTGGTCAAATTACTGAGAATGATATCAAAATTGGATTATTACACCTAAATTTTTTCTGAATTTAGTTGAAGCAATGAAATAGTCATATGAAGCTTAATAAGTGATATAGGTCATTATTTTGGATCATTTGAGTCCTTTGAAGCCTACCTATTTTTGGTCATATCTTATCTTATCAGTTCCCAAATTTGAACCTTTATATGATAGCCTGATTTTTGTTGTTAGCCATGTTATACATACCCAACTTCAGGTTGTGGAGTTTGAGCCAAAATTGAAATACCTGTGACCTATTCTAAGGATCTAGAGAAGGGTTAGAGATGAATATTATTGGGATGGTACTCTGGAAAAATATGGCATTTGAAAAAAATAGAATAAAAAAAATTGAGGGAAAAAAAAAATGGGAACATCCATATAGCAGGAAAAAATGATGTAAAAAACAAAAGTGAAAAAAATGAGATAAAAAAATATAATACTTTGAAAGTGTTGAGAGAAAAATAGAGGAAGAAATATCCCGTTTATGAATTATTGAAGACCTCTAACTTTTTCTGTTCAAAATGTTTATTTTAGAGTCTTGTTATCCTTCTTTGATATGACCCAGTCCTAAGCCACATTTTGTCCTATTAGGAAGTCCTATTGATCCTCAGTTAATATGGTATTTAAGTGGAGAATAGATGAAGAGGAATTATGGTGTATTATTTTCAACAGTTCTCAAGAAAATGATCATCTATTCATTAGATCTATATTTTTCTTTGATATTAGCCGTCTTTGTTGATAAATATGTGAGATATTTATATTTGAAAATAACTCGGTTCACATATACTTTTGAGAGAAACTTAACCCAAATCTCTTAGCGAAAGTTTTTCTGAGAGATATATCTAGTAAGATTTGAAGTACGAAGTGCATTTTCAGCCGGTGGTTACAAAACTTGTGTGTATTTTGAAAACGAAGGTTAAGTTAATGTTGGCTATCACACACTACACTCTGAGTATAAATTTTATAAAATAAATTTGGAGTTATATGATGTTTAAATTTTTGTTAATATATTTTTACTGAAATTTGATGTTTGTGGGTATCATCACTGGAATGCCCTCATGAGACTATAACTCGTCCACTAGTGGTGAGCTGGAGGTTTAAAGGCTTGTTGCATACGCTAAATACAATTGAGAGTGCCAACGAAAGTGATGTAGTTTATGTTTTTAATTTCAATATTGAGTTTTAGTTTTGCTCGAGGACTAGCAAAAGCTGAGTTTAGGGGTATTTGATAAGTGCAAAATTATTATATATTTTACTCGTAAATTTATATTTGTTAGTTTCTCATATTAATTAATTTTATCTAATTAATGTGTTATATGTGTTTTTAGGTTGGGGCAATTTCTAAACCTAAAGTGGGATTAATTAGACGGAATTGATGAGTTTGCTCAAATTGAACTTGTGCTCTGGTTGATGGAAGGAAAATAATAGAAGAAAAGAAATGAAGATTAGAATGGAAATATGGGAAGAATAAAAGAGAAAATCAAGGACGGTGGCTGCTAACATAGAGAAGCCAGGGATGGGAATTGGTTAAAATCAATGAAGATAGAGATAAAAGAAGTGGAGCCGATTGCTGTAGGTGGTAGGAAAGAAAGTAAAAAAAAAAATCAAAGATGGCTGCCATGTAAACATACAGCAAAATAGAGAATAGAAGGAGTATCTGGCCGATTCATGGAATAAAAGAAATAGAAATTTTAAGATGGGGATCGGTGGAAATAACTCATGAACTGAGAATAGTAAGGAGAAAGAATGGAACGAGGAAATAGAGGAAGGTGCCACAGTTGATTCCTTAACATAGCAAGGAAAAAGAAAAGAAAAGGAAACTCCAGCACTGATGGGAAGTCGGCTAACACTTAGTATTGGCTTTATAATATCCTGATCCAAATTAGGCGTAGTTTAGCTTAATAATCTTATTTGACCGGTTAATCTCGAATATTTCGGTTAGGGCTTTGAGGAAAGCCCAGGTGTGGCCCAATTCGAGCTCGTGAGCTTAGTGATCCAGCTCGTCCAGCTGGAGGGGCATTTTGGTAATTTACCGTTTATTATTATTATTTTATAAATTATGTTTTTATGTGATTATTATTGATTGATATTATCCTCCTTAATAAAGGATTTGTATTTATGATTTTCAAATAATTTTATTTTAGAAAATGGTATTTAAAATCCGTCCGTCAAAACCCCGAAAGGGAATAATAATTATTTTAAATGATTTTGGAAATGAGATAAATTTTGAAACTAATATTTTATATTAGACCATTTTAAGTATAGTCTAGTTATTCTTTGGCACTCCAAAATGAGGTCTTTAAATTATTTTATTTAACATTTGTTTAATTAAGTAAATAATGTTAAATTGTGATTTTTATTTAAATCAATGGTTTTTAGTGAGAGATAAAACTCAAAATTTTTATGGTGATTAAGGTTTTCAAAACTCAACTTATCTGTAAGGTTAGATTAAGATTATGAGTTTTTAAAATCATGCTTTTAGTTTAAAAATCGACTTTTTAATAAAACCAGGGACTTATTTGCAAAATGGGAAAATTGGGAGGGACTGTTTTGCAACCAACACCCGAACAATGTAACCACTGTAGCAGACGTAGGCAGCTGCTACATGCGAATGCATGCAATGGCCGGATGGCTACCTTTCCCGGCCAATTTTCTATAAATTAGGCCTCTCTTCTTCTCTCTCTCAGTCTCCCTCTCAGCTGTGAAATCCAGCAAACCTCCACCCAGCCCAACCTCTGTTTCTTCCCAGTTTCATCAACCGTAAGCCTTAGAGGAAGCTTTTCAAAAATCAGATTTCTTAGCCCAGGAACTCCAGTGAAGGTAACCACTGTGTTCCTCTTTCAGTTCTAGGTGGTTTAGAATCAAGAAAAACTGATTTTGGTTAAGTTTTGAGTAAGAAAAATCCGTTTGAAGTTTAAGAAAAACCATGGGTTCTCTTGTACCCGTGAGGTTTTGGTTTTAAAATCAGTTGGCCCAGTGAGCTTTAAAGCTCCAAACCATTCCCTATGGAAAGAGGACTCCCGGAGGAGTCCATCGGACCGGCTAGATGTGGAAACCGAATCCGGGAAACCCACTGTTTCCGGATTCGCATTTCACGTGTTGTCTGCCCTCATTGTCTGCTGGTGCAGACAGTGAGGAAGACGACTCTCGGACTGTCCAAGAATTGAGCTTCGAACGGTCCGAGAGCGACTCTCGGACGTTCCGAGCTTCACCCGAAGTCTAGTTACGTCCGAAGCTAGCCTGACCCACTCGGACTACCCGAGCAGAGTTCGGAAGGACGGAACCCCACTCGGACGATCCGAGCCTCACTTCGGATGTTCTGAAGCGTACAGACCCACCGAGACTTGTTTTTCTCTGTTTTTCGGTTCGGATGGACTTTGGATGATCCGAGACCCGATCTTCGGACGATCCGAAGTCAGACCCAAGATCCGAGGTCAGTGACTAGTTTAGGTGTGGTTCGGATGATCCGAAGCCACAGTACCTGGTTCCGAGCCATGTTCCGAGGGACTCAGTTTTTGAAGTGTAAATGTTCTTGTTTGATTATTGTTGATTGCATGTGATGTTAGTACCCCCTTGCTAATTAAAAATGTGTACTAACCCTCTTATCTTATTATTATAATGTATATACTATTGTATTCACTTCCATGCTGACTCTATTAGTCGCGCACTGAGTGATCTCACTTTCAGGCCGACGCTATATTTGTCGGGCATTGAGTGACCTCGAGGCCTTACTCAACATATCAGATCTGGTCCTATCCAGAAGACAACCGACAAGTGACCCGAGAATCTAGACCTAACTCAATAAATCAATCTGGTCAATGCCCAGAAGTCAATATGAGTTTTGGACTGAGTACCCTTTTTATTTTATTATCTTGTGGATTATTATAATTTAAAAAGGATAGAAACCAAGTAGGAGACTCAACTCCATGTACCTTGGATATTTTTAGGAAAACGTGGGATTTCAAAATACTACTTGTGTGATGCTATATATATTGATGTGATAATGATTGTGCACTTGTTTGTTGTTTGAACAGAAACTGCGAAACCACACATATACAGTGAGGGAACTTAACTTTGCAGCTTGATGTAAACAGGTTTATTTGATATGGATATTGAGCAATGAGTGGTTTCAGATTTGATGAACCCACTCATGTGTCTAGACTTGACACACTATGGTAAGAGTGCTTATGATGCTGGTAAATGCTATGATGTTGATCATATGAAATGTGTAAGACTGCTTCCACGTGCCCTTGACTATTGAACCAATATCGGCCATATGGGAGATAGTTTACGTCTACTGAACCATGGGTGTCGACAGTTGCCGACTTGAGGGTGTCATTATCGACTATGGAAGAGCCGGAGATGTACTTGTAAGGATGTATTTTGACCGTGTCGGGACTTAATACAATGCTCTCAGGGTAGTCGGTAGGCGTTACGTTGGATGACATCAGTAATGGAAAAGAAATGATGAATTATGAGACTGACAATGATATTATGCTTTTATTATCAAGCATGAGATATTATTACAACTGTTGATTATTGTGCTAACCTGTTGTTTACTTAACTGCACTGTTATATTTCCTTCACTAGGCTAGTTAGCTCACCCCACTCACCTTTCAGGAGATGAACCCGAGGAGGAGAACCCTCTATTTCAAGCTTAGGGTGGATAAGCTGCTGCGGTGTTTTGAGATTCCCACTGAGGGAAATACCCTTATCTTTGCTTTCTGGTTCTTGGAACCTCTTCTTTTTGTAAAGTACCAGGCGTGATACTTAGTTTGTATCAATGTGATGTACTAAAACTTCTACGCTTTTATAGTTACTCTAATGATGTTTTGAATGATAATTCAGTGTTGGATTTTTGTGATCATGTTATGTATTGCCGTTGTGCTTTTGTTGGTATCAGACTTATTGTAGATGTTTGAGTCCACATGTCGGGATCATGTGTGACCCTTGAGCCCAACTGTTGATCCGGCCCAGTTAGAATGCTTGTGTTGTCTTAGCTTTTAAAAAAAAACTCAGTCACATTCCGGGCCCACCCTTAGGGTCTGGGCGTGATAGGCTTAATTTAAAGTGGGACCCACCAGTCCTTGCTTATTTTATTTATTCCCAACCTCTATAAATTAAAAGCCTCTCTACAAAAAGAATGAGAACTGAGCACAGTGGAGAAAGCTCGGCTGAAACATAGAGATTACAGCATTGCCTCAGGATCTCCGACGATGGCTCGGGTTCTATTTTTTCATGCCTTTTTATTTTAATCTTTTCATAATGTCGTTCTAATTTTTGTATTGAGGTTGAGGATGAAACCCCATTAATGAAATAATTTTATTTTATTTACTTATTTAATTCTAATTATGTGTGTTTGATTATTTATGATTTTTGTTTCATCAAATTAATAGATGTTAATTATTTTTACCATCAATGCCATGTATTTTTTGTTATTAATATTAATATCTAATTAATTGAATACTTGGTTTTTAATTGAATAAAAGTAAACCCTTTGATTCATTGTTTTCTTTTATTTTAATTAAAATACATTAGATGTTTAGATTAATCCTTTGATCCATTGTCTTTTGAATTAAGATAGAATACATTGAATTCTTAGAATTTACACTTTTAAGCGAAGGAAAATCAATTTTTGAATACCATATTAATGAATTTAAATGTTTAAATCTCTAAAAATTGAGAATTAATAAATAAATAATTAGAAGATTATGGATTTAATGGTGGTGGAATCTGATACCTTAGTAATTTCTCTCACTTGATTTAATCTCCATTTTTAGTTGTTTTAATTAATTTTGTAATTTTAATTCAATCATTCTTGTAAAAAATTGTTATTTTAAGTTAAGGTTAAAATATTAGGATTTTTAATTTGTTCTCCCATTCATTCTAAATCAAGTCCATGTGGGTTCGACCTCGCACTTGCATATCTCTATACTCCAATTCGATTCGTCCATTTGCGAGTAATTATAAATTTAAAATTTGTACAATAGGTCTGTAACGAGATCTCTTTTATTATATGAATTGAATGGCCATAAAAAAATTAGTAGTGTAAGGAAACAAAGAAGAGAAGAAATCTGAAAATCTTTTGGGGGGGGGGGCGGGGGGGGGGCGAGGGGGGAAACGGGAGGTATTGTGAGAAGCCGATGACTTAGCCCCTCCCTCTATTAGACGTGTCTCCTCTAGCAAAGGGAGAGAGGAAGAACCCTCGATGACGTTTACTGATCAAGGTTTGCTTGCTCTTGATACCGTTAGGATTTTGTGAAACATTGCTCACATTACCTTTCTAGTTAACTATCAATATATAGAAAATACAAGCTTACATATAGAGGAAAAAATTCAACCAATGATCAATTACAATTCTGTGACTAGAAAAGTTAACAAAATTAAATAATACACAATAATGGAAAAGTCAACTCTGTGAAGGATGGCCTTCAATAAATAATTACATTACTTTTTAGACTCTAGCCTTATATATTGAAATCTAAGAATAACTTGATTGGACGGTTTGGATGGTTTTAGCTATTTAACCAGTGGAGAGAAATGGAAATGGTTTACTCATTAATCTAGACTATCAATCATTTAATCTTTGAAAGCCATATTGATCAGAGAAAAATGTATGATTAAGATTATTCACTTCATTAAAGATCTAATTTCGTAGTACTCAGATCAATCCATTTAGCCCCAGATTAGATAGTACCAATCATTTAAAAATCATTTGGAGTATGTTCAGATGAAAACAAAGCAACAGGAGATTCTCGTATTTTCTCTTGTTTGATAATTACTAAATAGAGAAAAGTGGACTTAAACTTTTCACCCATTTCCTTTTCCAAGCTAAAATCTAATTCCTTTGGAGAGGGTAAGAGTTTTCCATCCTTTTTACTCTCTTCTTTTCTTTTTTCATCACATTTGTTTTTAAAAAAGGTAGCTATCTTTACAAGGTACTTTTGTGTAATCAGACAGAAAAATTAATGAATTTTTCACTTTACCTTTTACTCCTCTCATACAAATAACTTAAACAATGAATTACCGGCGAGCCACTCACTCCAAAACAATGAGCCATTCTGATTCGTTTATCAACTGTGGGTTTTTCTTGCATTTGGCTCAGATTTTCAAATGAGTTCGTTTTTCGACCAATTTTTACAAACAAGGTATTAAAATTCATTTACTCTAAATTTTATGAAATCAGGAATTGATTTTAAGTGAAAAAAGGTATAGTTTTGAATTTAAAAAATTGTACCTAAAGAATTTAAGAAAATAGCTCACCGGTAAATATGTCGATTTTTTATATATTTTTTTAAGTTTTCCGTACGGTAGAGGTGAAGGGTAAAATGAAAAATCTACTCATTCCCGTGTCTAGTTATACAAAAATAATGTGTGAGAATCGCTACCCCTAAAAAAATTGTCAAACAAAATATAAGAGTTCCCCCTCCTTTTCCCTCTCTTCTTTTCTTTTCCCTTCACACCTTTTATCAGTTTAATAAAAAAATAAAACAGTAGAAGGCGTCTCCTAAACTCCCATAGAATTTTAATCACTATCATGAAGTTGCGATTATAACATTTATCAGCCGTGCTGCAGTACTATTGCTTCTTGTCAAAAGTATTAATTAATGATAAAACTTATGACAATATATTTTTTATATTTCACATGTTACTTTAGTTTATCATTATTTTTTTAATTATTCAGTCAGGTGGTCCTTGTAAACATATGAAAAGTAGAATTGGTGAATTGTTGACATTCAACAAGAGGAAAATTGTGGAGTAAGTGAGGAGAGAATGGTCCAACCAGTTGAGTGAGCCACCAGGAACTTGGTCCACTTCTGTCTCCATTCCTCCCTCTCAGTGTCTAAAAATGAAGCCACTTTTTTCATGTGCACCTGACTGAACATATGAACTGGTCGTGAAGACTGTATCTGTCTCAACTTTGAAGGCCACTCATGCATGTAATTTACCCTGAAATTCTTCTATGTAATTTTTTATTGACTTATTTCTCATCGGTTTATCTATATTTATAGATTGGGAGATTTACATATGTTTGTGAGTTAGTCTTATCTTTAATACACTGTGTATTTCCAAATTTCTCAAATTGAATATCCGGACTAATTACGATAGTCTGATAAAATACTTTAACAATTCAAGGTCTTTTAACACTCCCAAATATATTTTCCCCACAGTCAAGGGATACCCTTATTTGTAAAACACTGGGTTTTAAGCATTGAGAGTGTCAAAAGACCTTAAATTCTAAAGTATTTTTATCAGGCTATCATAATTAGTCCGGATATTCAATTTGAGAAATTTTGGAAATACACAGTGATTAAAAAATAACTGTCTATATTGTCGATATCTCCTTTAAAACTTTAAAATTATTTTTTAAGCACTGTGTATTTCCAAATTTCTCAAATTGAATATCCGGCCTAATTACGATAACCTGATAAAAATACTTTAAGACTTCAAGGTCTTTTGACACTCCTAAATATGTTTTCGACACACCCTAGGGATACCCTTATTTGTAAAACACTGTGTTTTAAGCATTTGGGAGTGTCAAAAGACTTTGAATTCTTAAAGTATTTTATCAGGCTATCGAAATTAGTCCGGATATTTAATTGAGAAATTTGAAAATACACCGTGCTTAAAAAATAACTTTAAAAATTAAAAAAAAAAAAAAATTTACTGTAAGGTAGGATCCTTCGAAGGATGTTGATGATCCTTCGAAGGATCCTAATCATGATCCTTCGAAGGATCTTCAACATCCTTCGAAGTATCGTACCGTTCGAAGGATGTGAAAATTTGTCTATAAAATCGTTCGAAGGATTTTGAGTGGGAGGGTAAAACGGTAATTTGTAATTAATAAAGTAAGTAAAAATCATATGATATTTATATGGAAACAACCTTAAATTGGTTAATCACGACCGAGAAAGAGAGCCAACTATCCATTAAATATACTTTTCAAATATTTTTTTTTCATGTGTTGACTTAGTTGACGTAGAAAAATGTGCAAGTCGATAGCACGTGTTTCCTCCAGTAGGCTGAGGAAAAGACTTTTCAAACCTTTTCCTTTATTTTTTCACCATATTTTAGTCCAGTGACAATGACAGAAGTATCACATGGAACTCATTCAAAACAAAAGGAAACAAGTGAGGTAATCACGATATTATCCATATTTTGAATTAATTTTACTTATTTATTTCTTTTGTTTATTATCTATAATTATAATTATTTTTTTATGATCAAGATATTTAGATTTTTTAATGCATTCGATTAATTTTCAAGACATATGCATACCTCTAAACTCACTCACATACACTAGATAAATGTAAGAAGATTGGTCATTTGAAATTGAGTAAGACACAACTCGATTAAAATAAATATAATTATATCTACAAAATCAGGCTCGGACTCTTTAGAAGGAGAACTTTTTTAATTCCACATTTATTCAACTAAAATTTCATACAATTTCAAATAGAAAACATAAATTATGTCTTTGAAAATGTTAATTCTTATCTTGATTTTGTAAGTTAAGTTTCTTAACTTTTACTTTTTTTCTTAGAAATTTGTGAACTTTATTTATTATAAAGATATTGTGTATGGAATTTTAGATGGAGGTTCTAAGTCCAAAACACTCTCTAATTTTCTTCGTATTTTATACATTAATAAATTATATAATTTCCTGGTTAAGAGATGAAAATGGAAACATATGACCCAAAAGTCTACCTTTTATAAATGAGAAAAATAGATGGTGATATCAAACTTTCATTAGCTATATTAATAATATATTTAAACTTTGACTTTTTTCTTTTCTTTCTTTTTCTTTTTCCTCTACAGTGGCACGTGATAAGGTCGATTAGTCCATCCAAATAAAGGGCGACTGGATCAGACATATGACCAAAATCACTTTCTTTAATTGTCTCATTTAAAGCATTGAATTAAATAATCAAACTAAAATTAGTCAACAACTACACTAGAAATTTCTTTCTCATGGACTAGATTTTTGGGCATCTAGTTGTTGAATTAGAAAATTAGTGACCTTAAAAATTATTTCATTAATTCAAATGACTAACAATATCTTTTAATTTTTATATTTAAGAAAAAAAATTAACCATGGCTTTTGGAATTATTTTTAAATACCCGATTACCTAAAATACATGGTTGTTGTGCCCGGGAGAAGATTTTTGAAAATTTTGGTTGTCAATTCAATAGTATGTTAAAAGTTATTTTTAATAATTAAAATTTTACCCTACATGTGGTCCAATGTTGGATAGCTCAACTAATTACTTCTCACCTTATGAAGAAAGATTTAATCAGTTTCAGTCTTGGGGCATCATGTGAAATCATTGAAGCCATTTTTTTTTAAATTTTCAATTATTGAAATATTTAATGCCATGAGGCCCACTGGTCGCTTGTGATAGAACCATTGGAATATTCTAATTATAAATACAAAATTAAAAAAAGTCACATTGGTTGGATTAATAGAGCTTTATTTTTTAAGCTACTCAGCATTTTATAACTTCAAATATTACTTTAATCCTTACTTTTTCCCATGTATTATCCACTTTAGTCTAATGTCATACTCTATTGAAAAGGTTTAAGTATGAATATTAACTTGAAAGAGGTTACTTTTACAGAATCAATGAAGCTATAATTTTTTAACTATTTAAAGTTTAAGGCCTTTAAAATATTTTTATTATTAAAAATTTGCATCTTAATGAAATGTGGTGGCCCGTTAGAAAATTCTTCGTATAAATATGGGACTGAAAAGTGATAAAAAATATCTTGATTTCAATAGTATACGAATGAAATAAATAAATAAAAATTATTTTAAATGATAATAACACACATTAATTCCAAACTTACAAATCTTGCTATTCCTCATTTCATAAACATATTGTCTTTCTGTCTCTCTATATATATCTTTTACTTTTAAGGTGACATGTTTTTCTAATTTTATAGTTAAATCAAAAGTTTATATTTTAAGATCATATTTAAGTCAAAATTAACTTTGCCATCATCATTATTTGAAACTCTTTTTCTCATCTACTAAAATTATAGAATTAAAATTATTTCATTAATTTTCAATTTTATAATCTGTACATATTTTAAAAGACTCTTCAGTAATTATAATAATTTTAATAATATTATTAAATTAACAAATATAAGTTGATGAAGGTATAGGTCGGTTTTGAAAACCTATCTAAGCCTTCATATAAATTAATGGCGAATCCGAACCCGCCGGAAGCTGGCACTTTAGAGAACTTGAATTACACGACCAACTGAAATTTTGGAGAATTCCTCAAATCTCTCATCCCTTCCAATCTACTAATTTGAATCACTCCAATAATGGGCGATCGGAAACCCAATGAGAAATGATAGATCAGATCTAACTTCTCACGGAAGAATAGAAAACACTCTGAAATTCCATCGAGAAATTGCCAACGTACAAGATCAAGATGAAACCAAGTTTCCAATGAAACTAGGTTCTACTTTTGATTGAATTAAGTTAAAATGCAACTTCAATAAAACCAATTATACTTCAATTAAATTAATGCATAATTTAAATAGAAAATTGCATGAATTAAATTAACTCAAAATAAAGCTTAGAAGCTAGAATTCAAAGAAAACTTAATTACAAGATAACTCGACTACAGACATGTCACTAACTTGAATTCCCAAAGCCTAAAGCCCAAACCCCAAATTCCAAATTTGTGTGTTACAATGCAACCTCACACCTCAATTTATAGCATTCTCGAGGAGGAGAGAACAAGAGAAAAACCAGTCATATGGGTGTGGCTAGGGATTAACTAACCTATGAAACAATGAAGCTCCTCGTCACTCTCTGACATTTTATTAGAAAAACGATCATAACTTTGTCTACATAAATAAAAATTGTGTAAACTTGTTGGAAATGTTATTAAATAATCTTTTCAATTAATCTAATTTTGTGAAAATCCAATATTGCTTGATATATCAATTATGCATGCAAAGTTGCTACATGTTTTCTGCCAATTATAGAGTGATGACAAATCACATTGTGCCATGTCCTATTGTTGTATTGTCCCAATCAATGAGTGCATGCCACCTCTCATGGGCCACCTCAAATGGAATCCTTAGACTCCATCTAACTCAATTCAAGATTGGAGTAGTGATGTGGGTCCTGGTGGATTCTAGGTCATCCTAGCGGTGAGGAGTCCCACTTGCCCAACTTGGTGGATTCTGGGTTGGGCATTAGTCCAACATCAGAAAAGTAAGCGTTAAGAGTCCTGGTTATAAGGTGGAGCCCCTCTTCCTCAGGCATGGCAAGTTTAGTGTGCCAAAAAATGAAGTTGTGAACCTGATATGGTGGATTCCAAGCCGGTCAAAGCAGACAATATCGTGCCTCGGGATCGGGTCTACATTAGATGGTATTAGAGCCAAGGACGCCTCTTCTCTAAAGGTGGGGTGAATGATGCAAGGCCTAGTGGATTCTGGGTTGCCTTGGGGGTGAGGAGTCCCGTTTGCCAGCCTGGTGGATTCTAGGTTGCCTTGGGGGTTAGGAGTCCCGTTTGCCAACCTCGAGGATTCTGGATTGGGCACTAGTCCCACATCGGAAAAGTAAGCGTTTATAGTCCTGGCTATAAAATGGAGCTCCTCTCCCTTAGGCATGACGCGTTTCCGTGTGCCTAGAAACAAAGCTTTGAGCTTGACCTGGTGGATTCCAAGCTGGTCAAAGCGGACAATATCATGCCTTAGGTTCGGTTCTACATCAAATAGCTACCATCCCACTCCAATTCGTAACTCTCATTAGGAGCTACAGTTTTGGCCTTGCAATTTGTCCTATGGGGTTCATTATGCTTCCATTGTGGCCCCAGGCCCATGGGTAGGGTCCACATGCACTAAATTCACCATTTTGGAGATCTAATTAGCTAGTTTGGACCCCATTTTGCCGTGGTAAAAAATTGTGTAATATTGTATGACTAAGGAAGCAATTTCATCTACTCTGGGTTCATGTACGATGTGTGCATCATTCCCCCTTAGAAATAACTCGTCCTCAAGTTGAGAATGCTTGATATTGGGGAGAACCAAACTACCATAGCTCTCCACAATCCTCCATGCCTCCTCTGTTTTGGAACATCCTGAAGGACACGATTGACCTGCCTTGCTCTTAGAGTGTTACTCTACATATTGTTTTGTCGTATACAAAAATTGATTAGGCATTGGATGGGGAAAGCTGGTTCACATGGCCTTCCCAAATTGAATTAATGTAAGTGTGAATTATGTTGTTTGCATCTACGATTGCCAAAAGTTGTTTTTTCCCTTTCACTATCTTGGAGAAAACTCCCATTATACGAATTCACACTCCCTACTCCTTGCTTAGTCTAGTAGCAAGGGTATCTTCCTCAACATCCAGTTGTTTCTGTTCTTCTTGGGACCTAGAGTTCTGCTCTAACTAATTATGTTGGATCATTAAATTATCTCTCGAGTCACTGTACAATATTCCCTCTCATCGAAGCACACTTCTTTCAATTCTTGCTTAGGTGCGATTAAAGAATGTTGGATCATTAGATTATCACCAGAATCACAATAATTAATATCACCTTCGCTGAACGAATCTGTATCAATGTATTGTCCATCATCTAAAGATTCATTTCTTCTTAGGCTAAGTGCATTGTTTTGGTCCGACATTCTGAACCCATGTGCCCTAATCGATTACACTTGAAGCATTTCACTTTGGACTTGTCCTTCTGGTCTAAGGGGGAAGCCTAAATGCTCTATCTGACTGGTGCTTTGGAAGATGAACCCTTATATGTGGTGAATCTGCTAGGGTTAATGCTAGATGGTGGGTTTGCTCTTCTCTTCCTATTTTCAATCCTTTCAAACGGAACTACCTTTATGCATGCATCAACCCACTCAATGATGCTGAAGGGTGCTATGACATCAATTATGGAGGGTCATAGGCTATCAATGAACCTTGAGACAATTTGCTCTTCTATTTTTACCAGGTTATTGCGAGCAAGTAGAAGATTGAACTCCTGCACATATTATGCTTCCATCCTATTTCCCAGCTTCAATCTAATGTAATTTATGAAACACATCTGGCATGTAATTAGTAGGCAAAAATTTCTTGCACATCAACTTTTAAGTTTGTCCCACGATTGCATTTTGTTTTTGCTCTTGGCCTGTCTTTCCATTTTGACTTTATACCACGCTAGAGACCTTCTTTTTAACTTCATAGCTACTAACTGAACAATTTTAGGATAAGCTACATTATTATAATAAAAACATTCTCTAATGTTTCTACCTAATCTAAAAATTCATTGCCAATGATATCTTGGAATACTCGAGGATGTCGAGATTTATGCCGAAGGTAATTTCTTCTTCAACTTTGTGAATCCTCTTATCCAACCTCATATCACCATATCTAGGCCAATACTTGTGCTGGTAGAATTTTTTATTTGCACAACGTTCCTCAGAAGATTCATAAAATGCATCTTGAGAGGTTCTAGATCTATTGAGGGCAACCTAGGTTGTTGAATTTCGGGAGCCCTTTGTTGGATGTCTCACCTCAAAATGATCATGTCTCGAGTGACGTTCGCAATCATCTCACATAGCTTAATTCCTTCCTCATATAGTCTTCCCTTCAAAGACTCAATTAGATCACCCCTCTATGTATTTCGAGCATTATGACCTAGATTGAACTGGAAACCATCATATCGTCTGTCTCGCCCGACTCTCCGGGCCCACTGACGTGAGTTTTTTTTTTTTCTAACCTAATACTGAGCATTTGCGGAAATCATTTTAATACATGGAATTAAAATCTCATATGACCAAGTTTGGATCCGACATTTGGCAGCCTCGGACCCAACGGTAAAAATCCCAAGCAGATGGAGGGGCCACCATGGGCTCGCTTAAGAGCCAAAACCTCGACAAATTCCACCTCGACGCATAGTATGTGGATACAGTACTAACCAACATGTAATCTATAACTTGACCGCTTAGGAAAGTCCAAATAGAAAATGTCACACATGATCTACCTAACCTTTATCATCAATCAATCCCATCAACATCAGAATTGCACATCAGAAACGAAGTAAACTTTATTACATCCTAAAGTGTTTCAAACGAACACCATAAAGAGTTTGTTACATCGCATGTTCATACGTACAATGTCTACTAAGCTAAACATAAGATTCCAACATTGGGTAGTTCATACGTACAATGTCTACTAAGCTAAACATAAAATTCCAACATTGGGTAGATAGCTAGAGGGTTTCCACCCTTCACTACAGTTGAAGATCCTCCTGTCCTTCGTCCCCCTAGGTTTCATGTTTCGTAAGGGGTGTGAGATTTACAAACTCAGCGAAGAGAAAACAATAACAAGTTCTGGATAATAAAGCATATTATCAACATAATAAATATGTTATCAAACAACAGTTTATACACTCAGAAATCATGTAAAATAATGTCAACATAGTTATCTACCATGAAATGTCCTTCTTTTCTCAAAAAGATATCCCCTGCCAAACGACAGTCTACGGACTCTTCCCTAGCGGTGAGTAATACGTCTCCTACACCGTCGACAAATTCATGCTCAGTGCTTCACACAGCCCGTATTTTAATACACCTCGTACTAATGCCCTCTACGAGCTAGGTACTTCATACATTGGAGTGAGGTAATTTGATATGCATTGTACACCAATCAATATGCACATCAACACATGGATTTAAACATAATTGTCAACCCACATAATATCTCTCACACATATGATCATAATAACCTCACTCAGCTAATATAGATTCCTAAGCCCTCCCGCATGGAATCATAATACAAATATCAACGATCAGTATTTAACTATACTATGCTGGAAAAACTAGATACAGATTAAAAGCCCACCAACGGATTATATTATAACACAAATAAGTGTTACCGTTCTCTCCAATCGGATATGTCTACCCTATACTCATCATTTATCGCATAGATTAATTATCCTACAATACACACAATTATACACAAAATGCATATTCCTATCGGAATCACGGTTGGATACCTGATCTATCATCAGATCACCAACATTACAATACCAAGTAGTCTCTAGGAATAAGTAAGTTCCATACTCCATTTTAGGGTGGCTAGATCTCGACATCCGCAACACTCTCATGTTCATGTTTCATATGTAGAAACTCATAATCACCTCCTTACGTGTGAACAGTGTTGGTATCGCATTCTAATCCCATCACATCCTTTCTGTCAATAAAAATGACCACGGATATCCATTTATTGCCGTAGGCCTAATGGTGAAAGAAACATTGTATTGAATGCAAAATGAGATACATTTTAATAAACACAGTGTGGTTGAATCTCTTCACCTTCGGTTTGGCGAGTGTTTTTCAGTAATATGTTTAAAACGTAAAACAATGTAAATACAACATATAATAACACTATATAGCCATAATATATATTCTTAAGTGTTTAGAATATCTTGACAAAACATTTATAGAGTTTTCTTGAAATTTTGTAAAAATTATGATTTTGCCCCTAAGTTTAATACGGATTAAAAATAAACCCACAAGTGGTCTAAAATAAGTACTGTTAAGCTAAAACAATATAGAATTCATTTTTGAAACCTTACCAAAAAATTATATTTTTGTCCCCAAAAAAAATATCCAAAATTACCAAAATGCCCCTGGGCACTATTCACAAAAATATCGAAAATATCACTGGGTACTGTTCTTAAAAATTACAGAAATGCCATTTGGGTACTTATTCATAAAAATTACGGAAATGTCATTCGGGTACTTATTCATAAAAATTACGGAAATGCCATTAGGTACTGTTCACCAAAATTACGAAAATGTCATTCTGGCAATTTAGAACTTGAACAGAGCGATGAACAGTGCGCCGCAAGTTACTGTTCATTCAAAATTTTTTGAATTTCCTATATTTTTTTCTCCGATTTTTATATAGCAAACCGTAAGGCATTTTCTGATGAAATTGAATATCTAACTTCCTCTTAATGAGGTCTACAAACTAAAAATATCAAGTCAAAATAAATACTTACAGAAATCTTTCAAAAAATTTAGACAGCTGTTATAGGGCACTTATAAACACTAACAAAGAGAAAAGCTAAGAAAAACTGAGATAATTTTTGTGAATTTGTGATTTTAAAGGTAAAGGGAGTGCACCTATTTATAGGGGTTTAAAAATCAGTATGTGAGATTTGGTGTGTGAACCATGCCCTTTAAATTTGTCACCAGAATCAAAACGATTGATTACTGTCAGCAGGATGAAATCAGATGAAAACCTTATCTTTTATAACAGTAAAAATTACTGTTACTTTAACCTTTTTCTGTTCGAGTATATTAGACCCTAACTCGTGAAAATCCGATACCGCAGGTGTGTTGAGAACACGAGGTTTACCTACTGTGGAATGTTCACTATTTGTTTTGACACCAAAAATAGGGTATCTTTCACAAAGTCAATAGTTTTAATAAAATAGACAGCTTATAATCACCGTGATTTTGACACTTCGAAACAAGTGTTTAAAATACTCATTTCGACATTCTAAAAATATCAAAGAGTTTGATAAAATACAGATCGACTGTGATCTGAGTTTACTAATTTTAGAATACGGGGTATCTTGAAAATCGGGACTTTTAGATAAAAGCATGTGTAAAATACACGTTTCGAGGAATACTCGTAAAATTCTGAAAATATCACTAAGTAGCGTAATCAAAAGCTTAATATGTGTGTGAATTTCAAGGTCTGAATATATCAGAAGAGTGATCTTTCACACTCAAGAAGTTTATAAGACATTATTCATGATTTTACATATAAAACAAAAGACATTAAGTAATGTCCAAAATGCCCTCTGAACTTAGTCGGGCTGGATCACTAAGTAAACGAGCTCTGATCGGGTCACATAATACCTTTTTCGGGAAGCTCTTTCCGTACTCTATCATATTAACCGATCATAAAGTCAGAGTTAATCGCTCTAAAAATTTGTCATTTTTCTAATTTAAGGGTCGGGTTATTACATCCTCTGTCACGCTGGTTGTGTTAGGTGTATCCTCTCGCCATTCATGTTTGGGATACAATACGTCACTCTCCCAAGAATGAGGTTTACTGCCTAGATATTGACCCAAGAGAGGGATGAATTGGGTCATTGCTTACGTTTTACAATTAATAAAACAATACAAATTAAGTAAATGCATAAGTAAGAGAGGGGATGAGAAGGACATGGAAAATCACATAAGAGATTTTTACGTGGTCCAACAACCTTACCTACTTCCATGCCTCAGGTATACCACTTGAGGATTCCACTAACCCTTCTCTTTACGAGTGGAGAAGAAATCATTACAACCACTGTGAGGCCCCAGCACAGAGGCCTAGGCGGCCGAGCCCAGTGGGCTGTGAAACTGAGAAATTGGGCTACTACCGGTCCGACCAACAGCAGACAACTGGTAGGGTGTGTAGTTGTAGAAAAGAGTCCCACATCGCCTAGGAGCAAATTGTGAAGGGGTACATAAGAGAGAGCTCACCCCCAACCTAACACAACACGTTTTGGTCCTGTGAATTGAGCAAGGACCCAATGCAAAGCCGTGAGGGCCTGTGTGGCCCTAGAGCGGACAATACCGTGCTGGGTTGAGTGCAGGTTGGATCGTTACAAATGGTATCAGAGCTCGAGGATCAAACCGTCTGCCTGTATGCGCTCATTGCCCCTCACCTGTATGGTTGTAGTCGAGTTGAGCCAAGGACGACTCTGGGCTTAAGTGGGGTGGATTGTGAGGCCCCAGCCAAAGTCCCACAAGGCTGAACCGAGTCGAGGACGACTCTAGGTTTAAGTGGGATGAATTGTGAGGCCTCAACCCTAAGGCCTATGAGGCCGAGCCCAATGGGCTGCAAAGCTAAGAAATTGGGCCATTGTCAATTCGACCGGCAGCAGAAAACTGGTCAGGCGTGTGGGTGTAGAAAAAGTCTCACATCGCCAAGGAGCAAATTGTTTAGGGAGTATATAAGAGGGAGTTCATCGCCAACCTAGCACAAAACGTTTTGGGCCTGTGAGTTGAGCCGAACTCAATGCAAAGTCGTAAGGGCTTGTGTGGGCCCAAAGTGGACAATATTGTGTCGGGTCGAGTGCAGGTCGGATCATTACAACCAATCTCTATCATATGTGGATATAACATCGCTAACCAATCTCTCTTATGGGTGGAGATAACACCGTTAACCAATCTCTCTTACGTGTGGAAATGAAACAGATAACCAATAAGGTTTTACCAACAGTTTACAAATGATCCACAAAGATAGAACGAATTTTTTTCTAGAATGAATATCATGAACACTTACCTCTTTGCTTGATTTGCCTTTGATGTGTTCTTGGATAATCTTCTCCTTGCTTTTCTTCTTCGGTGATGAGATGCTCCAATTTAAGTGCAGCCAAGATGTGGGAAAAGATGGTCTAGGGTATATAAGATGTTTCTATGAAATTTGTCTTTAACAGTAGAAATGATTTTCCCATATCACATTCAATGAGAGCAAAGAATGCTCAAGATATACCAATAATAATTTGGATGTAAAAGGGAATGATTTTGTTGAGCATAAAATGATTTTCCTAAGTTTGGGAATGATCTCTTAAAAATCAAGTGCTTATGTCTATTATGAAAATAAATTTCTCCTAAAATCAATGGATTTCCAAATCACAAACAAGGAGAGCTTTGAATGCTAAAGATTTGAAAGTGAAAGCTTAGATTGTGAGAGAGAATGCACTTTTATAAAATATACCAATTAAACTCAATGTGCCTTCTCAAATCACATCCAATCGTTAGTTTTGAAGAGCTCAAAAGATTTACTGATAAAAAACTTTGAAATGTGATTGGAAAGAAATCTTATAATGATATACAAATTAAGCTCAATAATTCTCTCAAGAGTGCTCTAAGAGTGGTTTGAATGTTTTCTAAAAAATTCAGCTCAATACCATCTGAGTCTAGGGAAGATAAAAGATTTTCCTATGAAATTGTCTTCTTTCCTAAAAGAAATGAATTCTCAAATTCATATTTAATGAGAGCTTACAAAGGTCAAGATTTGAAAGTGAAAAGCATAGAATTGAATGTGAATAGATCTTAGAGAGGAAAGAAGATTTACCTTGGTTACAAAAAATGTAACACCCCAATTTCTCAATGAAGTGGAAAATTACCAAAATGCCCCTGAGTTGTTAAATTAGTTATTTTGTGATGTTAAGTAAGGAAATAGTGGGGCCCATTGCTCAAAATAAAATCATATGAGCATATTATGAATGTTAAGTTTTATTGGTCGGGTAATTTTCATCATTTGGGTCAAAAATGGCTAAATGGGTCAAAGGGCCCAAATGGGGCCCATCGGGTCTTGCTGGGTTATTTGACCGTTTTGTAATTTTAAATTAAAAGGGGTTAAGCCTATTTGATTGGAAATCAAGTGGAGGAAAAATGGGTAGGCTTGATCCATATGTAAAAACCAATTGGAAATGACCAAAATACCATAAATGGGTCATGTTGTCAAAACGGGTCAAGGAGCTAAAAGTGGACCCAACGGGTCGAGTTGACTATTGTTGACCGTGTGAACCCTCAAGGGAGCTCAAACACGATTCAAATCAGTTGAGTGGGATGGAGGTGAGTTGGAATTAAATCAAAAGGTGAGTTAACTCATATGCATTAAATGAAATGCATTAAATGTGATGAGTTGGGTTGGAATAAAAAAAAAAAAAAAATACCTTGAGTTGAGTGAGTCAAAATGGAAACTCAAGGGGCTGTAAATTCAGTGAGTCCAAGGGGAATTGGAGGAGTTTAGCTGGTCTCAAATCAGCCAAAACAAGTCCCACACGTTGGGGACTTGTTTTGGTGAGTTCCATGGTACAAATTAAATACAAGTGCATGGGTTTGAGGTGGGTTACTTGGGGATGTGAATGGCTGCATTGGTAGCTGCCAAGGGGTGCCTTGGATGGCACCCAATGCCCACCGTTTTGAGCAAGAAGTTATGAGGAATTGAGAGGTTTTTGGGGGCTGAAAATGCAAAGGCAAACAACACCATGCTTGGCCGAATTTCTTGTGCAAAAGTTTTAGAATTCATCTCTCTCTCCCTCACTCAAAAACACACTCTCTTGGCCGAGTTTACCTTGGTGTTTTCTCACCATTAGATCAAGCACAAGACAGTAGAAGAAAGGAAGGAACAAGAGGGAAGAAGGCAAGGAGCAAGAGGCAAAGGAAATTGGTAAGAATTCCTTACAATGTTATTTAATAAGTTAGATTAAGTGGAACATGAATTGGCCATGGAATGGCTGATTTTATCAAGGACCTAAGCCTTGGTTAAAGGTTGTCTTAAGTGGTAAACAAATCACATTGGGTTCGGCCAGTTTGGATGGCCGAACCCCATGACATTTGTTTGGGTATTTTGATGGTTTTTGGAGGCTAAAAACCATGCAAAAATGATGAACAATTGTATGTGTTTAGATGCAAGATAAAGGATTTTAAATCTTGGATTTGGATGGCATAATTCAGCCTTGGAATAGCCAAATGCATCAAGAGTCTAAACCATGGAAGAAGGTGTCAAAAGAAATGAAATGAACCATTGGGTTTGGCCACTTTGGGTGGCCAAACCCCATGAAAAGAGTTGGTTAATGGTTATGGTTTTGAAATTCAAAACCATCCATTTGGGGACTGTTTTTATATATTTTATTAAGATTTAAAATACATGCTTAAAGAGGGTTAAAACATGGGTTTGGATATCAGAAAAGGCTGAAGATATGTGGTCTAATCAGTGGAGTAAAATTGGAGAAGATGGACCATGGGGATCGGCCATCTTGGATGGCCGAATCCCATGATATCATGTTGGTTTTTGGATGATTTCTTTGAGAGTTAAAACTTGATATTAGTATACTGTTTATGCATGTTTATATGAGGTTCAAAAACAGCAAACATAGCATTGGGTTCGGCCACCATGGAGGGCCGAACCCCATGCAAATGATGGTTGGTTTTAAGGTGTTTGAAACATGGAAACCATGAACTTCCATGGACTGTTTTATGGTTATATGGAGTAAGAACATAGTGGAGATTTTGAATGAATCCGTGCCTTTGATTCAAGAATTATGTATGTATAATAGGTACTTAATATCAGTAAACAACCAAGCATGATAGATAAGGGAATATGGGATGAAAATACATAGGGTGTGGTTCGGCCATGTAGTATGGCCGAACCCCACCAAAGATTATTTGATGGACTTTGTACTAATTCATAATGAATGGGAGATGTATGTATGAATGATGTAAATGAACCAAGTAATTTGAATGGTCATGGAATGTGATTGGAATGGATTAAGAGATTCAAATGGGAAAGGTGAGGTTCGGCCAAGTAGTATGGCCGAACCCCACCAAGGTAGTTTTGTTATGAACCATGGTTTATCAAGGAAAATTAAACAAGGCTTGGCCTAGTGGCAAAGCTGTAAATACAAGTGATATTTAGTGGTTTGAAGTGTTAATAAATCATTTGGATGGTGTTAATCCAAAACCAAAGAGATCAAGTTAAAGTGGGTAAGGTTCGGCCCTGGGTATGGCCGAACCCCACAAGATGTTTGGGTCTTATATGTGAATGGATATTTAAATATTAGAATGATTTACTTATTGTTACATCACAAGGTGACGAGAGTTGAAGGAAGTGCGAGTCGTGACCGAGTGAAGCTCAAAAAGGAACGGACACTTAATCAAAGTTTAAGTAGGTTTCCTACCTACTTGTAACCACGGTTTTTACCCAGTATTTCTTATGATACTCTTGTTTTAATATATGTGTTTCAAATGATATATTATGCATTAACAAATGGCATACAGGCATTGGCATCTCATGCATAGTCATGGGATAATGAATGAAGTTCTACAGTGATGGCTACGATTGTACATGATGGGGGTTGCTCATTACATGTACATCGCTTATAGAAGAGATGAAGGTGTGTTGTAATTTACCTTGTCGGTGCAAGGCACGTCAAGTGATGGCTATGAAAGTACATGATGGGGGATGCTCATTGCATGTGCATATTTCATAGCATTGTTTTACCTGTTTTGATGATCATGTATTATGATATGTATATGCATGTTTTATATACTAACATGTGGTAGCCCTGATTCGGGAACCTACTGGGCGCGTTGATCTAACGCCCTAATTCTATCCTCAGAGGAGATTGCAGGTACAAGCAAGGGGAAAGGGAAGGGCATTGACCAAGAGGGGAGCTGAGCCTAAGTGCTTAAATAATGGATTTGGATTACGTTTTATTACTGTCATTTGAATACTATTGTTGGACATGTAATAATTCGTTATTTGCTATGGTTTGTTTAAGATCATAACTTGTGGATGGTTGATCTATGTTATTTAATATTTAAGAATATTACTTGCTATCTCGTCTTTTATTCCGCATGTTGATGTTAGTTCCATGTGTGAATTACTATCATGGTCTATTCCATGTACACATGGGTGGCCAGTTAAGGTTCAGACTTGGGTAGTCTGAACTTAACTCGCGTCGTGACGCCGCCCGCTCTCTTCCGATGTTTAAAAAAAAAAATAAAATTTAGACTCTGAAATTCTCGGAAAGGGCGGGGCGTTACAAAAAATGACTCTCAAGATCTTGGGATGGAAGGGTTTTCCTTAGTTTTCCCTAATTCTTATTCAAGGATTTCCGTCATTGAAAATCAATCTTTAGAATGATCCTTGGTCTTGCCTTAATAGGCATTTAGAAAATATGGCCGTTGGTGTGCAATAAATGCAAGAACTAGCAATTGCAAAGATAGTAAATGCTCCATAAAAGAGCCATTCTCCAATTTTAGGTCACCCGAATGTTATTTGAGACTGAAAATGTTCTGCATACGCACTTTTCGATTGCCAAAAACTTCCTGGAACACTTCTCGATCAACCACTTCTTAGTTTCGGTCAACCTAAACTGTTTGTTCTGCACAGTTTCGATCAACCACTTTATTTTCAATCGACATAAAATATCAACATGTACCCTCTTCACTGAATCTACCATATCTTGAGCTACAGAGCTCAGATTTGGACGTTCTTGTGCTCGTTGGAAAACTCTTTGAATAATCTAATCCAGTCATGAAATTATAACAATTTTAGACTTCATTTGATAGTTCAAATGAACTCTACAAATGATGGTAAATTTCATCAAATCCGAGAATCTCACTGTTTTGCTTTGTTTGCATCATTTTACTAAAATGCTCATAACTTGAGCTACACAACTCGGATTTGGGTGAACTTGGAATTTTTGAAAAACCTTTTCAATGATTTACCCAATTATAAATATTCCATTAATATTTGAGCACACTTGATAGATTGGAAGAGCTTCTCCAATTCAGTGTAGATTTCATCTATCCTCAAAATCCATAAAATATACTAATTTTAAGCCAAGGACTCTAAGGTTTATCCCAAGGGTAATTCTATGTCTTCTAACTCTACCTAGCTCCAATTTACTTGACTTGGTTGGCCATAGCCCATACTCCATTTGTTGTTTCTTTGCCTTATGTTGAGTGTCCCTCCTCATTGAGGTAGGCCCCACAACTAAAGAAAAAAAAAAGTCAAAGAGGGAAAGGAAACTAAAGCCGTGTATTACAAAACACGACAACTTGTTTTTGGACGTGTATTGCAAAAACACACGGCAAAAGTAAAGAAAGAAATGAAAATAAGATAGAGAGAAAGAAGAGGAGGAAGAAGACGTTAGATCTAGCCACCATCTTTGTTCCGTTTTAGGTCAGATTTTTTAGGGTTTTCTCCTGACATCATAGAGAACACATTTATCGGTTCAGATCGTTGATTCAACATCGCCACAGGCTATCTCTCATATCCCTTCTTTGTGAGATCTCTTTATATTTTATTTTCATTGTTGTTGCAATCCACATTTAGGTGAAGAAACATTGTTATTTGTGAACCTCTAGTTTGGCTAGAGAGAAATATTGTAATCCTATTATTTTATAGTGGAAGATTTATTCGGAGCTTGACCCATGGATGTAGGTACACTGTCGAACCACGTAAATTTGGTGTCTCAAGTGATTGATTTATTTTTCAGTTGATTGCTTCTATAATTATTATTATTATTGTGTCTGGATTTGTGGGATAAGAAAAATGGTGTTTTTCCCAACAAGTGGTATCAGAGAAAGGCTCTGATTTGAGTTGTTTGAATAATCAAAGAAGACATAGAGGTTTACACATCCCGCATGATTAGCTTCAATGGCCCAAATTATTTAATTTGGAAGACAATGATGGAAGATCTAGTGTATTGCAAGGATCTATACAAACCAGTAGAAGGTATTGAAAAGAAGCCATAGGAAATGTCTAATGATGAATGAAAAATTTTTGACCGAAAATCTCTCAGATTTATTCGACAATGGATGGATGACAATGTTTTTCATCATGTGTAATGAAAGAAAAACTATTTGTAGTAAGGCTTTTTTTATTAGGAAGCTAGTGAATTTGAAATGCAAGGAGGGTAGTTCAGTTGCGGAACATCTGAATGAATTGCAAAGTATTGTAAATCAGCTTTCTTCTATGAAGATGGTCTTAGATGATGACTTGCAGGTTTTATTATTTCTCAGTTCCCTACCTGACAGTTGGGAGACCAGATAGTGTTGTTACCATGAACTTAGTCAGAAGCAGTTTGGTGAATGAGGAAATAAGGAGAAAATCCTTGGGTTCTTCTCAAATAGAGGCTCTTATTGTAGAAAGTAGGGGATAAACAAAAATAGAAAATTCAACAACTGTGACAAGTCAAGAGACATGCCAAAAGGAAGATCCATGTCAAGAAAATGGATAGAATGTTATCACTATGGCAAGCCGAGAAATATGAGGAGGCAGGTTACTCAGGCCCAGCCCTGCCTATAGGCGAAATAGGCGGTCACCTAGGGCCCCCAAATAGGCAGGGCCCCGAATCCATTAAACTCCTCTAAGACCCATGTCCAAAAAGGGCCCAAACCCACTTCCCACTTTCCGCATGCCAGCACGGCACGCGCACGACGCGAACACGGAATGTGGAAAGCGTTCCGCGTTCCGCGTCCCACGTAAGCGTCCTGCCGCCCAGCGTCTTGCGCCCGCGGTCGCGTCCTACGCCCACACCCGCGTACGCGTCTCGAGCCACAATCCTGCGGCCGCGTTAGTGTCCTGCTCCAGCGTCCTCGCCCGCCTACTACCCCTGCGGCCGAGTCCTGCGCCTGCACCTGCGTCCTGCGTCCCGCGCTCGAGTACTGCGTCCCGTTCCCACCCCCGCGTCCTCATCCTGCGTCCCGCGCTCGCGTACTGTGTCCGCATCCTGCGTCCCACGTCCGCATTCCGTACATACGACTCCGAATTCGTAAACCTCAACTGCAGTGGTCATTTCCACATCTGTTTCAGATGAAATCCCTAATTTTTTCCTTAATTTTTACCGTTGCCTCTTCGAACGGCAAAACCCTATCGAAATAAAATCCCAAATTACCGTTTCCTCTTCTCTCACTGCTCTACGACTCTCTCTCACTGCTCTCTCTCTCTGACTGCTCTCTCTCGCCCTCGTACTGATCTCCCTATCGAAATAAAATCCCAAATGACCGCTGCAGTTGAGGTAAAAATTAGGGATCTCGATGAGTTGCTGACTTGCTCTCTCAGACTCTCAGTCTCGCATTGCTCTCTCTCTCGCTCTCCGCGTCCTGCAGTTGAAGTAAAAATTAGGGAAAAAAATTAAGGTTTTTTTTTTTTGTTTTTAGAAGAAGCCATACATGTATGACAATGTTGTATGATTTCATACTTGAATATTTCACTGCTTTCCTTGTTTTTTTCTTTAATTTCTTCCTTTGTTGTTTTTGTAAAGCTACGGGGAGTAATCTTTCATGATAAGTGCATTGTCATTATTATATATATAAATGTATATATTTATGTAATTATTATTATTTTTTGAATGATTGATAAGTAATTCCATATCATATTTTTATATAATTGTTATTGAGTCATGAGGTGGTCTGGTTTGGATTTGGATCTAGTGATGATTAGCCGATTAAGTATAAGGTTTAGTCTTCAATTCTTTCATCCATTAGACCATTACCTATCTATTAATCTATATATAAGCGGGTCGAGTTTAAATTGATCTATTTGATAAATGGGTCTAAAAATTTAAACCCATGCTCTGATCTGTTAGGGTAGGATTAATGGGTTAAGTGAAATTTTTCTGCCAACAAAGCTTTTATTTTGGAATAAAAAATTGGAAAATTTATAGACATCTAATTTTTATTGAAAATTTTAGAGGGGAAATAAAAGGATATCGAATAAACTATTTGCAGCAAAATGTGTTATGTAATTTTAGCGGTTTGTTCCTAGTGATCTAAAGGGGTTAATGTGATTTGCTCTGTCAATTAGATAATTAATAAGGTGCATCCAAATATGTGTATGAAAATTTGTATTATAATTAGTAGTAAGTGTTGATTCTTATAATTATAAATTTATTATATAAGAGTTTATAAAGATAATTGTAGGACTGTATTTGAGTTTTTCACACATTAATTCCAAAAAAAAAAGTTAATTGTAATTTCAATTTTGAATTGATAAGGTGGTAACCCTGAAAAAAGAGAAAAGAGAAAAGATGATGGTACAAGAAGGGTTAAAAACTAATTTATTTATTTTGAAATTTTTAAAATTTTAAATTTGGCACATCCATTTATATCCTTAATTGAGGAATTTTAAGCTTTTTGTGCACCTTGAATATGTCACTTGTTTTATGATGGGTGCCGAAATCAGTAGCCTTACATAATTAGCATATTCTTGTCTTTTCGGTGAAACCCATAATTAGCTGAGATTAAATGTTAGATGATAGGGATTTTTCACTTCTTCAACAGACGAAAAAATACATACAGAAGTCAGTTTGGCATCTCTCTCTTTTAAAAATTGTTTTATGTTGACATTTTGCAGTGAAGTTGATTTTGTGACTATAATTGATCTTTGTGGGCGGGGCGGCGGGCATGTAACAATTTCCAACTGGTTCTAGTTTATTCGCAAATCAAATTAGGTTCTATTGTTCTTTAATTTTGATTATTTACCTGTTAATTTGAACATTTTGATTATTTACGTGTTAATTTTTTATTGGTTGTCATTATCATTATGTCTACTAGAAAATATCCCTCTGTACATGAAAAAAGAAAAAAACAAAAACAAGTTTAAGAGTTGATTCAATCTCAAACAGGATCTCTTAATAAATATTTTAGCAAAAATAAACAAACAAGAAGTTCAATTGAAGATTTGATAAATGACGAACATAATAATAATGAAGAAACTATTAATGAACATAATGATATTAACTTGTTGAATGAAGAACATATAGATGCGAGTGATAATGAAAATAAGAATGAGAATGAAGAAAATGAAAATTTCAATGAACATGTTTCTTTAAACATTTATGATCCAGGTAATTGGAAAAATATTGACCAAAATTTGAGAGACATATTGATAAAAAGAAGTCCCATTAGAGATAATGATATTAACTTTCCTAAAAATTCAACCAATAGACATTTCTCTATTACACAATATATTCAATATTTACCAAATGGAGAAAAACTTGATATAATATGGCTAATGTCCTCAATTGTTTTAGATAAAATATTTCGTTTTTGCTGTAAGTTGTTTAATCAAGATGGAATTAAAACTCAATTGACAATTGAAGGAATTAATGACTGAAAAAATCTTAGTTGTAGACTTAAGAGCCATGAAACTAGTAATGACCATATTACTAATATGAGAAGATGGATAGAATTGAAAATAAGATTGCAAAAAAATGAAACAATTGATAAAATTAGGCAAGAATAAATTAATAAAGATAATGAACATTGAAGACAAGTACTATTAAAACTAATTAGTGTTGTAAAAGCTCTCGCTAAAAACAATTTGGCATTTCGTGGAGACAATGAAAAGATTTATGAAGAAAGTAATGGAAGTTTTCTAACTTTTATTGAAATGATTGCCGAATTTGACCTATAATGCAAGAACACATTCGACTTATTCAAGATAAAAAAATTCATTACCATTATCTTGGTCATAAAATTCAAAATGAATTAATACTTTTGTTAGCAGGTGAGATAAAGAGTGTAATAATTAAGAGGATCAAAGAATCAAAATATTTTTCAATCATACTTGATTGTACTCCAGATATAAGTCATGAAGAAAAAAATGTCTATCATAGTATGTTGTGTGGATATTTCAACAAGTTAAATAAAGGTAGAAGAGTTTTTCTTAAGATTTTTAAAGGTGAACGATACATCGGGACAAGGGCTTTTTAATGAACTTATAGATATTCTAAAAACTCTTGAACTTAATATTGACGATATGAGGGGATAAAGATATGATAATGGTTCTAATATGAAAGGAAAACATAAAGGAGTACAAAATAGGGTAGTACAAATAAATCCTAAACCATTATATACGCCTTGTGGTTGTCATAGTCTTAACTTAGCACTTTGTGATATAGTAAATTATTGTTCTCAAAGTAAAACATTTTTTGGAATTGTAGAACATATATATAATGTATTTTCATCTTCTAAAATGCGGTGGACGATTTTTAAAAATTATGTTAAAGGTATCACACTTAAACATTATCACAAATATATTGGGAAAGTCACATTGAAAGTGTAAAAGTAATTAGATTCCAAGCTACATAAATTAGAGATGATTTAATTGACTTAGCGAACACTTGTGAAGATCCTAAGACAAAAAGTGATGCTGAAGACTTAACAACATTAAAAATTGAAAGTTTTGAATTCTTATTTGGCATGGTTATTTGGTATAATATATTCTTTGCAGTTAATACCACTAGTAAAATTTTACAAGCAAAAGACATGAATATTGAAAGTGTTTTAAATTCTTTAAAAGGCTTCATTTCTTTTTTTGAACTCAAAGAGAAAGTGGATTTGAATCTGCCATGATTGATGCTAAAGAAATTGCTAGAGAAATGGAAATTGAACCTATATTCCAAGAAAAACGTATTATTCGTAGAAAAAGACATTTTGATGAGAATGCTAGTGACGAAATAACACAATCACCTGAAGAGTCTTTTAGAGTTAATTACTTCTTACATATAATTGATCAAGCTTTTATTTCACTTAATACTAGATTTGAACAATTTCAAATATATGAAGATACTTTTGTATTTTTTTTTTATTTGAAAAAGTTAAATTCTTTAGATGATAATAGTTTGAAGAGTTCTTTTAATAAACTTAAAGATTTTCTAAGACATGATATGATTTCTGATATTGATGAAAGTGATTTATTTTCAAAGATGCAATACCAAAAGAAGTAGAAGAATCAATTGAAGTGCTAAATTATATAAAAACAATGAATTGTTGTTATCCAAATGCATGGATTGCTTATAAAATAATGTTGACTATCTAGTAACAGTTGCCTCTGCAGAAAGAAGTTTTTCAAAGTTAAAATTGATAAAATCTTATCTTCGGTCTACAATATCACAAGAAAGATTAAATGGATTAGCTATCTTATCTATTGAAAAAGATATGTTAAAACAACTTAAATATAATAATTTAATTAGTAATTTTACATCTTAAAACCCGAGAAGAATAAATTTTACATAATACTTTGTTATAAATTTAATTATGATATTTTATTTTGGATGTTTTACACTTTGTTAAAAAAAGTACGATTTTTTTTTTTTTTAAGTGTAAAGGGCCCCATCTTGAAAGTTTACCTAGGGCCCTGAAATCTCAGAGCCGGCCTTGAGGTTACTTAAAAGAGAGCAAAACAAAGAAATGGGTGATGAAAAGAAAGATGAAAAGACATAGTTGCAGTTGCTTCAACTTATGGGGGTATTGTCATTGTTTGTGATGACGACTATGTTGGACTCACAAGCATGATTCTAGAAGGATGTTTGATTCTGGTGCATCCTTCTATGTCACTTCACGCGAGGACTTCTTTACGTCTTATACACATGGTGATTTTGGCCATTTCCAGATGGAAAATGATAGTATGTCCAAGGTCGTGGGAATGGGAGATGTTTGCTTAAATAGCAACATGAGCTATAGATTGGTTCTTAAAGATGTTCGACATGTACCTAATATCTGCCTCAATTTGCTCTCCACGGGAAAGCTTGATGATGAAGGCTGAAAAAATAAGCTTGATGATGAAGGCTGAAAAAATAAGTTTGGTGATGGGAGATGGAAACTCTCTGAAGGTACCATGATAGTTTCCAGATGAAAGAAATGTTGTACTCTTTATCTGATGCAGACAAAGCTAAGTAAAGGTGAGGTCAATGCAATTGAAAAAGAAGCATCCGCAGAGTTATAGCATAAGAGGCTCGGGCATATGAGTGGGAAGGGAATGCGAATTCTAGCCAGGAAAGAACTCATTCCTGAGGTGAAAGGCACACTTCTTAAAACATGTATTCATTGCTTAGATGGGAAACAACATAGAGTTTCATTTAAAAGAACTCTTGCATATAGAAAGTCTAATTTTCTACATTTGGTACATTTCGATGTTTGTGGCCCAATGACAGTTAGAACACTTAGTGGTTGGTACCTATTATTTTGTTATTTTTATTGATGATTGTTCCATAAAAGTGTGGGCTTATGCTTTTCAAACTAAAGATCGTGTGTTGGAAGTATTTAAACTTTTTCAGGTTAATGCTGAAAGGGAAATAGGAAAAACCTTGAAGTGTATTCACACATATAATGGTGGTGAGTACATGGGTCCATTTGAAGAGTACTGCAGAAACATTGACATCAAGCATTAAAGAACTATTCCAAAAACACCTCAACAAAATGGTGTAGCAGAGAGAATGAACAGATCAATTATGGAAAGAATTAGATGTATGCTCTCCCTTGCTATGCTGCCTAAATCTTTCTGGGGTGAGGTAATGGGAACAACAATTGATCTAATCAACCTATCTCCTTTAGTTCCACTTTATGGTGATATACCAGACAAAGTTTGGACATGGAAAGATGTTTCCTATGGGCATTTGAAGGTGTTTAGATGTAGAGCATTTGTGCATATTTCTAAGGATGAGAGATCTATGCTTGATGGAACGACAAAGCAGTGCATTTTTCTTGGTTATGAACACGAGGAGTTTGGCTAAAGATTATGGGATCCAGTTAACAAAAAGGTAATTATAAGTAGAGATGTGGTTTTCTTTGATATTGAGAAGTCATTTTCTTCTAATGAGTATCCAGTTAACTTGGATCAAGTTCCTTCACCTATGGTGTATGATGATAATGTGGGAGATGTACAGGGAGATACCAGTGATACATTTATTGATGATATTCCTACAATTGATGATCTGGATCCAAAGAATTGATGGAATATGCCACTTTAGATCCACCAGCAGAACGTCAGTTGAGAAGATCTACAAGAGAACCTCAGCCTTTAAAAAGGTATTCTCCTAATGAGTATGTGATGTTTACAGATAGAGGAAAACCAGAGTGCTACTAAGAAGCCATAACACATGAGCATAAAAAAAGTGGTTGAAAGCCATGTAAGAAAAAATAAAGTCTTTACATGAGAACCACACTTATGACTTGATGAAACCTCCTAAGGGCAAGAGAGCACTCAAGAACAAATGGGTCTGCAGTTGAAGGCAGAGGAGAAAAGCTCACAACCTAGGTACTATGTGAAACTAGTTGTGAAGGGTTTTGGCTAGAAAAAAAGGAATTAATTTTGAGGAAATTTTCTCACATGTTGTGAAGATGTTATCTATACGAGTTGTACTTGGTTTGGCTACGAGTTTAAATTTGGAGATTGAACAACTTGATGTAAAGACAACTTTCCTTCATGATAACTTGGAGGAAAAGATCTACATGGAGTAGCCTGAGGGCTTCAGAGTGAAAGACAAAGAGAATTTAATTTGCAAACTAAAAAAGAGCTTATATGGGTTACAGCAGGTATCGCAACAATGAAATAAGAAGTTTGATTCCTTCATGGTTGATCATGAGTACAGAAGGACCACTTCAAATCATTGTGTGTATGTGAAGAAATTCTCAGATAGTGGTTTCATTATTTTGCTGCTTTACGTAGATGATATGTTAATTGTTGGACAAGATGTTACCAAAATTAATAAATTGAAAGCAAAGCTTAGTAAATCCTTTGCTATGAAAGACTTGGGGCCAACAAAATAAATACTTGGTATGAAGATCACTCGGGATAGAAAAAACGACAAGTTTTGGCTATCACAAAAGAAGTACATTGAGAAGGTACTTGAAAGATTTAATATGGACAAAGCTAAGTCGATGAATACTACACTTGCAAATAATTTTGAACTCAGCTCCAAACAGAGTCCAGCAAGTGAGAAAGAAAAAAAAATGAAATGAAGGGAGTACCCTATGCATCAATAGTTGACAGATTGATGTATGCTATGGTGTGTATTAATGAATGGGATACCCTATGAAATGAAGGGAGTACCCTATGCATCAATAGTTGTGTTTTTGTTTTGGAAATGATAAACCTTTGTTAGAAGGCTCTACAGATGTAGACATGGCAGGAGATATTGATTCTAGAAAATCCACGTTAGATTACTTGATGAATTTTTCAAGGGGAGCTATATTATGGCATTCCAAGTTGAAAAATTGTGTTTCCTTATCTACTACATAGGCCGAGTACATTGCAGCAGCCGATGGATGCAAAAAGATGTTGTGGATGAAGAGATTTCTATCAGGAATTGGGATTAAAGCAAGAGAGATTTGTTTTTTTTTTTTTTGACAATCGAATTGCCATACATTTGAGTAAGAACCCAAACATTCCATTCAAAATCAAAACATATTGATGTGAGGTATCATTGGATACATGATGTGTTAGAGGATAAGTTGTTACAACTTGAGAAAATTCATACCGATGAGAATTGGTCAGATATGATGACTAAAACCTTGCTTAAAGACAAACATAATTTGTGTAGAAGCAAAGCAGACTTGGTTGAGCCCCTCACATGAGTCGGGAAGGGGATAGTTGTTGGGCGTCCCTCCTCATTGAGGGGGACCCCACAATTAAAGAAAGAAACAAAGAAAAGAAAGTCAAAGAGGGAAAGGATAAATCTATGAATTACAAAACACAACAACTTGCTTTTGGGCATGTATTACAAAAACAAATGGCAGAAGTGAAGAAAGAAAGGAAAAGGAGAAAGAGAGGAAAAAGTTGAGGAAGAAAATAAAAAGGAGAAGAGGTGACATCTAGCCACCATTTTTGCTCCATTTTAGCTCTAATTGACGGTTTACTGCTGACATTGTGGAGAACACATCTATCGGTTCAAATCATTGATTAAACATCTCCACAGGCTATCTTTCATATCGCTTTTTGTGAGATCTCTCCATATTTTATTTTCATTGTTGTTGGAATCTACCTTTAGAAAAAGAAATATTGTTGTTTGTGAATCTCTATTTTGGATAGAGAGAAATAAGGTTTAGGGTTTATAATGGAAGATTTATTCGGAGCTTGATCTGTGGATGTAGGCACTCTGCCGAACCATGTAAATTTGGTGTCTCGTGTGATTAATTTATTTTTCAATTGATTGCTTCCATAGTTATTATTATTATTGTGGCTGGATTTGTGAGATAGAGAAAGGTTGTTTTTCTCAACACATTCCACAGTCACTGCTTTTGGTCTTCACTTGATATGTCATTGATGATCTTCTAGAGGCAAGGTTTGGATACAGACGACATACTCACATGGAAATTGACAACACTTGGGAATACAAATTCAACTATTGTTTTAAATTTCCCACTCGGTCAATTTCGAGAAAAAAACCACTAGACTTGCACATATTAGATCTCAAAGAAATCAAAATACAAATTAATTACATACAAGAGACACAAGACATCAACAATACATATAGGCAGAGTGCCTACATATAAGATTCATTTATTGTATTTTTGTGTGTTCCGAATCTCAGTTGAGGCATTATTTTTAAGGGAAGGGAAGGTCGGTTTGTAGGAGAAGAGCTCGAAACCTCCTCTGCCTGGACTGGAAGTTTTTCAATAGGATACGATTGGGACTCAGTTCGGAAGGAGCGTCTCTTGAGGAAAGGAGACAATTGGGCAACTACTTGGTCGACTACATGGAGAGGACTTACTCTCACGTGGGTATCCCTTACGTGCTATATGAGTCTCCCCTAGTTGGAAAGAACTCGTACTCGAGTTCATCACTAAAGGATGTAAGACAAGAGCATGGTCCACTTTATCCTTGCACGCATTATTGAGAAGATGTCGCAAGACCTCACTTTGGCCCTTTACAGGCCATATCTTATGTGTGCTCCTTGTGGTTTCGCTCCTTGTGGTCACGAGTTGTGTGATGATCAAGTCGTCGTTTGATATTGCACATTAGGCATCTAGATGCAACATGCCCCTTCTGTAGACACTTGATACAAGTATTGTGCCTCATGTACCTCGAACTTTTCTGCTTGGCACCACGAACTTGGAGGGATGACTCATTCTTCTCAAAGGTCGGTAATATGCCATGCAAAGGAGTGAGAATATCCTTTACTCCACGCTTATAGAAGGTATAGGTGTTGGCACGACCCTTATAAGTGCAGTCGATGTTGGATTTCCATGGATGCCCAAGAATCACATGAGACACATCTATGCCGATAACGTCGAAGAGAATGAGGTCCTTGTAAGCATGCCCAATGAAGAAGGAGATGTAACACTGTCTCGTTACACGTGTCTTTCCAACGCTTTTGATCCATCCAACTGAATAGGGAGAGGGGTGGGCATGCATGGTGAAACCCATCTTTTCGACCAATCTCTAAGAAACAATGTTTTCGATGAAACCACTGTCAATAATGAGATTGCAAACTTTCTGGTTAACAATGCACCGAGTCTTGAAGATTTTGGGATGTTTCAAAGGATGATTCTGCTCATTGTATTAGGGAATCTACGGATCTTCAAAGTGGGCCCTTCGCATGCATAATCAACATAATCATCATCATCTGCAACATCTTCCACCTGTCTTTTACATACTCATCCTCAACTTCTTTGCTATTATTGGTGGCAACAACAACTAGCTGACGAATAGGGCACTGATTTGAGTGGTTTCTTGGCTCGCCCTAAAGCCAACACTTTGCAAGCATACGATGAGTGTACGAGTTGTTTTTGGCGAGCTCTTTTCTCTCCGTAATCTTCAGTGGGGTAACTGGTGTTGGATTGTGTGTAGGCACAGGTCTAGGGACTATACTCTGTTGATGGGTCTATACTTGGGCTGGTGTGGTAGCTAAAGTCACCAATGGAGGAATAGATCTGGTCATTGTTGCATTCCTTCTTCCCGATTGATCCAACTCTTCTTTAGCTCTTTTGGACATCTGCATTGAATCACTGAATGTGAGAATTAGGTGGAACCCAACACCAAGACGGATCATCGTACAAATACCTTTCAAGAACCGTGAGATTTGTTGAGGTTCAGTCTCAACCAAATTGTTTCGGGCAGATAGACGATAAAATTCAGTTACATAGTCTTGAACCAAAATTTTTCCTTGCGGACATTCCTGATACTGCAGAACAAACGTTGCTCATAGTCTGCATGAAGGAAGTGATCCCGGAGCAATTTTTTTCATTCGCGGCCATGACTTGATATGAGGCTTATTCTGTTGCCTGCGTGTAGTTTTCAGTTGTTCCCACCATGCAGAAGCTCCATCTTTAAGCCTGTAGGTGACAAACTTGACATTCTTGGAGTCTTTTATCTCCACGCAGTCCAAGAATACCTCAACTTCTGAGAGCCAGTCAAGGACTTCTTCAATTTTGACTTGTCTGTTGAAAGGCGACAAGTCCACCTTCATGCAGTAGTCTAGACCGGGCAATGCATGATTAGGTTGCGTCGTCTCGTGCTGTTGCAGGACGTTCTCCACCTCTTCATCGCTGGAGGAATCATCAGCGGATTGATTATGAGGTGTGTGGGATCTTCTATCTTGATTACCGATAACATCATTCTCGGGTGGAGTTTGTTGATAGAAAAGACGATCAAGCTTAGCAAACATATTCATCAATATTGCCTACAACTCCTCGAATGCGGTATGAGTGACGAATTAATTCTCAGAGGTATTGCTCGAAGCCATGATTTTTTCTTTTAATCTAGGCTCTGAATACCACTTGAAACAGCGCGACCACAATCATATGAATCGAATGACACGAACTATGGAGATCTCGAACAAGGCTTGACTTGAAGCAACAACGATCTGGATGGGTCTTGAGACGAACCTGGGTTGGAGGAATTCAATAAGACTATGGGTCCCACGGGTTGGGTGTGAGGCACAAAAGGTGTAATCGTGGCTGTACGAAATTTGGATATGGGAATGATAGGCGTGAACAGAAGATGGTGGGGTGAAGGAAGAAGTTCTGGGCATTGGAGAGAGAGGATTGGATCTATATGGGAATAGAGACAAGGGATTGTGGACGAGGGAAACTTGGTTGGAAGGAAGGAAATTCAGGCGGAAACTCAGACAGTGGTGCTAACGTAGTGACAATTAGAATATGGTTGAACAAAGGCAAAGTCTAGCTAGTTGCTCGAATAAAGGAAGAAGTCTGAAAGAGTTGGCAGCAGTGGAGTTTACGGCTTCAAGCAAGGCAGCAAACTCAGGCGAGATTGGTTGTGGTTTTGGTTGTCGGCATGGAGAGTCAGGTCTGGCGTCGAGGCAATGCTACGTGGAGGGGCAGCAATGCGTGACACAGAGGCCTGGCTCTAGTGAGCAAAGGCAGGCCTGGAACATTGCAAGAGAGGAGAAGATCTGGGATCCATTGACCTGGGAGACATACATCAGTAACAGAAATTGTTGAGGTAGGTTTGTTCACCTGCGAAAGGGAGAAAGAGAAGAAAAGAAATAAAAGAGAGAGGGGAAAGAGAGAAGAAGACAAGCAGCAGGGGTTGTTACCTTAAAAGAAGAAAAAAAATAGGGAAGCACAAGAAGAAGAGAGAAGGTACAGGAAAAGGAGAGAGATATATGATGCCAATATAGACACCCGGGAAATCTTTCCCTACGCATCCATTTTTCAAAAGTTGATGAAAATTACCCTTTTGCCCTTCCACTTAAAAAACGTCGCAATCCTCCGAACGAGTGATCCACCGAATGAAAAAAATTGTGAAGTGGGATTTTCAAATGAAGTCGTTTCTCGACTGATTTTTACAAACAATGTGTCAAAATTCATTTACTCTGAATTTTATGAACTCCTAGACTAATTTTAAGTGAAAATGATATAGTTTTGGACTTCAAAAATCATACCCAAAGAATTAAAAGGAAAGTTTCTTAATTCTTTGGGTACGATTTTTTAAACTCAAAACTATACCCTTTTCACTTAAAATCAGTTTTGGAGTTCATAAAATTCAGAGTAGATGAATTTTGATACCTTGTTTGTAGAAATCGGTTGAGAAATGGCCTCGTTTGAAAGTCTCACTCTATTGCCCACTTCCTTCGAACGAAGGAATTCATTCGTTCGAATGAATTGGGAATTCCTTCGTTCGAAGGAAGTGGGCTATGGAGAGAGATTTTCAAACGAAGTCATTTCTCGACCGATTTCTACAAACAAGATATCAAAATTCATATACTCTGAATTTTATGAACTCTAAGACTGATTTTAAATGAAAAGGGTATAATTTTGGGCTTAAAAAATCGTACCGAAAGAATTAAAAGGGAAATACCTTAATTCTTTGGATATATTTTTTGAAGCCTAAAACTATACCATTTTCACCTAAAATCAGTCACGGAGTTCATAAAATTTAGAGTAGATGAATTTTGATACCTTGTTTGTAAAAATCAGTGGAGAAACGGTTTCGTTTGAAAATCCCACTTCATTCGAACGAATTTTTTCATTCGGTGGATCACTTGTTTGGAGGATGCGGCATTTTTAAGTGAAAGGGCAAAATGATAATTTTCATCAACTTTTGGAAAACGGGCATGTAGGGAAAGATTTTTTGAATGTCTATATGGCTCCCCGAGATATAAGATTCGTTTATTGTATTCTTGTGTATTTCAAATCTCAAATGGAGGAATTGTTTTTAAAGGAAGGGAAGGTAGGCTAGTAGGAGAAGAGTTCAGAACCTCCTCTGCCCTGATTGAAAGTTTCCCAATAGGATACGGGTGGGACTCAGTTTGGAAGGAGAGTCTCTTGAGAAAAGGAGACAACTGGGCATCCGCTTGGTCGGCTGGATGGAGTGGACGTACTCTCACGTGGGTATCCCTCACGTGCTACCTCACCTCCAAAGTTGGGTTAGGCTCTTAGATCGAAAGTGGGGGGTTGGTATTACCCTAATGAACCGTTGGGTTTGAAGATGGGTCTTCTAAAAGCAGATAGGCCACTACTTTGTTATTGTTAGCAGTTTAGCACCATTGTCATCACCTTCTTCCTATGCTATATTTATGACAAGATCAGATAAAAATGTAAAACTATAAAATAAAATAAAAAATGTATATAATAACAATTGAAGATAAGAGGAAGATGCCATTAATTAAATTTAAATTTATGAAATATCAATGTTTATTTTTATAATACGATAATATATTTAGATTAAGTGGAATGACTGATTAGGAATTTCATTCAACAATAAACTTTTGTTTCAATTAAATTTCAGTACATATCAATTTTCTATTAAAATCTACTTTTGTATCTTTTGAAGCAAGACTCTCACTTTCAAAATCTTTGCCTACATTAAAATCTCACATTTTAATTCTTCTACATAACTAAAAGCCCAAGTTTCCCTAATCCAGATGATGACATCTATGTATTAGTTCTTCACTAATGTTAACTCAGATGGACCTCTCAGTTCTCTATCTCTAATAAAAAAATTAATTACCTTTAATGAATTTGATGTGTTTATGATTTTCAACCTTTCATTCTTTATTTAAATGAAGAATAATAACTATTGTCGTTTGATCAAGGTATTTTCAGAAAAAGTCATATTTTTCTCTGAGAAGTTCAAATTTGGCTGTAACAATTATAATTTAAGCATTTCATTGATTTTTAATATTTTTTCAGCTGATTCTTATTCGACTAAATTAATGTATTTTGAACTCGACTTCACTCTAAAAGATCATTTTTCAAAAGATTATTTAGTGTGTGGATAATAAAATTTACATAGATTCTGAAGATTAGTCAAGTCTTTTAAACATCCGAATCATCTTAATCGTGAAAAAACCTCAATTCATATTCAATTCTACTCAACTGGACATCTAGACTAGACTTGGCACCCTCTTTCATTAAAGTCTCTCCTAGAAACTACTTCACTATTTTGCCGAATAAAGTGGTCAACAAAGCTGAACTCATACTTTCAGAATCATCCACATAAGAATCCTCACATTTCAATTTCTTTAGATACCTTTAAATTTAATTTTCCTTAATCCAATCAATGACTAACGTCGTAAAATTTTATTAGTGTTCAGTAACTTTCTACTAAAATAGACCTCTTAAACTCTTTATCTCTATTGAAAAGCAGAACTCATTTGCAATTAGAGAATTTTGTGGATTCACAATCTTCAATCGTTAACAATTTGAGTTTCAAATTTCAGAGAAATCCAATATGTTGGGAACTAGATTGGCCAAAAATCTGGCTGATATTTTGGCCGTTTCACCCATTCTAGGTTTATAAGATTTTAGTTTCTTAAAACTAGTTATTAAAATAAATCTTAAACTTTGGCCGTTACAAGTTTGTGGTTCGACTTCTCCCATACTCTTCTATACATGAGAGTCGTGGGTAATTTCATTTATTCGTGAAATTAGTTTTACTTCCATTGTAAAATAGAGATATCCATATTATAAAAAAATGATTTTAAACCTATGTAGAAAAATCCCGTCAAAATTAAAAACATACTTTGGATCACATTTGAATTATGTGCTGGAATTTGAAACTCACTTCACAGTTCACACTACTATATATATATATTTTTTTATAACAAATCATTTGTCGATATTTTGAAAATGAAATTCTTAGTCCTGCCACAATGTAAAAATCTGAATGCATATGTAATCACGTGGTTGGACCAGAAACCTCGGCCTTTTGTACACATTTCAGAAAGGAAAAACCAAAGATATGGCAGCAGTCAAAGATCCAATCATCCCTTCGATACACTTGTATTGTTTTTTCTACACTCCTTCCTTCCTTTCTTCTCCTTTGCGTGTGAATGGGGTCAAGTGGACAGGACTGCAGCGATTTGAGTGAGAGAGATTGACAAATAATGGTTGGTGGGGCACACTCCATTGTCCTTGGCAGCCATCTGATCCCTCTGGAAAGGGAAGGGACCAGAAGGTTCTCCAACAAGTAAAAATTGATGTCGGTAGGTCTGCTACGAATTCACATTCAATTTTGAAGGATCTTTTTTCATTAAATTTATCAGATGTGTGAAATGAAAAGATTATAGATTAGTAAGGTGAGGTGTCTGAAAACTTTAATTATAAAAATAAAAATACCCAATTCAATTCAACTTGGTCTTTTGCATTAATCATCTTTTAAATAGACGATGACTGTAAGAAATGTTCACAGATTTTTGTTTGAACTTTGAAGGTACATCTTGAAAAGTTTATAAGTCCCATTGATCTCAGCTTATTTCTAAATAGGCACGAAATGAGTGAGAATCGAAGACCCTAATTTGACATAAACTAGTCTATTTGCTAGAACGGAAATGCATCTAAAGAGTAATCGAGTCTCTTTTAAAAAAATCTCTTTAGTGCTGTTGGTTCAATATTCTAAGTTTTCCGAGTTTATTCATAATCTAGTTCCAAGTTATATGACACTATTAACAAGCCCATATTATGAATAGTCAACATTAATATGCGGGTGGCAATATAGACACCGACACTTTCTGTTAGCAGACACCGATTTCCAAAAATTGAGTGGAAATTACCATTCTGCCCTTTCCGCGCGAAATCGTGCGATCGGTGCTAAAAAGCCATTTCGCGACGATCGATCGATCTGAGGCGTATACGCTCGATCTGAGGCGTATACGATCGATTGATCGATTCGACAGTTCATTTTCGAATCGATCGATCGATCATAACACGGGTTTCAGTCGATCGCACGGTTCCATGGGATCGTGCGATCGATTTTAACTGAGAGGTCGACGGTTTGACAGTCGACCGCTCCCACCAAGATCGATCGCACGATTGTATCTGATCGTGCGATCGACTGTGACCCATTCAAAGATCGATCGCACGATTGTATGTGATCGTGCGATCGATCTTAACTGAGAGCTCGACTGTCAGACAGTCGACCTCTCATCTCAAGATCGATCGCACGATCACATACAATTGTGCGATCGATCTTCTGTTTAGGGCAAGATCGATCGATCGATCACTGTGATCGTGCGATTGATCTTAACTGAGAGGTCGACTGTCAGACAGTCGACCTCTCATCTCAAGATCGATCGCACGATCACATATGATCGATCGATCGATCTTCTGGTTAGGGCAAGATCGATCGATCGATCACTGTGATCGTGCGATCGATCGATCAGCTATATATATAATCGATCGATCCTTTCGCCCTTTCCTGCGATTCAACCCTCGAACCGAAGACCATTTCTCTTCTTCTTCTCGAACGATCGATCGACCCTTTCCTCTTCACCAAATCGAGCGCACGATTCTCCAAATCGTGCGATTTGCCCTCTCCGGAAACCCTTTCTTTCTCCGATTTCATCTTCGGATCTCCGATTTGCCCTCTCCGGAAACCCTCTTAATTCGTCTTCCTCGCCGAATTTCCGGAAACCTGCCCCCTTTTCTTGCCTTTCTCGGATTTTGTCTTCCTCGCCGGATTTCCTTCACACCACTCCTTCACATGGCATCCAAAGCCTCTATATCGAGAGGGAGAAAGATAAAGGTACCGGCTTCATCTAGAAGGAAAAGAGCGAGATTGACGGAGACACCACCTAGGGAGACAGAGGCCTTCGACCTGAACCACTTCAAGTCTTTGGAAGCCGCCACACTATACCGAGAAGATTTGTACTCTCGGCCGATGATTTATGGTAAAATCATGGACCTAAGCTTTTTTTCTGCATTTGAATTAAGAATCGATGAGTATATTTACAGACTTGGATGGGGAGGTTTTTTGGGAATCAAAGAAGATTTTTACCCAAAATTGGTGAAGGAATTTTATGCAAATATGTCGGAGGACCGGGCGAGACACTCCATAAAATCCAAAGTTAGGGGGACAGAAATTGATATTTCAACTGAGGCACTGGACAGAATGTTTGGGTTTCCCAGTGCCACTATTTCGAAATATGAACCAAATTCATGGCCCACCGATGTTGACGGATTCATTCCCTCGGAGGCCATGACCCAATTGTGTGGGCGAAGTGATGGTGCCAGAGGAGATAAGATCGGGCTTATGGAGCTAACCCTAGAGGCCCGAATTGTATATTACATTATTAGGAAAAATATTTTACCTAGAAAAGGGCTTAGTAATCAAGTGCCGTATTTTGATAGTTTCTTGATATGGTGCATCTTGAATGGGAAGCAAATTGATATATCCTTCATCATAATAAAACACATGGCTGCATCTCGTAAGATTAGAAAATGTAGCCTTCCATATGGTTTGTTTCTATCTTACTTGTTTCGATTTTGCGGAGTCACCCTCCCTCCTGATGAGAAAATAGAAATGAAGAAAACCGATATATTCGATGCGTCTACTTTGGGCAAGATGGGATACAAACTCAACAATGCACGTTGGGTTCCCAAAGTAGAACATCGTCCTATTGAGGTTGAGGCACCTGAGGAGGGTGACATACCTGAAGTTGGGGGGACTGAGGCGCCTGAAGTTCAGGGAGCAGAGGCACCTGAAGTTGGGAGTGGTGAGGCACATGATACAGGAGTCAGTACTATGCTGATTCTTGATAGCATAGAAAAATTGAATGAAAAAATTGATGTAAAATTTGCCGAGATTGAAGAAAGGCTTATGGGCAGGCTTGAAGGGATGGTTGATGAAAAATTAGGTGAGATGGAAGGAAGATTGATTGGAAGGCTTGAGGGATTGGTTGACGATAAATTGGCTCAGATGGAAGGGAGGATGAATGCCACAATTGATAAGAAAAATAGTGAGTTGGTAGGAATGACGATGAGAAGGCTGAATATTTTGGAGACTCATACGGTAGACTTAATGAGAAACTCTGTTCTTTTATTGCAAAAAGGAGGAATAAATTCACAACTTGGACGCGATTCGGGAACCGGGATCATCAGATGTATGCTAAATGAGAAGAATATAAAGAAATCATGGGGGATAGCCTCTTTGTCCACTGACACGAGTCAGGCTCTCTCGACTGACATCCCACAGTCTCGTCCGACTGGCGCCACTCAGCCTCTTCCGTCTGGCCCCATTCATCCTCGTCCGACAGGCCCCACTCGTCAGGTGCGTTCGACTGTCCCCAAGCATAGTGCGACTGGACGTCGTCCATTGGCACCAACACCTCCTGATCCTGCAGCAGTACCTTCTTCATCGGCACCAACACCTCCTGATCCTGCACCAGTACCTTCTTCATCGGCACCAGCACCTCCTCATACTGCATCTGCCCCAGCTTCTACATCTGCACCTGCTTCTACATCTGCTCCAGCTCCTGCTCATACACTCTTTTGATATTCATATGTAACATCGTTTGTCAATATAGTGAATGTTTTCTTTTTATTACATCGTTTGTGAATCTCGAATGAACATAGTGAATGATTTCTTTTTATGAACTATTTCGTCTATTTGAATGAACATGGTGAATAGAATGGTTTGTTTGTAAACAACTGAATGAACATGAGACCCTTTGAATGTTAGTAAATATGGGAGCAGTGAATGGTCTGTCACCAAATATGGGACCCTTGAGTGGTCTGACACTAAATATGGGTTTTATAGTTTGTCGCTAAACATGGGACCTTTGAGCGGTTTGTCTCTAAATATGGGACCTTAGAGTGAATTGTCGCTAAACATGGCACCTTTGAGTGGTCAGTCAACAAGTATGAAACCTTAGAAATCAGATTGCCTGATTAAATAAGAGTTTTAACCATTAGTGAGAAAATTTGTCAAGGAATGCTGGAGTAAACAACCAATGCTTGTTTAATCCAGTATTCCTTGACAAAATTCCTCACTAATGGTTAAAACTCTTCTTTAATCAGGCCATCTGATTTCTAAGGTCTCATACTTGTTGACTGACCACTCAAAGGTGCCATGTTTAGCGACAATTCACTCTAAGGTCCCATATTTAGAAACATACCGCTCAAAGGTCTCATGTTTAGCGACAAACCATAAAACCCATATTTAGTGAAAGGCCCACGCAAGGGTCCCGTATTTCGTAACAAACCACTCAGTGCTGGATTCATTTAAAAAACAATTGTTGCTTGAATACATAGTTCAGTACATCGGAATTAAAATTAATACAATTTTTTGGAAATGAAATACATTCTTGCAACTGAATACACGAAAAAATGATAGACATCCATCACTGATTCCACCAATGCTGTAATTCGTCAGGATCTCTAACATCACCAGAGGTATATGTCGAATCGTCATAGAAGCCATAAGAACCAGTCGGCTGTGGAAAAAGGAGTACGTGTTAGTATTGTTCACCTTATTCTATATGAATGAAAATGTAAATATGTATCTTATGTAAACGAAACTTACTTCGGAAAATTGAGACAAACTCGTTGCTTGCGATTCAGGGTAATAATCATTAAATGGTTGAGGTAAAGCATTTAAATCTACACTGCAGAATGACTGTGCAGCACTTCTATTCGGACATGTTCTCTTCGTATGACCAATATTTTTGCATAACCCACATCTTCTTCCAGTCAATTGATTCTCTACAATCTCAAACGCAGAAGGATCTCGTCTTGTAGATGTTTAACCCTTTGAGGTGTTTGAACCTGGATGACGTCCTCTGTTGTACTGCATAATAGGTTGGCTGATATGCATCTCATCACTGGCAAGATCTTGGATATGATCTCGGAGCTCATCTTGATCAAATGTAGACAACTTTCCATATTTTTTCTTAATGGTTTCCCAGTGTACATCTAATTCATCTCCGGGTCGATTCATTTCAATGTTCAAGTCGTCAAATGAAATCAAATCGATTCTCCATTGTGGATGGATCTGATCCAAATGTAACTTGTTCATAAATTGCATTCTGTGAGCACAAGGTAAACCGATAGAAGCTGTAAACTCATGTGTACAATTGGGTAAAAATGACATGTTTATGAGCATAACATATTGCTTGTAAACCTCAGATAATGCAAATTGTGATACTCTGCCGTTCACTTCATCAAAGAAAGGAATCGATACAGTAAGAGCAAACCGGATTTTCTCATCCTCCGTTTGAATCTTGAACTCTTGAAACTGATTTTCAATTGCATGGGATATCTTCCTTCGGACAACATATAGATCGCTAGTGGAGTTAGCTATATATCGTTTTAACACTGAATGTGCACTTTCAACCCTTGAAGTTGCTGCATTTTGAAAGTGTAAACTCCAACCGATCCATGCCTTGACGAATTGCTTCTTATGTGGGATCCATGTGCGTCTTATATAATTCACTGCATCCGAATAATGTCGAAAATCTTGTTTGAATGCCTCAAACGCTTCATTAAATGCAACTTCGGATGGAGACTCGACGCATTCATTCCATTGAGTCAAAAATGCATTCCATTCTTCCACTTTATTGAAAAGAGGCTTACAATGAGCAAGAATATTCTTGTTGATGTGCCAAATACAAAAGATATGTACAGCATTAGGGAACTCTAAATCAATGGCATTCTTCAACGCCAAATCTCTATCTGTCAAAAAAACTTGTCGATCATGATTTACTCCTAATACCTTCTTGAACATCTGTAACGCCCATACGTAATCTTCAAATTTTTCATTCCTCATAAATGCAAAGCATGAGTAGAAAGTCTTGTTGAAACTTGTGATACCAACGATATTAAGCAATGGCATATGATATCTGTTGGTTTTGTAAGTGCAATCCATGAGAAATATATTATTATAGGTCTTCATAAGTACAACTGACAGTGGATGTACAAAGAGAAGATGAGATAAATGACCTTGACTGTCATAGTTGAGAAAATATTGGTAACCACATACTTGAAGATCTTCTAACAAGGCTTCAATTGAAGTACGACCTCTAAGTTGCTCTTTTCGAACCGATGCCAAAAAATTGTACAAATCATTAGATGATACTCCAATCTCTGGATTCTCGTTTCGAAGGGTCGTCATAATTTGCCGGGGTGGTACATTGCTGTTATACATTTCAATGATCATTCTCTTCTCCTCATCTGAAAAACACCTTGTACTCGGATGACCTACTAATACGCTCGTCAGATCATGATTGTGCTCCACATCTTTTATAGTCAACTTCCATGACCCATCAACAATTTGTTTCCCTCTCACTTGAAATGGACAATTAACAAGGCGAGAATATGCTTTCTTCTTCCTCTCGTCATCTTTCAAATTAACTGTGCTACGATATGTACCCCCTCTATCGCAACCAAAAATAACTACATTGCTTCTATTGCATGACCTCTTAATGGTAGCTACAAATTCTTGCGCAGTGCAAACCTCCTTAACATGCTTCACTAAATCATCACGACTTGAAAAACATCTCTCAACAAACTCATTGTCAACAATATCATTCTCAACAATCTCATCATTTTCACAATCCATAGTACTAATTTCAAAGAAATTTTGAGAGTCTTGGGTTTGAGAAAGAGTTACCTTTGATTCCGGTTCGGAGATTGAGAGAGTAACTTCTGAGAGATACTTTCGAATCAATATAGGCGATTTGAGAGAGTATCTTCAAATAGTGGAGTGGTTCGTTTTTTAAAGCGGGTTTGGGGTTTCAGGGAAAATAGTTTGGAAAGGAGTTTGAGAGAGAGGGGTTTGAGTGAGAGGGGTGTAGAAAAGGCTTTGAGGAAGAAAATTTCGAAATCGGGGAGGTTTTGAAGGAGAAGATTTCGAAATTGGGGTTCTGAGGGACTAGGGTTTCGAAAGGGGCGAGATGAAAACGAAAAATGAGAGTGAAGAGGGGAGCAATTGAACTTATACTTAGTTTCGCGTGATCGATCGATCGCACGATCACAGTGATCGATCGATCGATCTTGCCCTAAACAGAAGATCGATCGCACGATTGTATGTGATCGTGCGATCGATCTTTGAATGGGTCACAGTCGATCGCACGATCAGATACAATCGTGCGATCGATCTTGGTGGGAGCGGTCGACTGTCAAACCGTCGACCTCTCAGTTAAAATCGATCGCACGATCCCATGGAACCGTGCGATCGACTGAAACCCGTGTTATGATCGATTGATCGATTCGAAAATGAACTGTCGAATCGATCGATCGATCGTATACGCCTCAGATCGAGCGTATACGCCTCAGATCGATCGATCGTCGCGAAATGGCGTTTTAGCACCGATCGCACGATTTCGCGCGGAAAGGGCAGAATGGTAATTTCCACTCAATTTTCGGAAATCGGTGTCTGCTAACAGAAAGTGTCGGTGTCTATATTGCCACCCTTAATATGCCTTAAGTTTAATGCAAGAATACTCAATATCGAAACAAGTATGCATATTACTTAACAATCTATTTTGACTACATCTACGGGACCACGTTACCCTTGGAAGCACCTCTGGAGCAATAATTGCCTGAAAATTTTAAATGTTTTTTCTTGGAAATTGTTCAAAAGACGAGTTTTTATAAAGTTCTTGCCTTCCATCACAAATAACTGTGAATTCTGCGTCAAAAAGACTCTAGTAGCACGTGAAATCAGGTTTGAAGTTTTAGTCATAAGGTCTAGCTGCATGTGTGTGAAGGTTTCACGTGCAACTGAAGGGCACAGGAACGTGAAGGCAGGTGTGAAAGTAACAAAAGTTACACATCGGTTAATTTGAGAAACCAATAACTCCATATAACATTTGAAACACCCTTCTCTCAATGACTAACTTATGAAAATGAGTTTTACCTAAAGAATTTTATCATATCATGTCTTATTTTTTAACAGAAACCCTTCTAGATTGCCCAAGTTAGGATGAGTGTAGAGGAGTGAAAGTTATTGTTAAAGATTGTAGAAGAGATTGATTTTCTCCTTTGCTGAATCCATATCAAGAGCTTCACCAATCATTACGAAAATTATGGCTCTTATGTAAGGATTGAAGTAGTGCATGATTCACAACATCACCAACACTATCCTTGAAAGAGATTCCTCTGCAATTCCTCATATATTGCAAAACAATGACCAGCCAGGTTGGGAGGAACACTGCATTTGATTTAAAACCATGGATATCTTGGGTCAATGTAGCTTGTGGGAAGTCTACCTCTGTCCTAGAAATACAGAAAAAATTGCTCATGAACTTGTTCACATTTATCCACCTGAAAAGAGAATTTATGAATAGGAGAATCACCTTCAAAATGAAATTACTAGCACCCTCAACAATAAAAAAAGAAAAGAAAAAAAAGATGGATATTCATGCTATTTAATTCAGTTTTAGTGTTATGGGAAATAATTCCTTCTTTGATGTTCTGGTCTTCCATCCATTCGAGGTTTCTAACTTACTTTTGGATAGCCACCCAATTATTCTTTTAAGAGACATCCGATTTCAAACTTTTGTGTGAAATTATCATTTTGCCTCTCAGTTTTATATAAAGAAATAATATTTTTTCAAAAACTGAAGAGCAAAATGTTAATTTTTATATAATATTTTGAAATTGAATATCTTATAAAAGCCTAAGACCAAAGAGGTTAAGGTGGTCTCCAGACTTTATTGTTTCTCTGTCATTTTCTATTTTGATCTTGATGTTTTCTCCCACCTATACTATCGGGCTGTTATGCACCACCTACTAGATAGAGAGAGAAACAACAATGTGATGGACCACACTTAATATAAAATTCATTTTCTATTTTAGTTTCATATTTTTATAATATTTTTCAAAAAGAATTTAAAAAAAGGAAGAAGAGAGAAACTTATCAACTATTTATTATCAATATAGTGCGGTCACCAATACATCTATATCAATGATAGATATCAGCCTATGACTTGCAGGGGTTGCATACATCTAGTGTTTTACCCAATACTCTCATACTCAAAGAAAAGTGGGGCGTTTTGAGATTTTTTATCATTAAAAAAATAGAAAAATGAGAATTATGGGATTGTGAATTGGTTTACAATAATTGATGTGAAGATTCAATTACAATTTTAAAAGAGTAAAAATTGTCAACTAAATTTAAAATTCATTTAAAAATTTAATTTACAGATTAAGATTGAAAGTTCACACTATTTCATTTTGAACTGACTCACATTAAATAATTTGAGGACAAATTTGATATGAATTTTTAAAGTGGTTTAATAGTGAAATAAGATTTTAAAAATCAATCTCAAATAAATAAAAAATGGCATTGAATTATTTTTAAAATTGCCTTATGTGTGTCTTTTCATTCATGAACTCAAATGAGAAAGGAAATCAATTTATTGGGATTCATTATTGGATTTTTACCAGAGTGGATGAAACCCATTTTTAATTAAAATAATTGGATAGTTGGATAGATCATCATCGAGACTATCAAATTAATCACAATAGAATTTTATCACATCATCTTAGTTTTTTATTTTATTTTTAAATTAAAATAAAACTATTTGATAAATATTTTTACTTATGATATTCAATCGAATAAGAAGAATAAATTAAATAGATATTAGTTAAATTCTAATCTAAATAAAAAAACATTTTAAATTATTTTAATTTATCATTTGAATGAACGCAGAGAGAAACTCTACATAGACAGATGGCGTACTAAGATTGACTGCAGTTTTGCCATTTGTATAAAGTTGATAAAGACATGTATCCACTATGCTCTCAAGTTGCATTCCTTGTCTGAGAGACGACCTTGTCAATCTGTCATTCTTATCAACATGATGGTGTTTGATTAATTTCTAAACTCAGAATTGGAGTCAATTGCAAGAGAAAAGAAAATATCCATGTTGTAATAAGATTGATTGGCAAGAAGGAACTCGATATTAATTTAATTAAATTTAAAATTATTTATTATAAATTAGAAAATAATTATCAATCAAGCTATTTGGAAATTAAATTTTATATATCAGCTTATTTACCAATACCAACTTAATGAAATAATACATATTAAATAACATTTTTTTTAATTTACGTGTAGAAAACCGTGGGATACCCAGCGTGTAAAACAGGGGTACAAAAATCATTTTTACCGAAATATCGAGGTCTCGGCCGATATCTTGATATCTCGGATCTCACCAGAGATCTCTCTCTCTCCTAATTTTTTTTTTTTTTACAAATATCGGCCGTATAAATGTATATCGGCCGATATCGACAAAATCTCGGCGAGATCGGCCAATATCTCGCTAATACGGCCGATATCATGCGTATCGGCCGAGATATCTCGGTCGTAAAAAACTCGAGATATCTCGGCTGATATGCACAATATCGGCTGAGATTTATACCCGTGGCATAAAATCCCCCATAGGTGAGTCAACTACTCATAGGGCACACCAAAGTTAGGCCATGGCGGTTAGAACCTGCAACTTCCTGCTTACTGAAACAGGAGGCAACCAGTTTAGCTACACCTATGTGGATATTAATCCAAAGAAGTTGGAGTAACAGTGAGGAATCCGTCTCAAAGCGAGAATCATGACTTCGATTCTCACTCCATCTTAAAAGGCCACTCTCTGAATTATCTAACGTGGGTAGAGGAGTTGCACGTGTCCTTAGGATTAGTCGAATGCAATAAGAGTCCTCTAACATCTTGATCAAATAAAAAAATAATATTTCAAATATTTGAACTATAAATGTCATGATATTCAACCCAATCCAATCAGTCTTTATATCTAAATCTGAATTTAATAATTGGGTTCAAATATGAACCCATTTCTGACCTTTTGGATCCAAACTTTTTGGATAATGAAAATGTAGAGAATGCCGACACTCATCATTTAAATCTATGATGGTATAAACAACAAGGCCACGGGCCTCACATGTACAAATTGAAAGTTTGAAAATGACGTCAATGTCCTCAAAGTATATCAGCTGATATTATCATCTATCTAAGATTCTAGACAATGGCCCAATCAATTTTTTTTTTAATTGTGACAACATCCACAAGCAGTTGGATAGTCAAGATTATAAAATTATATATGACAACCAATTGTATGGATACAATTTTTTTTTAAATTATTTTTAATGAGTTTGGGTAGGTGTGGGAATGAGCATCGATAAACCTAACTTTTAATAAATTCTTTATTTTTGTCACTTTGCATCTCTTATTAGATTGAAAATTTCCGATGTGTATGAATGGAAGATTTTTTGTCAATACAATATAATGTTTGTGGGTTGCTACTATCAGCATCACATGTTGATTTTACATAATCCAACCCACAAAGAAGATGAAGTATTTCATTTTTGTCTTCACTGCTTGTAGAACTGAAAAAATAAATAAAAAAATTGTAAATTTGAATTCAATTAAAGATACATTAATGATTAGTGTATCTAATAAAATATGTGTGTCTTTCTAATGTAGGGGAATCTAAAATATCATATGATTCTATTCAAATTTGGGGATGTCAATGGGCAATTTGGACCTTTCAAAGTTCTAAGATTTATTTGAACTTGAAAATAGGGTTTGAAACACCTAAAGCAGGATTTTTGAAAATAATTGTAAATAATATATCATGTCTCTATTTTAAAACTTGGCTCAGATATCTTCTTTCAATAAATGCATTTCAATTTTTTATTTTTATTTTTAAATTGAGACATGAATTGGGATATAGAATTTGTTTTGGCTTGAACATTATCTTATTAGACTTTTTGGGTTTCTAACCTTTTTAGATTACAGTGAGTTATTTCTTATGTCTTTTTTAATCATTAATTTCTCATTATTATCACTATCACTAATCTATATATTTAGAGTTGGCTTAAACTTTTTTCTATTATTTTTCATTTTATCTTATAAATTTAAATTTACGTGTGGAAAACCCAGGGCCGTCTTTACCACAATGCAAGTAAGTCGGTTGCCTTAGGCCTCCATTTAGGAAGGCCCCAATCTTCTCTTCTTTCTCGATTTCTTCTTAAAAAAGATATCCAGCAGTTCGAAGTGCTTCGGTCGCCCTTCTTCTATTTTTGCTCTGCTTTTTCTTCTACGATTTTGTCTCCTCTGCTTCTTCTTCTACGATTTTGTTTGGGAGGGAGAGTTGAGACTTGAGAGAAGCCTCTGTTTTCTTTTTCTAGATTTTATTTGAGAGGGAGAGTTGAGACTTGAGAGAGAATACAGGGGAAGAGAGGGTCCAAACTCCGAGGTGCCTGCTACAGCAATTAATTTTTTCCTTTCTTCAATGGAAGTTTGTGGTCTGAGGGAGCAAAACTTTGCAGTAGTTAATTTTTTCCCTTTAAAAGTATCGGTTATAAACAATAGAATACAATCATGTGAATACTATACCATAGTATAAATAATATTAAGTATAAATACAATGCTTTTAAAAGAGGTCAGCAAAGTATTAATAATATAATCTATTATTTATATTTAGTATGATATTTATAAGATGCCTAATATAATTTTCAAATTATAAATATACTTAGTATTATTATCAGATGAATATGATGTCTTAACAAATGAAAATGATACAAATAAACAAATAATAAATATAGTTTTAGTTTTATTATTTAGGAAACCTCTATTGATACTTTGTATATTAAGATTTAATATTAACACTATTTTTTAAAGATAATCATATAAGTATTATTATAGTAGAACCAATGATTTCTTCAATTCAAAGTAGGTTTGAACAATTTAAAAAATATGAAGATATTTTTGGTTTTTAATTTAATTTTTAAAATTAAAATCATTAAATAATAATAGTTAGAAAAAATATTTTGTTAATCTTGAATGTCTTTTGAAACATAACGAGTTTTCTAATATAGATGGTTTAGATTTGTTTTAAGAGTTAAAAGTCTTAAGATAAATTTTACAAACATAAATAATAACTCCAATTGAAAATTTTAATTATATTAAAAGACTAAATTCTTTTCCAAATGCTTATATTGCATACCGAATATTATTAAAAATACATGTAATAGTTGTTTTTGCAGAAAGAAAATTTTCAAAACTAAAATTGATAAAATCTTATATACGATCAACTATGTTACAAAAAAGATTAAGTGAATTAACTATATTATCAATTGAAAATGATATTTTAACAAAACTTGAATACAAAAATTTAATTAGTAATTTTACACCTCATAAAAGCAAGAAAATAGATTTTAGATAAATTCCTTTTTATCATGTATAATTAAATTTTTACCACTAAAAAAATGGATAATTAAATTTTAATTAAATATTATTTATAATAATATGTTAAATACGAAGAAAGCGCAATTTAGAATTTTTACCTTAGATCTAAACTTATCTCTACACGGCCCTGAAAAACCGCATGATACCGAGCGTAAAACCCCATATTTCAAAATATCTTTCCACTTGATCACGTTTCTATGTGGAAACAAATAAAGAAAGCTGCAGCTCATAATAAAAGAAGAATGTGGTTTACGTGTGGGAAATCACAGAATACCGAACGTAAAATCCTATATTTCAAAATACCTTTCACACTTTTTTTTTTTAATTTACGTGTGAAAATCACAGAATACACATAAAATATCTTTCACACTTTATCACGCTTCTATGTGAAAAGAAATAAAGAAAGCTGCAGCTCATAATAAAAGACGAATGGGCATTTTTCACGTTGCCACTTATATAAAGTGATGAAAGGACAATGAGGCATTTTCATGTCTCCATTTATGATACACTCAATCATGTTTACTATGTTGCTATATAATAATTCGTACACTCCACATTAAACGTTGGCTAATATTCCAAAATTTGCACCAAGTAAAAGAATGGCTAATGGCCCATATCTGAGCTGAATGTAGCACACTGCTTTAAAAAGTGGTCTAACCCGTGGTTGAACCGTGTTTCAACAGCGGACCAGCAAAGGTACAGGTTGGTTTTTCAAAAAACTTTTCTTCAAAATGCCGTGAATCATGATCGATAAAAAATGTTTCCAAAAATATATATGAAAAATTTGTTTTTTTCCAAAAAAATATTTCATCCCATCAATTAAACTTTTAGTTAATAATTTAATATTATTTATAATATTATATTGATGACATGGATTTAATTAAGTTTCCTATAGTTGAACCTTATTTAATCCAACCTTCCTCTGAAATGGTTTAATAGGCGTGTCAGTTTTTAAAATATTGACGTAGTAAACCCTAGACATTAAAATTTGTTAGATCAAGTTGGAGGTCTCGTTACAGGGCCGGCCCTGGTTATAGGCGAAATAGGCGGTTGCCTAGGGCCCCCAAATAAGTAGTGGCCCAAGTCCATAATCTCCTTTACTATATGTTAAATAGTTAATAATATAAAATTAAAGCATAAATTCATTTTAGTCCAGCCGGTTGGAGTTGTCCCTTTACAAATTCCAGAACCGGGATCAAATCTGGGCTATGTTAATAATAATAGTTTTTTTATTTTTATTAAATTATTTAATAATAATAATGAAAAATAACAATAATTTGAATTAATACTACTTAAAATTATTTGACTATTTTTAACTATTTCGAATTTAAAACACTCAAAATTGAAAATTTATATATTGATAATTTTTCTACTCAATTTAAAGCGTAGGTTTCTTAAAAAATTAAAATAATGATAGTAACAATCATAATAATTATTATTATTATAATCCTCACTTTATTGAGTTTAATAATAATAATAATAATAATAATAATAATTTTAATTAATAAAGAATCTTTTAAAATATATCTATCATCTAAATAAAGAGAAAGAGAAATCTATATTGAGTTGATAATTTTGAATTAAAAATAATTTAAAGCTTTTAAAATTTGAAGAGATGAAAAAACATAGCTTTATTCATTTGATAAATGTAGATTTTATTAGAAGTAATATACAAGTATAAATCATTATAATTAAGATAATTTTTAATTTTTTAAAAAATACAGAAAAATTGAAAAATTGAAATAATAATAATATCTTCTTTTCAAATGAGAATTTGCATTAGTATCATACTCGAATATGATAAAAGATGTAGCACCAAAAGAATGAATTGCCAAATTATATAAAAAAGAATTAATTGTTATTTTCCAAATGCATGAATTGTTTATAGAATAATGTTGATTATACCAGTTACAGTTATTTATGTAGAAATAAGTTTTTCAAAGTTAAAACTGATAAAATCTTATCTTCGGTTTACAATTTCATAATAAAGATTGAATGGATTAGTTTTCTATTGAAAAATAAATGTTAAAAAAACTTGAATATAGTAATTTAATTAGTAATTTTGAATCTCAAAATAAGAATAAATTTTAAATAATACTTTGTTATAAATTTTTATGATATTTTATTAGTTTCACACATTGTAAAAAAAAATTATATAATTTTATTTTTTGTAAGTATATAAAGGCCCCATCTTAAAAACTCGCCTTGGGCCCCTCAAATCTCAGAGCCGGCCCTGTCTCGTTAGTTATAAATATAAATGTTTTTTTTGGTTTGTCTCACACACTATATTGGAGCAAATGAAATACAATATATAAGTTGACTCCACTTCAATTAATAAGTTAATATTTTTTTTTTTGAGTTGATTTTGAATAATTCATCTGCATCGCTTTATAAATTTTGAGTTTTGAGTTTTTAATTAATATTTCAAAAATCAAATTTATGATCTGATTATTTTTCTTATTATGGCTCAGTCCCAACAGATAAGTCAAATCATTTGAATTAATATATTAATATCACATTATAAAGATATTATGAATTGTTATACTTAAAAGAAATTATAAAAATTATAAAACAGTGAAAATCACATAATAACATAATAACAATGGTGTAAATAATGTTTCGGGCGAAATAATATAAGATTAATAAGAATTTAAATGTTATAAAATAAACTAAATCACTTTAAAAACCGAATATCTCATAGATCAGTTCAAACCGAACCAAGTAGAATCAAAATAGAGATCAATGGAGATCCATAAAAGATGTAGAAAAAAGAAGAAGAAGAGAATCGAATTATCAGAAAAAGATTCTATCACATTCAAGGGAGTAAAAGCCTAGAAAGTTGATACTCCACTAGAGTGTGTGTGGGCCGATCTGGACCATTCAAACAGTGGGCCGCTGGATTGGTCCTAAAATTTCACAATTGTGAAGCACTCGTGACCATCCAAATTGCCTGTGGAATGTTAGTACTGTCCCTTGGATCTTCCTTTCAACCCATCCATCTTCAGACAGCCAATGGTGGGTTAAGATCTTCCATACATCAAGATTCTCTGGTGGCCCACATTTCAGAAGATCTGAATCCACACATGTTTAGTCATTTTAGAGATATGCTCGAGTATCAACCTTGATTGCCCCTTTAAAATAAGAATCGACATAGCTGAGTTACCATGTCTTTGTAATTTATTTTTAAATTACATGAAATTTTACAATAATATTAGTCTAGTGACCTTACAAAATTAAAGAAATTATAGTTGATGTGCGAATTTAAAAGAAATTATTTTTATTAAACACGTATAACTGCCTTTTTTTTAGTTAAATAAAATAGACAGTCGAAATGAAACACATTCTCAACATCTATTTATTTGCTTAAATCAAATATATAAAGATGTTTAAATGAAACTTATTTCTTATAATTTACATATCGACAGTAACTACTTTAATTTAGTAGGATTACTCGACCTCTAAGGTTCGAAGAATGGAGATGATTTTAAAATCAAAATTGAGCAAATCAAAACTCAGTGACTCATCAACTATGGATTAGTCTTTTTTTTGGTAAACTAAGTACCACTGGCTTGTTTTAGTCACCTAATTAATAGACTAACCATAACCCACTTGAGGAAATGTGCTCCTCTTGTTAAAAAATCAATTCTTTGAAGAGTTAGGTGAACTTGGCCAATAAGACAAATCCTTGAGAGATCCATCGAATGGCTAGGTGACACGTGGACCTGAGGAATTTCATGGTGGATGAGCTTGTCCATGTCTATCCATCCCTCTCTCACATGAGATCCCTGAAGAAGATGAGGACCATCTGAATTAAAGCCTAACTAATAATAGAAATGGGTTTTTTTTTAAGAGAGAGAAAAGAGTAGGGTGTATCATACCATTGCCCATAATTCATGGGTCCTACGATTATTCGTGATTAGATTGTTGATTGATTGGTCTTGCGTGTTAAATTTGGTAGAGATTCAAAGTATTTAATTTTTTTTCGAAAGGTTCAAAGTATTCAATTGTTAGTGGGTCAAATTAATTTTTTTTTGAAAAATGGGTTATATTAATCATGGACCAGTTTTTTCTTAAAATAAAAAATAATATTTCACAATATTTATATATCACTCTCTTTGAAATCTAATAAATCTTATTCTATATTTATATTTCTTAGTGGTTGAGATTTGAAGCTTCTACAATACGAGTGAGATTCTTTATTGGAATGTTTTAAGCCATTGATCATTAACCATTAATTGAAAAGTTAATAATTTTTAAGTGCATATGAATATATACATCAATAGTAAATTCTGTAGTTTGACATTTAAAAACACTCAGAAATAAAAACAAAATACATTAATAATCAATAACAAATAATTATATATTAATTATTAGCAAATTGTCTAGGGGGGCAGGACATTAGGGCATCTTCCATCTGCAGCAGGTCAGTGTAATCAATCAATTCAAAGTTTTTGGCCATAAAACCATAAAAAACCTTCTGCTGTTTGTAATCATCCTCTTTCTTACAAGGACATTTTAAAAAAAGAAAAAAAAAAAAAGAAAATTGGGCAAGTTTTAGATGAGTGGTCTGGATCAAAGCATGAAATAGGAGTAGAGAGATTCTTCCACTAGACAGAAAAATAGTTGGGAAAATATGACAAAAACCCAAGGGGATAACATGAGCAGAGAGGCCATGCTAGTCGGCAATAAGAGCAACAGTTGAGGGGGGATGAACTTGGAGGAGTTATCCACTCCCAACTCCCAAGTGCCTAGGGTAAATTAATGAATTATTTTAAATTTAATTTTTAAGACTATAAAGTTTTAAATGTTCTAATGATTTTGGATTTAATGTGATAGTGAGTGTATCTCATAATTAGTTTAAATTAATCATATAATTTATCTAATTTATAGGATAAAACATTCTTGAAAAAAAAAAAGTGTAAATGTAAGTTCCACGAAAATTAACAGTGTTCAAATTGATGAGGTTCAGAGTCATGAATTCCATCAACTTGCTTTGATGGGTCCCATCCATACACAAAAAACACACGAAGACAGCTCTAGCCATGAATCTTCCTAGTTGACCCAAATCAAAACCCATAAAAGAAAAGCCTCTAAATATGAGAAAATAAGATTCCTATATAGTATTCAACTCCTCATCCGTCTTCCATTGTCATAGTATCATTTCAAGTTCTTTAATTTTGCAGTGCAGTTTATTCAGTCCTTTTCCATAACTTTGAGCCACTCGTGCCATCTAGTAATGGAAACTAGCTGTCTAGATGAGGCCTCAAGTGCCTCAATTTCGACGTCGTCTCTGCCGGCAACGCCGCCAAAGCCATGTTCCGGCGAGGTGGAGCGAGTTGGGAGCGGTGCTAGTGTGGATTTGGAGTGTGGCGGGGAGGCCGAGTCACGGAAGCTGCCCTCCTCACAATACAAAGGTGTAGTCCCCCAGCCCAATGGCCGGTGGGGGGCCCAAATCTACGAGAAGCACCGCCGGGTGTGGCTAGGCACGTTTGAGAAAGAGGTTGACGCCGCCAAAGCCTACGACGTCGCCGCCCAGAGGTTCCGCGGCCGAGATGCGGTCACCAACTTCAACCCACTGTCCATCACCGGAGACGACGTTGAGACCCACTTCTTGAATTCCCGTTCCAAGGCTGAGATCGTCGACATGCTCCGAAAACACACATACGATGAGGAGTTACACCACTGCAAGCGTAATTTCACAGACAATGGTGGAAACCCTAATTGCGTGAAACCTAATGATGAAGTTTTCGGAGATAGGAATGGAGGGACAAAGGCAAGGGAGCATCTTTTTGAGAAAGTAGTGACACCAAGCGACGTAGGAAAGCTGAACCGCCTGGTCATACCGAAGCAACATGCCGAGAAGAACTTTCCCTTGCAGGTAGACAGTGCTTGCAAGGGAATGTTGCTCAATTTTGAAGATGCACAAGCGAAGATATGGCGATTCCGATACTCGTACTGGAATAGCAGCCAGAGCTATGTTCTTACCAAAGGGTGGAGTCGATTTGTGAAGGAAAAAGGATTGAATGCTGGTGATATTGTCAGCTTCCATCGATCGATTGGTCCAGAGAAGCAGCTTTACATCAGCTGGAATTCAAGGGCTGCTTGCTACAAGCCCCCACCGCAGCTGCCCCTTCGGGCTGTTCGACTTTTCGGGGTTAACATATTTGAAATTCCGGTCGGCGGTGCCGTCCATGGTGGAGATTGGAATGGCAAGAGGGAGAGAGAGATGGAGATCTTCCCATGTGAATTGTACAAGAAGCAATGCATTGAAGCTTTGTAACATTTTCCGCATTTTCTTTTTTCTTTGTTAATTGCTTAACTTTCAGTAGAAAAATTTCCTTTTAACCTTAGTAAAAATGTACTGAAAGGGAGGGAGATGCTGTGCCAAGTTAAAGAGAGAATGTGTATAGAGATTTGAAATTGAAACTTTAATGGAAAATCTTTGAAAATCATTAAAGAGGATATGTCTCCTATTTGCCTTTCTGCTAATTCATTTCATCTTCTTTCACTATTTTCTGTACCCATCTTGATGAGACTCCTATATCTCTCAGGTGTTATGTTTAGGGCCAAACAGCCCTAGGCGTTTCACTCTTTATGATTTCATTATTTTTAAAATTTAAAAAATATAATCTAACAAATTAAAATTAGACCTGATCACCTACAATTATGAAATTTTATTTGCTAGCCAATTGATCTCGGTGTTCAAAATCGTAAGGTATCTTTGAATTTTCTAAAAGTCATCAATTGATTTTTACTATTAAAATCAAGTGGCTAGAAATTTAATTTTATTTTAGACTTTGGCTTAATTGTAGCGCATTTAAATATGTTTCCAATTCATACACTTGACCATTTATGGATATGACAAAAATTGAAATGGACTAGATGAGACCACGTGTTTTGAGTTTGATTTCTATGAGAATAAAATTCTAATCCCATCAAATTAGTTTATAATCACAGTGTTAGACTTCAGATAACAAACATGAATAAGTATTAAATGGTAATTTATGTTTTTATATGTGTATATTAGTTTGAAGTGACTAAAAATTATTAATTGCTGACACAGAAAAATTAAGCATTTAAAGTCTGTAAAAATAAGTTAAATGGGCTAATCCATTGATAAATGCTCAATGATATAGTTTTGATTCATATAAGCATGAGATAAACTATTGATTCATAAAAGTACTATTTCAAATTCAATCATGTGTCAGTCTCTTAAAGATGGAGAGATCTGGAAAACATGATATGGATTAGGGTTGAATGTGGCCACAGAATAGGATCTTATACAATTTTAATTTCTAAAATCCATAGTTGTTTGGGCTGGCTGCGAATGAGTTCCACATTTGAAATGTAGAAGGAAATCTAAAGATTTATAAATGACTTGGATCGCTCCACCTAACGGGCTAGTGTTTTGGACTAGATACCAAGTTTCTAACAAGTGGTATCAAAGTTAGGTCTCAGACTATCTCATGTGGACTTACGAGACCCTTTAAGTGGATGGGATGGTTGGCCTCGTTCAAGGAGGATTGTTGGAGCTGGCTACAAACGAGTTTGTCATTTGAACTGAATACCCAGATCCTGTAGCACATAAACACATACAATATCTATTTCATGTAGAAGCAAACAATTGTTAAAAAATAGACCTGTTGAAATTTGGAACCAATTCATAGAAAATTCTACATTAAGTTTCCAGTACCCTACATTGAATTTCAAGGGAACCAATTCATAGAAAATTCTACATTAAGTTTCCAGTACCCTACATTGAATTTCAAGGGAATGGAGTGGTGACTGGTTAGCATGGGTTCCATTTAAAAGTCCTTGTCCTTTTACAAATCTTCTACTACATCCCATCATGATATATAAATATATTTTGTAGACTTCCACAACCACCAGCTGTTGTAAAGATTCCTAGAAATACCAGTAGAAGTCATCTTCATTGCATGCTTGATACTTCAGGGAAGCTTCCTGAAATTCAAATATGTACATATTAACTAGCAAGGAGTACATTTTAGGCCTTTGTGTCCTAAAAATTTATAATATGGATGTGTAAATTTTCTAATCCACACACATCAATTAAGTTTATAGAGAATGACCCATTGAAATTGAGTGTGAATTGAATTCATGATCCACTTGATGAGGCGGCCTGTTTGACCGTCAGGCCAACCCCTTTTGGTTAATGCAGTGCTATGTTGTAGCCTATGGAAGTTTAAAGATGAGAGAGATATGTGATAGAGATTGAGTTTACATCGAGATTAAGCTATATTTGTTCATATAAATGTAATAAATTTTAACTTACTAAATGCAAGTGTTACCCAAAGTTCAGATGGAAAGAAAATTACATTCAGGTGAGCTGGAATTCAACCATGTTAAGAGTCCATTTGTACGAAGAATTTGATCAGTAAAGGAATGAAGTCCATCAAAACCACACACAACCCTCTTAGTAGCATAAAGAAGTTTGTTTGAATTTGAATTCAAAGAGGGAGGCACACAGGGAGAAATAGAGAGAATAGAGAGAATTTGAATTCAAAAGAGAGAGACGTAGAGAAAGATAAAAGAGAGATGGAGAATTCTTCGCCATGCCCGTCATCCTAGGTTTGGGCATGTGGCACACTTCAAAGAGCGCTAGTAATGGCCTCCAAGCGAGGCCCAATGGACTTGCGTTTTGGACGGGTGGACTTCGTCACAAGGTCCACTGGATTCTATGCCCAATTCAGGAACATTAGGTTTGAATTGGCCCAATTCATGCCCATTGGAGTCGAGTTGAGCCCAGACCTAAATGTTGAACCTATGTACATTAAACTCAGAACCGGCCCTGAAATTTCAGGGGCCCTAGGCCCTAGGGAAAGTGTATGGTGGGGGTCCTAGGCCATTGGTCAAATTGAGGGGCCCTAGGAGGCTGCCTGTTTGACCTTAAGCCAGGGCCGGCCTTGATTAAACTTGCCAATTTGGAACCCAAAATGGTTAGTTTTCTCCTCCACTTGTCTCATCATATTAGATTATAGAGAAAAATAAAATTACCACAGGAACTTCCAACGATTGCTTGAAAGAGAAGCGCCCAAACTTGCTTGGAAAAATCCTAGTTTTGTAGATCTAAGAATTTCTCCTCCATGCATCGTTGTCTATTGCTTCCTTTTCTTCCCATTTTCTTTGTAGCACAATAGTAGGATCTAAGGATTGGTCAACTAAGCTCGCAAAGGAGAGAGAATTCTTTTGCTTGAGAGAAATTTGGAGACATGGATGACATGGCATGTGATTATGGTATGCACATGTGGAATTCTATCGTTTCTCTTTGTGACTAGCAAATGGACTACTTAAATGGATTGAATTGGGCCATTTTTAAAAGATTTGAAGGCCTGACCCATTACTCAAGCCCATGAACCATTATTTGAGCATTTTAGGCCCCAATGAAAGTTATTTTGTGCCCAGTTTTGCACCCCTCCCGATTTGAATACAATTGCAATTAGATTTGGCTCATCTTCAATTTCTCCCTCATTCATTTGATTGGTACTCATGATGATGTCCGTGCCAACAACTTCTTTTTCGTGAATGCAATTTCTTTTTTCAAGAGAGATATTTGTTGTTGGATCAAACTGATGAAAAGCATAATTACCTTAGAGAGTCCATCAACTAAAAAATAATGTATATTGAAAAATCAGATTAATAGTAACATTGAAACATAGAATATGAGTAAACATGTTAAAAAAGATGTTGAAAATAGCCTCATTAGATGAGAAAATGAGGAAGTCATTAGGGCAATTTGAGAATGTTACTAGGAGTCTAGAAACAACCACAGTGTGAAATTTTGAAATATGTAAATAGAAGGAACAAAGAGGAAAAGGTAACCTTTAAAGACATGAATGGAAGGGATAAAAAGGATGCAGTGAATTGTAGAGTAACAAAGGGTATGATATTTGATACGATAGTGTAATGACTCACCTCCGCCCAGCTCAATATTCTCCGCTTTGGGTCCATATACTGCACGACTTTGCATTGGTACATGTGCGTCACACACATGCCCAAAACGCTTTATGATGAGAAGATTTAGGCATTCCTCATATATTCAGGATCAATGACCCTCGTTCCAGGCGATGTGGGACGAGATGATGCCACATCATCTAGCACTTTCTACTACATACAACGCATCAATGGGTCTCTCTTACTCGATTAGTGCATCCGCACACTTTTCTTGTGCGATATCGCAGTAATCAGCACTCTCAATCACAAACTAACGCGAGTCATCTCAATCTCCCCACCTGGAAACAAGAGACGACCTTGGTTCTGATACAATTTGTAACAACACACCTCCACCCACCATAATATTGTCCGATTTAGGCCCATTCGATGCACGATTTTGCATTGGTATGTGTGCCTCGCACACACACAAAATGCATTGTGTTGAGAAGATGTAGGTGATTAGGACACTTGTTCCCAGTAATATAAGACGACATGGCGGTACATCATCTAGCACTTTTCGCTACATCCAATGCATCGATGGCTCTCTCTTACTCCATCTAGTGCGTTCGCACTCTTTTCTAGCGCGATATCACAATTCTCAATCACAAACTAACGTGGATCATCTCAGATAGAATGGACGCAACCTGAAAAAACTAGCACTGAAGATGGAATTAAGACTCTGACAGGTGATGATGAATTACTAAAGTAAAATCTTAAGTATTATAGTTGCAATTAGTTTCACTCTTTCTTATCCCTTTTATCTTATCCATTTGAAAATTTTAGGTTCACATGGGGTGAAGAAGCACCAGAGATTGTTACTAAACAAAAAAAAATGAAGTTTCAAGTGCAGTTGCTCCATATGATTTTGATAAAGCAAGGAGATCAGCAGACAAATAAATAAGCCTGTTTCTTTATGGAAGTGAGCGAAAAAATATGAATGATATGATGCATTCAAGTGGTGATACAAACTAGATGTTGGGGCCCACAATGAATTAATCCCGGTCTCAAATTAATATTTGACAATTTTAAAGCCAATCAATCAGAAATAATTGAGAAATTATCCAACAATAAGATCAAGAATCAAGCCACATAGATTACATCAAGATTTACGTAGAAAACCCTCCAGTGTAGAGGGAAAAACTACAGAGTAAATCTGAATAAATCCACTATATCAAATTAGAGAGTACAATCTTCTCAAATATATGTTCAAAGTCTAAGGTATTACGATTCAAATGTGAAAATAATAATTTCTTAGAATACCCAAAATCAAACATATCCCAAGCTCATCAATAGAATGATGTTTAGTAGAGAGGTAAAGTTTGAGCTTTTAGTACCATCACAAATCCTTGTGATCATAGGATGAGTAGATTGACCCTGTAGTGGAATTTTTGGTGGAGTTGGGAGGTGGTTCAATATGATTTTCATCAGAAGAAACATCACTGCAGAACTAGATTGTGTAGTAGTCTCAAACCCAGAGGGAAGGGATGTCTAGTTCAAGTCGGTATCATGACACATTAAAGAAGTTATATCTCTTAAAAGAGGGCTTCATTGAAAGTGTAGAAGGAGATCTAAAGATTTATAAAAGAATTTTGGTCACTCCAACTAATAAACTAGTCTTTTAGAATAATACCCGGTCCTAACAGAACTATCTTCTAAAAGAGGGATCACATGGCATTGTGTCAAAGATTATGCATGAGGTCCAATATACAAATCAAATCCTGCTGATATGTTGGATATGGGACCGAAATGAACATTAAAAGTATCTATTTGAACATTAAATAAAGGCCCTCCATTAGGTACAAATGCTTTGGAAACAGTAGTGCTTGATCTAATGTCTCTAAATGGAAAATAATACTCATCAAAGATCACATGGCATGAGAAATATAGAAGAACGCTTTGAAAACGTTTGCTTAAAAATTCATCTCCACAATCTATTTGAATAGTTTTGATTTTTTTTGTCCAAACAGATTTTCAACGAGGGCTTTAAATTTCAAAAAGATGCCATAGACATCAGATTTTGCTTCCAATGGATATAACCAAGTATATTAGCTATACTCATCAACAAAGTGAACATATAAAGAATAGTTATATCAAAATGAATAAGTTTTAAAGGTTCGGATGCAATGGGAGTAGAGGTGGAAAAAGGTAACTCGCTACTTAGAGCACAATTATGGCATAATTGTTTACCAACTCTTGTGGATATGATTATCTAACATAGTATTAGATCAGGTCTCATGTGCAGTCGTTGCACATAAGGAAGGTGAGCAGTTGCATTTGAAGGAAGGGTGTGAAGTATCAAGAGAGTCCGACGGTTGTCTAACTTGAGAAACCAGTGACTCTAAATAACACTGGAGGTACTATCTTCTCAATAGCTAGCTTTTGAGAGTGAGTTCTACTTAAAAAATGTTATCATGTCATGGTTTCTAACAATAGGAAAGACCTTATTACATGGGTACCAAAGGTGGTCTTTATGATAGAAAATTAGCTAGGGAAAGCCATGTTTGATGTGTTGGAGCTGGGAATGAGTGCCACATTGGAAGTGTAAAGAAGATCTAGAGATTCATAAAGGACTTGAGTCACTCCACCTAATAGGTTAGTCTTTCGGGCTGGATACTCATGTCCTAATAAATAGTATCAAAGGCAGGTCTCAGTCTACCTTAGAGCTGCGAACAAGTCTCACGTTGGAAGTGTAGAGGGAGATATAGAGATTTATAAAGGATTTGGGTCACTCTACCTAATAGGCTAGTCTTTTGGACTAGATACCCAAATCCTAATATGATGAAGCCCACATTCTCAAACCAATAGAGCTCATCTTTATTCGATTAGCATAGGAGCATGTTCTCCAAAAGTCGGTCCTTTATATAGAATAAATGAGGATGAAATTCTAAGTAGACATCATTGTCACGAGAGAGTAGAATTTTACAGATTACAGGAGCATGAAGAATATTATTCAATTTAAATTTTTGACAATGAAGAAAAGAAGATCCAACCTTATGAATGGACAAACCTGTGCTGTTGCAAATGACTACCTGTTAAGATCGTTGTTAGTCCTGTGTGAAGAGATTGTTCAAATCAGATATAATATGGTGGTTTGCTTCTGAATCTAGATACCAATTCAAATCAGCAACATGAGATGCAACTTGAACGAAATTGCTTTGCAGAGTTGGAGGATTGCCTGGTAATCTCTGGGTTTTCGATGATAACAAGCAACAATTGTTTGTTCCATTTTCCACAAATTTGACATGGACCAACATTAGATGAATTACTATGAGAATGAGACTGGGATGTCCATTTGGGGCAGTAGAATGATTGGTTTTCCCCCTGTTTTGTTGAGTTTTGAGTATAGTTCGTAGAAGAAAGATTCATGCAAGATGAAAGGCTAGTAATTTAATGGATGATTGTGACTATACCATAAATGAGTACACCAAGGACAGAAAAATACACTGTAAACTGTGCACAACTTTTTATATAACAATATCAAGATCTACAAAAATCACAGCAAAAGAGAAATTGGAAAATTTTACACTAATCTTTTGAGGTATATAAAATCTATTCTTTCAATCTATACATATTAAATAAAACTATAGAAATTAAACCTGATTCCAACAAACAACCACCTGCTTCTTCTAATTTAAGAACAGATTTCCAAATAAGGTAAGTTCTGGAGAGATTTTCTCCCTGACAGTGGAGAGGTAAGGAATCCATGGGTGAAACCCTAAAAGAAGGTTATTGACAGTGGTCCTACATATCCTACTGACATTGTCGGAGAAATTGGGAGTCTCAGTGGCAGTGGTCACTTCTCCTCTCTCAGACATATAAACAGCGAGAGAGAAAAAGAGAGAGAAGATGCAGGTGTTGTACGGTAATAATTCAAATATTTGCAGGTCACGACAGATATGGTACAGAAACCATCTCAGATTCTACAGTTCTCTTTGTTGCTCTCTTTCTCTCTTCCTTTATTAAAGGTCACAATAAATTTGGTACAGAAACCATCTCAGATTCTACAGTTCTCTCCCTTCATCTCACAGTCTAGACTGGGTTTGAATCAGGGTCGAAAATTCAGCTGCCTAATTTTTTCTCTCTTCATTTTTTTTTAAAATCTTGACATTCATTTAAAAAAATAAAAAAAGGTTGTTTTAAAAAAAATATATATATATATATATATATATATATAAATATCGGCTGATATTTTAAATATCGGTCGATATTTCAAATATCAGTCGATATCTAGGTCGATATTCGCCCGTATCAGACAAATATCGGCCGAAATATCGACTGGACCCACATCGATATTTATTTTTTAAAATAAAAAATAAAAATCGACCGAGATCTCGATTGAATTTTTCTCTTTCTGGCCGATACTATACATATCGGCTGAGCTGTATCGGCGTTCCGACGTTTGAAAACTCAATATAGTTCGACTGATACGCAAAGTATCGGATTGAATTTTTGACCCCTAGTTTGAATAGGGATAATGCGAGCCTCATTAGTAACTCAACATGAGATGCTAACTAAGGGGCATTAGTAAAAAAATCAATATTTTACCTCTCTTTTCATTTTTTTAAATCCTTCCACAGTAAAAGATATTCATAATACTGAAGATAATCTCTGGTCAAAAGTAAATTCCAATAACCCCTATAAAATTTACTCTTCATCCAAACTCAACCTTATTACATCAGACATGTTTTATGGAGCAAATAACATCTCTCCCAAATAGAGGTATGCCCAATGTTATCAGAAATGGACTGTCTATCGAATCGGCTCTAAAGAAAGTTCAGTTTATTAAGAAACAACTGGGTTCAACTGTGGTTAAACCCGTGCCCATCAAGTTAATGTTACAAATAATATAAAATATTCATAAAAAATATTATTGTTCTCAAAAACACAATTCTTAATATTTTAATAATCCAACATCCATGATCTAATGTCATCGAACAATCCATTGCTAATTAATATTCAAAATAATTCAATGAGTCAATGTTAGTTAATGTTCCACAAATATCAATTGAAGTTTTGATACTTTTATGAAAGAATAAAAATATAGGGTAGCCATTTAGACACCCTACCTTTTCTTTTAAGAGACACTCTATTTCAAAATTTTGTGTGAAAATTACCATTTTGCCCCTCAATTTTTTTTAAGGACATTCCTCTTACACAAAACTAAAGGACAAAATGGTAATTTTTTATAAAATTTTGAAATGCAGTGTCTCTTAAAAGAAAAGTCAGGTGTCTAAATAATTACCCTAAAAATATACATAAAATAAATTTACAATTCTTAATTCTTATGTTTTTAATAAGCACAAGTTAAGTAATTCATTAATGATAAAATGTTAAAACTCAGTCAACTCAATCAAAATATATATTTTTATCATATAAAATAAATAAAAAACCTTTAGAAATTTTATTTGAGCATGAGATTTTATTAAGATGAAATAGTTTTATGATGTTAAATAGATGAGATAGTTTTATACTGGATTTTTTGTTTTTTATTTATCATATTAATTCTCTTGCTTCATTAATGCTGATTAATGTACTCCATTCTTCCGAGCATTTGATGGAAACACCTCATTGGAGCATTCCCACATAATAGACGGTTGAAAGGACAATGGTAGGGCTGCAACTCGGGTCGGGCGGGCCGGGTTTTAATAAACCCAACCCTAACCCGACTCACTCCGTATTGAACCCAACCCGACCCGACCCGAATAAAAAACCCGAAATAGTGAACCCAATCCGACCCGAAATTGTAATACCCTTAACCCAACCCGACCCGACCCGACCCGACTGCAAACACAAGGAATAGAGAAACAAGTAAAAGAACCAGAATACAGACCAGAGTAGAGACTAGAGAGAGAGAGAGAGAGAGGGAGAGGGATGGAAAGGGAAACATACTGGGCCGTGCAGCGTCCTCTGGGCCTGGTGTAAAGAAAGCCCGGTCCTCTCATATCTGAGATTCCATGGCGAGTTACCTTCTCCAAACCGCCGCCTGCTCTGGCCGCCGCTGCTGATGCCACAAACCCAACTGCAAAAACAAGGAATGGAGAAACAAGTCTTCTCCGTAAACCCAGAAGTTGAGAACCGCTACCCATTTTCTCTTTCTTCTCCCCTTCCGCCTCTGCTCCTTCCTTCTTCCGCTGTGTGCGGCGCTCGCTCTCTCTCTCCCCCCTCTGTTTCTGCTGCTTTTACTTGTCATTACAAACAAAATGACGTTTTTAAATGCCTAAACCCTAAACGGGTTTGCTACATATCTTGAAGGGGTCATTTATCAGCTTGATTGACTAAAATGTCCTTTACTTTCATAAAATGACCACTGAATCCTTCTACATGTTACAGTAAGGTTCTTCTCGGGTCGGGTCTTCTCGGGTCAGGTTTTCTCGGGTCGGATTTTCTCGGGTCGGGTCTGGTCGGGTTGAAATTTAAAGGCCTCAGCCCAACCCGACCCGAATTTCTATCGGGTTTTTCTTTTCTCAACCCGACCCGACCCTATAGCCCGACCTTTGTAACCCGACCCGCATGATTTCTCGGGTCGGGTCATGCGGGTCGGGCCAAAACCCGACCCGAGTTGCAGCCCTAGACAATGGGGACTCGGCTGCTAGGCTCCACTTCCTTGTTTTTTGTGTTTTCTTTCTTGCTTTTGAGTGGAACGACTTCTACCGTTTTCTTTCTTGTTTTTGAGGAAGTGAGAAACCATCTCTTTCCTTATTTTTCTTCTTCTTGTGAAGAAGAAGAGCAATGTAGAGAGAGGGAATGGCGAAATCTGGTGCAATGGAGTTGGTTGATCTTCGTTTGTGGCAAAGTTTTTTTTTTCTAAATGCATTGAACAGCGATTCACGATTTGCGGTTTAAGTAAGTAAACCGTTTTGAATCACGATTCATCAAGATTTTTTGCAGTTTAACTTTCCATCATGTTTTTTAACTGAACTGAACCTAGAAAGTGACGATCATGGTCCGGTTCAATTCTGATAACACTGGATATACCTCGTACATCTAAAATTTGTCTAGAATAAATTAGAAGTCTTTAATTTTATTATGGAATTAGTGTCATCTCAGATGTCAAGTAAATACCCAATATCCAAAATATATATAATAATAATCTCTCTCTATCATCACATACGACATGATTTGGAGATTAAATGAAAAAAAATATGGTTGACTCAATGGATCCTACTTTAGATGGAAAATGGCTATAATTAACCATATCAGAATATCTTGGCCTTTGATACTTTACAAGGTTCATTCTTTCACTTAGTCACATTCTCTCTCAAATAGAACTGTAACGCCCTGCCCTTTTCCACCCTTCCGAAAATCAGAGTATATATATATATATATATATTTAATAAACAAGTGGAAGAGAGCGGGGAGACGTCACGACGCGAGCTAAGTTCGGACTTCAAAAGTCCGACCCTTAACTGGCCAACCATGTGTGCATGGACTAAACCATGATAAACAATACACACACGGAACTAAATAAGTCATGCGGAATAATACTAAACTAATTGCGGAATTATACTGAGTAGATAGCTATTCACAAACCATAGCAAAGTTACTAAACTATTACATGTCCATAAAAAATGTATTCAAACAACAGTAAATAGAAACCTATTCAAACACCCAAGCATCTATGCTTACCTTTCCTCATACTCCTCAGCCTTTGCCTTTCTCTTTCCTTTTCCTTCATCATCCTCTAAGGATAGAAATAGGGCGTTAGATCAACGCGCCCAATAGGTTTTCCGATCAGGGCTACCACATGGTTAGTACATAAAACATGCATATATCATAATATATGGTCATCAAAAACATATAAAGCAATGCTATGTATGTATGCAAATGTAATGAGTCCCACCCATCACACATATACATAGCCATCACTTGACGAAACTCTCATCGTCAAGGTAAACCACAGTATTCTTTCATTTCTTCTTGATGTGACTCTTATCATCATGATATTCCTCCTGGCGGGACCCTCATCGCCTAAGGAGGCCCCACAGTTGCATCACGAGCATACCGATGGAGTGTGGGCTCCGGTTTCCATAATCATCATCACATGTCCATGCATGAGATGCCAATGAATATATGAAACATGTAAATAAATCTCATCATTCAAATCCAATATGATAAATAATAGTATAACAAATGTCTCATAAAACCATGATAAAACCAAATATAAAAGTGGTTACAAGTAGGTAGGAAACCTACTGAAAGTTCACTTAAGTGTCCGTTCCTCTTAAGTGTCACCCGTTCACGACTCGCGCGCCGTTCAAGTCCCGTTACCTTGTTTGTATAACAGCAAGTTAATAACATAACCTTTTGATTTCTTATTAGGTTTAAATCCCAAAAAACCACTTTGTGGGGTTCGGCCATACCCCATGGCCGAACCTCACCCACTTTGGATTTAATCTTCCTTTTCATTTGATCAATACCATCCATATAACTTACATAAACACCTTATACTAAATAATATACCTTGGTAGGGTTCAGCCATGCAGCATGGCTGAACCATACCACTTTGGTTTGACCCCTCTTTCAAGTCCTTTAATCCTTCATTCTATTATAACTTGTATTTACGATTTTGCCACTACTAACCCTTGTTTAATTTTTGCTTAATAATCAAAGTCATATAACCAATCTACCTTAGTGGGGTTCGGCCATACAACTTGGCCGAACCTCACCAATCCAAATTGGGTCTATTTCAATCCTTCATACTTAACTAGCCCTTAATCTTTCATCATCTTTATGGCTCCACAAATACTTATGTCCGATTAGAATCATTCCATGGGGTTCAGCCATACATATGGCCGAACCTTATGGTTCTTCATTTCCACCTATTAACATATTACAAATCCATTTAAGATATTCATATCATTCTATAATTTTTATCCTTCAAAACCCCCAACCATGACCTATGCCTCTTTCTATGGGTTCGGCCATACCCATGGCCGAACCCTATATATCACCCTTGGTTCTTTTATCCATTAATCATGCTTCACCATATGGTCATAACTTAGATTCTTTAAAAACATTACAAAACCAACAATAATTTCTATCATTTACTTGAATCCAAATACCCGTACAAGGGTCCATGGGGTTCGGCCATGTGTGGTTCTCTTGAGTCAATCCTCCCATCCTTTATGTATGGTTCATATTCAACCTTTTAACCATAATTATGATATGGTTTAGCCATCCAAAGACCAAACTAAAACATCAATTTTTATTCCAAATAAAACACTTAAAAACTCTCATATATTGGTATGGTTTTTATCTTTCAAAACCATCAAAAATCACCATAAGCTTATCAAATGCTTTCATGGGGTTCGGCCATCCAAAGTGGCCGAACCCTATGACCCATGATTTGAACCCTTTAGCATACATCTTATGTCTAATTTAAACATGTAAAAATCTCCATAATATTACATGGTTTTTAGCTTTCAAAAACCATCAACCTAACCAAATCTTTTCATGGGGTTCGGCCTCCACTTTTATCCTTTTTAAACAACATTTATCTAAGGTTTAAACCCTTGATGGATTCGGTCATTCCATGGCCAAATCATGCTCCCTTTTACCAACTTATTTAACTAAATTCTTATGTAAATACTTATCAATTTCCTTTGCTTTTCTTCTCTCCTTTTGATCCTTGCTTTCTTCCTTCTTGCTTCCTTAGTCCTTAGCTGATTGAAAGCTTGAACAATGGTGGAAACACCAAAGGACTGGTTCAGCCAAAGAGATAGGTTTTGAGAGAGGGAGAGAGAGATGAAATTCTATGCTTTATTTGAGATGGAATTCGGCCAAGTGATGGTGTGTATCCCTTATGCTAATCAACCACCATAACTTCTCATTAACCCTCATGAATTCTTGCTCTAACCAAGGAGTCTTTTGATACTAACCAAGGCATCCCTTGGCACTCCCAACGTTGGACTTTGGGTTTCCATCATAAGATGGAAACCCTCCAAATTCCCCATGTGATTCTTATCCCATTACATTAAAGTCTATGCATGGATCATAACTCCCAAGCCACCAACATGTGGGACTTGTTTTTTGGTGGTGTTTGAGATCAAGGCAACTCCTCACCTCCCCATTTGACTCACTTGAATTCAAGGTCCCTTTGATTTCCATTTTAACTCACCCAACTCATTAGCTCAACTCACCATATTTAATGCACTTGAGTCAACTCCATTGCTTAATTCAAATCCAACTCACTTCAGCCCTAACTCAACCTGATTTGACTCACTCTTTGAGCTCAGTCGAGGGTCCACACGGTCAACGTGGTCAACATGGTCAACTCGACCCATTGGGTCCCAACTTAGCTTATTGATCCAATTTGGCGCCTTGACCCATTTATGGGTGGTTTACCCATTTAAATGTGGTTTACATATTTGTATCCAGCCTACCTATTTATCCTTCATTTAATTCCAAATCAATTCAGCCTAACCCAATTAAGATTGGGCTCACCCAATGGTCAAATGAGTCCATCATGACCCAATGGGTCCCAATTGGGTCATTTGACCCAAATAACCATCTTGACCCAATTAGATGTACATTACCCATCTAATCTAATTTGATCCTTATAATATGCACATTGGGTCTTAATTTGAACAATGGGCCCCACCATTTTCTCATCTACGATCATATCTTTTTAATTTACCATTCCAATGGCATTTTTGTAAATATTGATATCTTTGAAAAGCCGGGGTGTTACAAGAACATACATTTAGAAGAAATAAATAATACCATTGATTAAATGGGTACAACTTTAGATGAAAAGTTTACTAAAGTGGTGAAGGGTGGAATCAAGTTTAATGTTTATCTATGTCTTTAACGTAGAAATAAGTAGAACTTCGTAAAATCCAACTCGAATTCGATATGAACTCGAGAAAACGTATACTTAAAGAGTTTCAAAAGCTAAGAAAGTCCTCGGATTGACTTCGACAAAATAACATCACTTGATTACTCACCCCATGGGCAAACGAATGTTTGAAGGGATGAAGCACAACTCCAAAATTCTCACTAGAATAATGGAATAAGTTTAAAAGCTTCCTTATGTAAAATTTAACACCATGCAAATTTCACACAAGAAAATAAGAATTCTAGAAATCTAAAATTAATTTGTTTAAATCAAATCCAATAATAAGAAGCAAAATTTAGCCTAAGCAAGACAAAGATCGAACTAGAACTTAAGCAATTGAATAAGAAAATTAACAGAAAGCAAACTAGAAGACCGAAGGAAAACACTCACCACAAAGAAGAGAACTTCAATCTTGCATAAAGAAAAATGAATTGAATTGGAATAAGATGCTCTATATACATATCCAAAGCTTCTATTCACAAGAAAAAATTATAAAATAAGTACAATAAATGGTATTCTTAAATGAATAACATGTGTCATCTACTTAAATTTAAATAAATCTGATCAATTGATTACAAAGAAAAAAATAGATGCCACTTACTTAGCAAAATTAGCCTACTTGCTTTTAGGGATTCTCCACCTACATTGACCTTGGGACAACTTCAAGCAAGGAAATTCGTGTAAAATCTCAATCCCTTAAATTGAGCCATAAATGAGTTAATTGGACATGGAAACACTTAATTTGAACCACAAGACCCATATACTATGTGCTTAGGCTGATTTTGGATCAATTTAGTGGGCTTTTGATCTTCCATAAGCGCATCTTGGTCACCATTAAATTCTTCATACTCAGTTAAAGCTAATTGAGCAATTTCTTTACCCAATTCTTAATCGATGTCTCTGATTTCTTAAGATAAAATATCTTGCATACTTGGAGAACCATGTCTTCATTTTCAATCTTCACTTGATCTTTAATTTTTACAATTGTGCTTTCGATGCCCACATTAGTTCATTTTGCCTAAAAAGAATTCGTCTCGACTTTGAAGGATGATTTATGGAGAGAATTGATAAAGGTTTCAACTTCAATTGCTCTATTTGATAATTCAACTAGGGTTGATTTGCCATGATGAAATGTCGAAGCAGTTGGTTAGAGAATTTGGAAACTTGTAGTTGATACATGTTAATCATAAGGTTAGTGAGGCGAAGCATTGGACCGATTAGAGCATGGGATTGATTTATTTATTTATTTGAGGGTATTTTGGGCATTTTCATTTAATGAGGGTATTTTGGTCTTTTCACAATGTAAATTATTATATAAATACTCTGTATAGCCCGCTAGGGCAATTCAATCAATAGAAGAAAAAAAATTTGCTTTTCAAAAATTGCTCATGTGCATATGGAGGTTGGTGAGAAGCCACATAACCCTCGGTGAGAAGCTAGGGACGATGAGATCCCACGGAGGTGAGAAATCTCCAAGAACAAGAAGGTGACAAGCCTTCCTCTATCCAAGTACTCTTCTCTATCTCTTCTGTCCCTCATACCTCTTTTGTTTTTTTTTTGTTCTCTTTCTCTTCCCTATACGTACCGCCACTCCTCAACAACCCTTAAGCCATATCATGTACCTTCATTTCCACTGAATAGAGAAAAATCTCTTTATAGCCCTCTAGGGCAGATCGATCAATAGAAGAATCAATTTTTTATTACAAAAATGGTTCTTGCGCATATGGAGTTTGGTGAGAAGTCATGAAACCCTCGGTAAAGAGCTAGGGACGGTGAGAAGCCACAGAGGTGAGAAATCTCCAAGAAGGAGAAGGTGAGAAGTTTTCCTCTATCCAGGTACTCTTCTCTATCTCTTTTACCTCTCTTAAGTGCTTTTAGGAATTTTCTACCTACTTTGACCTTGGGACCACTTAAAGCAAGGAAATTCGTGCAAAACCCCAATTCCTTAGATTTGGGCCTTAAATGAGTCAATTGGACATGGAACACTTACTTTGAACTACAAGACCCTATATACTATGTCCTTAGGATGATTTTGGATCAATTTAGTAAGCTTTTGGTTTCCATAAGTGGGTCTTGGTCACCATTAAATTCTTCATACTCAGTTAAGACTAATTGAGCAATATATTTACCCAATTCTTCAGTGGATGTCTCTGATTTCTCATAGATAAAACATCTTACATGCTTGGAGAACCATGTCTTCATTTTCAATCTGCATCTGATCTTTAATTTTTCAAATTGTGCTTTTGATGCCCACATTAGTTCCTTCTACCTAAAAAGAACTTGTCCTCGACTTTGAATGATGATTTATGTAGAGAATTGATAAGGCTTCGACTTCAGTTGATCTCTTTGATTCTTCAATTAGTGTTGATCTGCCATGACGAATTGTCGAAGCAGTTGGATATAGAATTGGAAACTTGTTGTTGATACTTGTCAATCACAAGATTAGTGATGCTCCGCATTGGACCGATTAGTCGATTGGGTTAATTTATTTATTTATTATTTATCTGTTGAAGTATTTTTTTTAGGGTATTTTTAGCATTTTCATGTAATGGGGGTATTTTGGTCTTTTCATGATGTAAGTTATTATAAATACTCTGTATAGCCCACTAGGGCAATTTAATCAATAGAAGAAACGAATTTTTGCTTTGCAAAAACTGTTCTTGTGCATATGGAGTTTGGTGAGAAGCCACAGAACCCTTTGTGAGAAGCTAAAGATGGCGAGAAGCCACAGATGTGTGAAACTTCTAAGAACAAGAAGGTGAGAAACCTTTCTCTATCCAGGTATTATTCTCTCTCTTTGTTTTTTTCTTGTTTTCTTTTTCCCTATACCTACCGCCAATTCTCAATAACCTTAAGCCAAAGCATGTACCTTGCTTACCTTCCTTGCCACCAAAGAGAGACAAGATATAATTTATTTTGGTCGAATAAGTTGTTTCCACGGTTGCAAAAGGACATTAGCTATACCCTAATAATCTGAGTGTGAGCTACAATGACTTCATTCGGATTTACTAAAGAAATTTGGGAGTCTTGTCTCATCGTTGGCGCGCTATACTCACATTTTTTTTTTCTGTTGCCATCCAAAGTTGATCATGACGTTTGTGACAGATTTCGAGTAAACCATCGATGGCGTAGGAGAGTCGACCCGGTAATCTGATTGGTTGACACCTAAAGACCTCACTTCGTGTGATTAAACACTGAAAACCCCACATTAGGATGGTGCGCGTATCGATAGATTTTTTATCTTTTCATATGTTTGAACTCAATGTAGAGTTCTTTCTCAAATAGGAAGTTTGATGGGGAGTATTGCACCGATTAGAGCGTTAGATTGATTTATTTATTTATTATTTATCTCTTGATGTATTTTAATTATTTATTTATTTGAGGGTATTTTGGGCATTTTCATGTAATGGGGGTACTTTGATCTTTTCTTGAAATAAGTTATTATAAATACTCTCTGTAACCCTCTAGGGCAACGCGAACAATAGAAGGAACGGATTTTTGCTTTGCAAAAACTGCTCCTGCGCATAAGGAGTTTGGTGAGAAGCCACAAACCCTCGATGAAAAGCTAGAGAATGCAAGAAGCCACGGAGGTGAGAAACCTCGAAGAACAAAAATGTGAGAAGCCTTCCTCTATCCAGGTACTCTTCTCTATATCTTCTATCTCTCTTACTTGTTTTTAGGTATTCTCCCACTACTTCGACCTTCGGACCACTTAAAACAAGGAAATTCGTGTAAAACCCCAATCCCTTGGATTTGGGCCCCTAAATGAGTCAATTGGACATGGAAACACTTAATTTGAACTAAAGACCCATATACTATGTCTGATTTTAGGTTAATTTAATGGGTTTTTGGTCTTCCATAAGCGGGTCTTGGTCACCATTAAATTCTTTATACTTAGTTAAAAATAAGTGATCAATTTCTTTACCTAATTCTTCATCGATGTCTCTGAATTCTCTTAGATAAAAAATCTTGCATGTTTGGAGAACCATGTCTTCATTTTCAATCTTCATTTGATCTTTAATTTTTCCAATTATGCTTTGGATGCCCACATTAGTTCCTTCTACCTAAAAAGAACTCGTCCTCGACTTTGAAGGGTGATCTATGGAGAGAATTGATAAATGCTTCAACTTCAGTTGTTCTTTTTTATTCTTCAACTAGGGTTAATCTGCCATGACGAATTGTTGAAGCAGTTGGTTAGAGAATCTAGGAAACTTGGGGTTGATACCTGTTAATCATAAGGTTAGTGATGCGGGGCATTGGACTGATTAGAGCATTAGATTGATCTATTTATTTATTATTTATCTCTTGCTGTATTTTTTTAATTTGAGGGTATTTTACTCATTTTCATGTAATGGGGTATTTGGTCTTTTCATGATATAACTTATTATAAATACTCTCTATAGCCTTTAGGGCAATTCTATCAATAAAAGAAATGAATTTTTGTTTTGCAAAAACTGCTCCTATGCATATGGAGTTTGGGGAAAAGCCACAGAACTCTTAGTGAGAATGTACAGAAGCGAGTAGCCACGGAGGTGGAAAATCTCCAAAAATAAGAAAGTAAGAAGCCTTCCTCCATCCAGGTACTCTTCTCTATCTATTCTTTCTCTCTTATCTCTTTCTTTGTTTTTTTTTTTTTCCTTATCTTCCTCTTCCCTATACCTGCCTCCTTTTCTCAACAACCTTTAAACCACAGCATGTACCTTCATTACTTTCCTTGACACCGAAGTGAGAGAAAATAGAATTTATTCTGGTCGAGGAATTTGTTTCCACAGTTGTAAGAGGACATTAGCTAATGTCCTGTTACATGGAAGCCCGTGCACATAACTTATGTCACTTGGTTGCCTAAGTACGAGCTACATCGACTTGCTACAAATTTACTGGAGAGATTTGGAATTCTTGTCTCATCAGAGGTACGTTATACTCACATCTTTATCCTACCGCCATCCAAAATTGATCGTGACATTAGTGTCAGATTCTGAGTCTACCATCGATGGCGAAGGAGAGTCGATCCAGTATTCTTATTGTGGCCCAGTGATGATTTGTTTGGTTGACACTTGAAGCCTCACATTCGTGTAATTAAACATTGAAGTCCCCACATTATGAAGGCGAGTGAATGGGTACATTTTTACCTTTTTATCTGTTTGAACTCGAGATCGAGTTCTTTCTCAGATAGGGAGATTGATGCTGAGCATTGGACCGATTAGAGCATTAGATTGATTGATTTATTTGTTATTTATCTCTTGATGTGCTTTATTTATTTATTTGAGGGTATTTTGGGTATTTTCATGTAATGGGGGTATTTTGGTATTTTCTTGATGTAAGTTATTATAAATACTTTCTATGACCCTCTAGGCCAACTCGATCAATAGAATAAATGAATTTTTGCTTTGTAAAAATTGTTCCTACGCATATGGAGTTTAGTTAGAAGCCACGGAACACCTGGTGAGAAGTTAGGGACGGCGAGAAGCCATGGAGGTAAGAAATCTCTAAAACAAGAAGGTGAGAAACCTTCCTCTATCCAGGTACTCTTCTCTATCTTTTCTATCTCTCCTTGTTTTTTTTTATTATCTTCCTCTTTCATATACCTGCCACCAGTTCTCAACAACCCTTAAGGCATTGTAGTCACCTTCTTTAGCCAGATGCCCTTTGTTGTTAACCCCTTTACCTACATAAAGTACTATCGCCCCCTCTCTAGGATCCCATCTGGTTGTCGCCATCCTTTGGATCTTATCCCAGTTGTCCCCTTGCCGTCCCCATCTGGACTTAATAATTGTCGCCATCTGTTGTCCCAGAACCATCGCGGATCTATCCCATATCTTTTCTAGATTTGTCCTAGAGTCCTCCCAAAACTTGTCTCATGTCATCCAAAACACGTCCCAAATCCTTCCGTTTCGCTTCCTGCTACCATCACCCCTCCTTAATTTGATTTGGTAAATTTATATAATTATTTACATTAGATTCCCAGGATTTGCGTAATTATTTGTCAACTTTATATTATTCAATTGCAATTATTAATTGACAGATTAATTTCAACCCATTTTATATTAAAGTGCATTATTTTCATCCCTTTTAATCTTTGCATAAATACATTAAGTATTTAGGGTTACCCAATCCTTTATCCTGCATTAGTTAGTATATATAAAATTCTTGTTATAAGTGTTTACAAATTTTGCTCATATAGAGTCTACATATATAAAATAAAAAATTGGGAATGCATTAGTAATTGCTAACGATTGAATGATGGTCATCTTTATCAACGCTCCAAAGTCAATTCCCAATGTAGCCAATTCTTTGCCTTGTTTAGGAGGTAGAATAACTATCTGAATCTTCAACTATTGTGTTGCCTCTTGATTGCAACTAAAGTTGATCTTTTCTGTTTCTCTTTCCGGTTGGTGCTTCTCTTTTGGAGACTCCAAATTTTGAAGATGTATTGGTTCTAGGAGTGCCGCATTCTTTGAAGTTAATTTTGTCATGTTTTTCAACAGACCAAGGACTATCCTTGCCCTATCTTTCTTAAAAGTGTAAGTGCATTCTATCAATTTGACAGTGTTTTCTCAATAATAGATGACATGTGTCCATATGTAGAACATCACACCAAACATTGTCAAAGTATCAATTAGCAATGAAAAAAAGGAAATAAAGCTTGCTTGTTTACAATTACCTCACTACCTTTCTTGAACCATGATACCTGATTTGGACGAGGATGTTTTCGAGGTTTCAATTTTGGCTTGCCAACTACTGTTTGTGCCACGACATTGCTACAACTATCGTTGTCAATGATAAGATGAAAAAAATTCATTAATTGTGCATTCAGAATGGAAAATATCATTCCTGAGCCAATCATCTTTAGAATCAAATTTGAGTGCCATAAGAATATGTCAGATCATAAGAATGTCTATTGAATCTCCGTATAAGATCTCGTCTTGATTTAGAGAGCATGTGTCACTAAGTTGCTTATCTAACTCACCATTTGCACAACCATTATCTTCTTTGACTAGATTTACACTTCTTTCTAGACATTCAGATGTTATACTCCTAACACCGTTGCATTTGAAACACTTCATGTAACAACTCGACCCTTAAATTTGGATTTTATTGAAGGAAATGAATATTTGGAAACGTTCGAATGAGACTCACATGTGTGAGAACCTCCTCGTGTGATTTGAGAAAATATTGCAAAACATTTAATTTTTTTTGAAAAAAACCAATCCTAAGTTCGAGGACTCGAGCCAAGCTTAAGGGATCGAGGATGGTTATCAAAGATTGGATAGTTTAACATTTGAAAAACCTGGAAATTCATTCTTGAGTTCGAAGAGATGGAACCCAACTTCAAAGGTTCGAGCGAAAGATGTCTCGAGGGGTCGAGCTCGAGGACCCGAGCGTATCCTCTAGGGCCCGAAGATGTATCAGAGAACGGGAACAATTTACAAATGTAGAAACTTGAATTGAGTCTCGGGTTAGAGCACTCAAGCAGAGGTTTCAAGGGCTGAGCTCAAGGACTCGAATAATCCATCAAGTTCCTGAAGTAGTGGTAGGATGACATATATTTAAGCTCATTCACGAAACTGGAAGCCCACTTTCCATTCCTAGCTGAAAATCTCCGAGAAAAACCCTTTTCTCTTCCTCGGCCTCTCATCCCACCTCCTCATGCATGTGGATAAAATTGATTAAGGGCATTCTTAAGCTCATTCTTACCTTGGATTTCCCCTTTTATTAGGATAATTCTTTCCTCTCTTCATTTAAATACCTCTCTCTAGGGTTGATGGGGTTGGACATGTTTGGAAGAAGGTGAAATGATGGAAGATTGGGGATGGAGACTAAAATCTGATGCACAATGATGGATTGTGGAGAGGGAATCATTGTGATTTGAGATGAGTAACTTTGGATGGGGACTTTCTCTCTCAAAGTGGGAATTTTATCAAGGGAGAGAGGAAGGATAGGGGAAAAAATCAATTTTAGCTTATTCATTGGTGTAATTTGGGGGTTTTCACTTTAAATTATGAGTTGATCTTGGTTATGGCTTACTAATGGTAAACTTATGCATGTATATGGGAGCATTGTTTTGGTTTCGCGATATCGGTGTTCGGCAACCCAAGGAGAGAACTCGAAGGCACTTTAGAAATCCCAATGTGAGGGAGCTACACACATTTGTTTGGTTTAAATGGTTAAACACATGCAAATATTGAATGTAGAATGGTTTGACAATGTAGAAACATGCTAGAGAACACATACGAAATCTTGTTTGGATGCATAACGAAATGTATGTACTTGAATATTGTACTATGATATTTACATTTCCCATGCTTGGATAGTGTATTATGGTATTTACATTGCTTATGCTTGGATGTTGTATATGGCGTTTACATTACCCATGCTTGGATGTTGTATTATGGTATTTATATTGCCCATGCTTGGATGAGGTATTGTGTGGTATGCACCTTGACTAAAACCCTCTCTTAAATGTAAGGATGAATGGAGGTGACCAACCCTTGATATGGTAAGGTCATACTGCGTGGTTAGGGGACAAGCTCACACAAATGAAATTGCAAGGACCGATTGGTGGAACCAAAGTCAAGCTGCTGGGTAGTCCTTGGGGCAAAGGTTGGGCAACCTCCTAAGTTGATCCATTGTATGAAATGTTATGTATGTCATGTGTTCTCAATTGATTGATATTGTGAATTCTATGCCTGTATGATGTACATATTACTCATTGTGATGCATTTTGCTTACACACATTGGACTCGATGATACATCCACATAGAGATTGGTAGGCATTTATGCATGAGTATGAGTATGGTACAATGGAAGTATCAATGCATTAGGCATATGCATTTTGGATGGAGAGGGACCCTTGCATGTGTCCCCCGAAAGTAAACCCTTTGATACTAGGGTATGGACCCCATACATAGAGCTCGAAGTGGCTAGGTGATGTGGGACTCTCGAGATGACCTCATATGGGTTGTGGCAGAGATGGTACGCAAAGTAAGTAGCATCAAACACGCATGATAAGTTGTGCCAGTGACACGATTTGATGTCCCATTGAGAAGTACGTCATTGGTCCGCATAAGCACTGTGGATGAGTATGTCCCTCACATGTGTATACCGTGGATGGGTAGTCTCTCACAAGTGCATGTATATTGTATGTATTATCACTAGAGAATGGGGATGCCCTCGTGCTAGTGATGTGATTGGACACACAGGGTGAGATGTGCCAATCATGTAGGGATAAGTCGGGCCAGGCTCACCAGGTAGGTTGCGGTCCGACCCACCGAAGAGAACGCGTCCATTGATGTGATGTAATACGCAGAAAAAACCGCTACGAGGAAGTTGGTTAGTCGCGTCAGGTGTTCAAGGTAAGTCATTCTAAGCACGCAAGGGTAAGTCATGCTGGACATGCAGGGTGAAACGTGCCAAGCATGCAGGATAAGTCGTGCTAGGCTCACTGGTTAAGTCGTGGTTCGACCCGTGGCGGGGTCATGAGGATGGGTCCCACAACCACGTGATGTTTTATATCTGAGGATTTGGACCCATGGTTTGGTAGTTGGATTACATGGCATGACATAATGCATCTCATGTGGTTTAATTTATATATAGATATGTTGATATGTGTGTGTGTAACATGATTTATTCCCTCACTGAGCTTGCATGTGCTAACCCTTGCAACTTCAGTTAATATCGTCGCGGTGAGGTTTGAGAGACCCCATCGGCAAGCATAGGAGCTACGCATTAGAAGAGCCATTATTTTGCTAGGTTGGTTTACATGAAATGATTTTATGTATTATAATGGCCTGGCCCAAAAATTCGGGCTTAGGGCTTGGTTCAGCAGAATATTGTCTGCTTTGGGCCCATACCTAGGCCAAGTCCTAAGTATGGATTTTTGGGCCAGGCCATTACATATATGATGTAACATGAAACATGTGTACGACGTAACATGAAACATGTGTATGATGTTTGAGTTTTATGGACTATAAGTATTCGAACTTTAAACTACGGACTTTATCTTTTACTTTGAGAAATCTAAGCAATGTTTTAAAACTCGGCCCGTTGAGCGACCGGTCTTGAAGGAAGGGTGGGTTAATTAAGGTTCAACTGAGTTGACCCATATTCAAACCGGTCAAACCCATGCTATTAATATAATATTATAAATAATATTAAATTATTAACTAAAATTATATTTCATAAAAATATTTTTTTCTTCTCACAAACCCAATTGTAAATACTAAAAATTAATAATCCAAAAATTATATTCTCAAAAAAACCAAAATCTTCATCTTCATTTTCTTCATTTAAAGAAACCAAGGGTTTTTAAGGGTCAAGGGTCACGGGTTTATTAGAAAAACCTGATTGACCTGCGGGTCGCAAAGTGTTTTTAATCCAAAAGGGTCTTAAAATTACCCGACCCGTGTTTCAGCCGGGTCACGGTTGACCCACTGGTCGGGTCGAGTTTGGTAACACTGAATCTAAGTATGATTAAGCATGGAGTTGACTAAAAATGAAAGTTGAACATATGATTTTGGGTTGGTAGTTGGGAAAGGTCGTCATTTTACTAAATTTTAGTGAAGACTCTTTCGAAATTTCTGTAGGGTCCCGACGACCCGAAATAACTTAGAATCCATAGAGAATGGTTCACACATGTGTTTCCCCCGTGTGTGTGGTTTAGCATCTGTTGGTTAAAGAGTTCCAAAAAAAAAAAAAAATTTAGTCACGTGTCCCTCAGGGCGGGGCGTGACAGTTTGGTATTAAAGCTTTGGCTCGTTCTCCTTTGGGCTGTAAATATGGGAGCTCAAACTCTGACAAAAGAGTAGGGTTGACTTTTGGGTCCTGTAAACATGGATATGACCGTGAGTTGAGTTGAAGTCATGACATCCTCGTGCCATTGGGTTTAGGATACAAGTGTTCAGTTAGTACCTCGACGGGGTGACCAAGGTGATGTTTCAGTGTGATCTAGATTTATGAGGATCAGACTGTGATAAACCCTATGTTGAGAGGTGTTGAAAGTGTTGTTAGCAGTCTGAAGCTGGTTGGGCTTGGGAAAGTGATGAGAAAATGATTGATTTCCTTGAGTGAAAGACTCCAGAATTTTCTTGGGACCGTATGAGAATCACCTTACAAGGTGTCGATGACCCTGTCTTCCCAGGAAGTGGGAGTGAGACCAATAGGCCCAAGAGTCCTGCAATAGGTCTTGGAGAGACCGAATGATGGTGCAATGGCAGGCTACCACCCGCTGTATACTGGTGAGGGGTGAGATCGTCACTGATCTAATGTTGAAGGAAGACTAGAGGGACACATGTGTGTGGCATCGGGTGGGAATACATTTACATCAGTCTGAGGATGGCTGTAAACCTGGAGAAATGTTCTAGGATTGTGACATCTGCCCCTAAACAGGAGATTGATAAGACCAAATTGTGAGCTATCAATGGTGGTCATGGTAAGCCACGGGCTTTGTTAGAGGCATTGGACTTAATTTAGGGCACACCAACGTTAGGCCATGGGGGCGACCTCCCATTTCCTGAGGAGAGAGGTAACCAGTTGAGCTACACCCATGTGTTGGTATCCCGCGGTTTCCCACACATAAATTCAAAAAAAAAAAAAGTTTAGTTACTCATAGAAAATATATGCAAAACTTGAATAAATTCATTATGCAAAAAGTAAGTCCAAATAATTAAAATTTAATTCAAACACAAAACCAAATTAAATACAAAGAACCAAATAACATCACTCATGACTCACCTCACTTAGGGAGACTCTAAGCTTTGCTCAAAACTAGTAACTAAATTCAATTCAAAATTTTGTGTAAAATACAATACATGTGCTGCCTTTAAAAAGGCCAAACTGAGGCCATGATCGGCCAAATCCTTGCTAAACTTGAGAATGAATATAAAAAGCAACTTCTAAGTTCCTAAGCCACCAACGATCCACATAACTTATGGATTTATTTTTTTTTAAATAAAAAATGACAAAAAAGGGAAACACTTCAAATAAGCTCCACCGTTGCATCTTTTCCTTTTCCGAGTCAGATTTCGAGACTTCGGTTCTCATATGGACTTAACTGTATTTTCTTCTGTTTAAGTGTTCTCTGTCTGCTTTTTACATTCTCCTCGAAGCTTGGCCTCGGAACGACCGAGCCAAGTTCCGAGACTTTATTCCTTCTGAGGGTCCTCGGAACGTCATTGTTCCCTCGGATTGTTCCGAACCTTCGGAACTTGTCTTGGATGTTCCGAGTCAGGTTCTGAAGCCTGTCTCCTTCAAATAGTCATTCTGCAAAAACTGCAGAGTGCGAACCGAATACAGGGAACTTGAAAATCACAGTGGGGTGGGTCATTGATCCCGATCTTCAAATCTAACCCCTTAGATTTGTTCCCTATACAATTTATCACGTCCTTAGGGACTAAAACTTATACATTAACATCAAAATTCACAGATTTGGATTAGATTCCTGAATTGGGTAAATACCCGACAATTCCCGAATCTTCTCTATTCATATTCCTTCAATCCAAATCCATCTATGGTTGATTCTAAATCACCCTAAATTTTACTTTGAAACTAAATATTAAATTAAAAAGTCAAACCAACCTTAAACGAAGCTTTCCGAATTTCTTCCCTCTTTCTTTCTTCTCCTTTCCTTCCTAACTTTACAGTGAAAGGATGGGATCCTCAGTGAAGAGAGTAGCACTGCCGTGTGAGTGGAATAGTGAAAGTGAGTTATGCAAATGAAAGAGTGGAAAGACTCTGACGTGGGCATGTAATATGGAAAGAGGAGAAACTGCCCAGCGCACAGTGAGGAAGTGGGGGAGTGCCGTGCGAATGAGGATGTAGGATGTGGAACTCGTGTGCATGAGGGAGTGGAATGGGTCTCCCGTGCACACATGATAAGTGGAATATCTTATCTGCCATGTGGACTCTTTACCCTTTCCCTTTTTACCCTTAGGTTCTTAAGGTGTGCCATTTAGGTCCCTTCTTCACGTGGCATGACTCCACGTCACTAATTCCTTTCCAAATAAATTTCATGAATTTATTACCCATCCTATTACTCGATATTGATTTAATTTCATACAATAAATCCCACTTAATTTCTCTAAATTAATTGATTAATTCGTATTAATCTCAATTAATTATAACAAAATCAATTTTAATAATTTCTAAAATATCGGGGCGTCACATTGCATCAGGACACTGCTTCCATCTAGGACACCCCCTCAAGATTATTTCCCATTGCTGAGAACACTTGCTCTCAATTAGTTACTCAAACTTAATGTTCTGTCCATTGGTATCTTAAATAATCCTTAGTCTGGTGTTATGTTCAGGCTGTATTTTGTCTTTTTGAGGGTCTGGCCTCTCTGTTCTGGATCATCTTTGGACCTGTTTTTGTTTTCTTTTTATGTCTGGCCCGGGCTGTGGGCTATACTGTACATTTTGGCCTTTCTCCCTCTTTTGAATGAAATCTACTAACCATCATTAAAAAAAAAAAAATTGGGATGAACCACATCATTCTGTCTGTTTGCACAAATCTTTACAACACATCTATTTACATTTGGCAAAGAATTACACTAGGTCACTCTCTATAATCATATACTCACATGTATGCAAATGCACCTTTTAAATATACACTTCCATGCTCAATTTAGTGTATGATAGGTTTTTTTCACTAAACTGACTAATTCTTGAAACATGTACAAATTTCTTTATCTATATACCGATTAACTCTACGAGAAGTAGCCTTTCAAAGTAGACTGAAAATCGAATTCAGAATTTCTACTTCCTAAGATGGGTTCCTCACGATCACTCCAAATCTATCTCTAAATAATTTAAATTGTTTAGTAATTTTATTCATATTTTTAGATGCACATATCTTGTTAAATTATATAAAAATATTAGACCCATTGTTCTATACATCAACTGAGAGATACTCGATAAATTTCATAGACCTTTTTATTGAAGCCCTTTTTATTTTTATTTGATCCATCCAATGTGGAATCATCAATGAGACATTATCTGAAAAAGGACATATGTCTAGACACTTTGGTGAAGATTATTTAACATTTTTGGACTCTTCATTAATGGGCCCCACATGTATCTTGGGACCATTTATCTTTCTTGACCACTTAGAGTTTTATTTTAGCTTCTTTTATTTTTATTTATTTTTGTCATACAAGATGAGTCCAGATGAGTGTGGAAACTTAAAATTCAAGTACCCGTCAAGTTAGGTGTTCGTCCAATTATTCTAACTCTTGATCTTCGACACTCAATATTATCAAAGATATCATATTTAGGAATTAAGAGTAACCATCAAATGATGCCATCCTCGTAATATTAATAATACTATGAGGAGGAGTAAATCCATAATTCACTTTAAAGTAAACAAATCTAACTATTGATGAAAATCTACTAAAAAATTAGATAAATGGTGGATTTACTCATCCTCATAATAGTTACCGTGAGAATAATAGTATATAATCATTTCACTATATTAAATAATGAAATAAGTTGATTTAAATGACCTAAACTTATATAAAAAATTACAGGATACCCAGCATAAAATTCCTACAAGTGAACCCACTATCCCTAGAGAGCACACCAAGGTTAGGCCATAGGGACTCGAACCCACAACCTCTCACTTCTTAATACGGGAAACAACCAATTAAACTACACCTAATTAAAACTAAAGAATTTTAACTATTTGGTGAATTTGAGCTTAATCCAATTGTGAAGTCATTTTGAAATAAGTAAAAATTGGAAAAAAATCTAATTGATAAAATAATAATAAAAGTAAAGAGAAGAAATAGTGTCTACAAAACTTATTTCTTTAATTCAAAATAAATAGTTTCTCCTAACTCACCACCCAACAAGAAATGAAGACACACTTTCATGCTGAATGGAGAACTCCCCCATAAATCAATGCAAGTATGGATTCAGGATTTGATAACCTTTGTCTGTTACAATAAAAAGCGGATGGTTAAGATGAGACTTGTCGCTGATTTTCTCAACTATTTAGGCATTGATTAACCTTCAGAATATATGTAAACCTCTCAATTTATACATCGGATAAAAAAATTGATAAGAAGACGGGTACTTGACCCTTCAGCCCCTTTAATTTTAAATATACGAGATTAGTAACTTTTTACGATGACCATGATTCAAAATATCTAATAATGTGATGTGACCATATGATCAAAGTCTGCACCATACCCACTATTTGGGCTGGCCATATTAGCAAAAATCCTCAAATATTAAGGAACAAAACCTGCCTCTTTGGGCTGTCTGCATTTCAATAATACAATGATCCACCACCATTACTTACGCCTCCCACTACTACTGCATTTTCATCATCATCTTCCTCTTCATCTTCCTCACAAGACTCCACCCCATGTGGTGCATGGCCCGGCCCAAATGCTCTCACATGATCTTTGAGAGATCGCTTGTGCCTGAAATCAGAGCCACAGATGCAGAACCAAAGCTTGCCGCAGTTCTTCTCATGGGTACGCCAGTCGCCTCTCACGGCAAAGGCCTTGTCGCACTTCCTGCAAGCGAAAGGCTTCGCTCCATGCTTTCTTTTGTAGTGAGTTTGCAGTGTTCTGAAGTCCTTGAGAGGCTTGGAACGAGGGTGTTCGATGTTGTTCTTGCACCCTTGAGCACAGCAGTAGCAGGGCAGTCTCAGCATCGACGACGGCGGTTTTGCTCCCCTGAGTGACTCCGGTCCCTTCCTGTACTGTGACCCGTGGCCCCACATATGCATCTGGGCCACCACATCAATGTTTTAAAAGCTGTGTTTTATCAGGGTCTGATACCGTTAACATTCCAGTAATATCATACATTACTATATTCTAAAAATAAATTCTCAAAAACATATTAAAACCATGTAAAAATAAATTGCAAAAATAAAATGTCAAAACCTTGCAAAAGTATGGATGGGGTTTTACCTTATTTTAATTTATTATAGTTGGGGAAGGTGGGATTTCGAAAATACATGAAGTGGGTCCAGAATACAAAATACCTTAGCAATCCTGAAATAAATCTATATTCATTTTAAAACGATTGACTTGGTGGTTGGAAGACAAAACTTTAAAATTGATATCTTGGGTTCAATTCTGAGTGACTCCAATGAAGGGTCACTCCTCGAAAACTTATTCAGGTTGGTGCATTGAGTGGTTTTCACACATTTCATTCCAGAAGATTAGTCGGGTACCACGCCCAGACACCTTCAGACTTAAAAAAATTCTATGTCCATTTTTTAAGGCTCCGAAGTTAATACTAAGGGAGTGTTTAACCTTTAGTAGATTATGATGTTGAAGACTCTAGAAGGCAAAAGAAAATCAACTTAATCATGAGAGAAGGAATGAATTTATCAACTTTTTTTTTTTTTCTATATTTGATTCAAATCTAAATTTAATTAATTTTTAAATTGAAATCTTTGACTTTTGAAAGATCAAAAAGTTCTAATATCTAAAGATGAAAATAGTGGATAATACTTACTTGCATATTGTTGTAGCGGTTGAAGGTTTTGTGACAAACAGCACAGGAGAACTGAGTGGGACCAACCATGATTTGGGCAGGAGAAGGGATCCAGTACTGATGGTGGCTTCGTCCATTGGATACAGTTTCAGTGGTGGCTCCGGGAGGACCAATATGAAGGGCAATGGTCACGTTTCTATCTTCTGTGAATTTGCCCTGTTGTGATTCTGATGGGGGAGAGTGGTGAATGGTGGTGGGGTGAAAATGGGGTGAATGGTGGGGGCTCTGTTGCCCTGGTGGCCACAGGGTCAGAAGTATGGAGGCTTCTTCTTCATCTTCTCTACCACTGGCACTGGCACTAGATTGCATCACTGCATGCAAGCAACTCTGACAGAGAGAGAAACAGGGGTTTAAATTGCTCTTATGGAGAGAGAGAGAGAGGGAAGGATTTGATTGATAGAGTTAGATTATGGGATTTATGGAGAGAGAGAGAGATAGATGGGTTTAAAATGATCTGGCAATGTAGGGAAGGATTTGGTTGAAAGAGTTAGTTTATGGAATTTACGAGAGAAAGAGGTGTGTGTTAGAGTTGATTGATTGAAAGAAAGTGTAGATTGTTAGAGGGTTTACCAAAGTAGAGAGAAAATTGATTGATTGAAAGGACTATAGAGTTGAGGATTTATAAAAGGAAGAGGGAGAGAAGAGAGAGAGGCTTTCATTGTTATGTGATAGGATTGACACTTTCACAGAAAAAGACACTGAAAGAAGTGAAAATTGTTATTGCATTGAGAGAGAGAGAGAAGCATTGATTGATAGAAAGAGTGAGTAGACAGAGAGAAACAGAGAGAGGTGAGCTTTGATTGTTAGAAAGAGTGAGCAAACAAAGTGGGTGTGGGGGGGAGAAGGGGGCAGATAGAGAGAGAGAGGGGTCTACATTGTTTGAGGATGGGATTGAAAGAGAGGCCAAAAGCAGTGTAGCTTGTTATGCTTGTTATGGAACAGAGAGGAGGGAGAGAAGATTGATTGGAGTGAAAGAAGTGAAAGAGTGTGGAGGGAGAGAAGATTGATTGGAGTGAAAGAAGTGAAAGAGTGTGGAGGGAGATATAAGGGGAGAGAGGGAGGGGGAAGGAAGAGGGTTTTGGAAATGCACGTGTAGTGGATGAGAATGGAAAAGGATGAGAGAGTTGGGAGACAAGAGAGCAGCAAAAGAGGAGAGAAGTGAGAAGGAACTCCCTTTTCTTTCTCCCATTTCTACTCTTGTCTTTACATTTGCATGGGATGGTGTACCAACCCAACACACAAACGAGCACTCCTAGTTCCAATTTAAAGCTCACTTCCCAAAAGCCCTTCCATGCCATCTACTACCTTCTCTTTCCTACCCTTGCTTACTGTGTTTGTCCTCCACAATTTCAACAACTCCACCAACATATGATGCAATTACTAGTTTACTACTGCATGCTTCACACACCGTCCAAAACTTCCACAGTACATCCCATTTTTCTTCATACATGGAATGAATCAGACCAGAGAAACATCCTTCTACATATTTTACTCTTATGGATAAATTATGGGTAGCAATCTTCTTATAGGAGTTTTGTATAATCTGATATCGATTTTACTGTATTGTTTATTTTGCCTTTTGAACCGTCTTACTGAACCTTTCGAATTGGCTCGCCGGATCACTGACCTTTCCACTGAAATATAAATCGGCTCACTGACTGAATCACTGACCGACTCACTAAAATTTATGTAAGTGAGACTGTTTTTTCATATAAAATAACAAATCAGATCACTGATCGGATCACTGAAATCGAATCACTGACCGGCTCACTGACCGGCTCATTGACCGGATCACTGTATTTTTTTTTAAATGCTTTCATATGGAAGTGGAAGGGTAAAATGGACAATACCTTAAATCTCGTGTCTCGTTAAGCAAAATGTCTGTAGGAGGATCGCTACCCTAAATTATAATATGAATATAAATTTAGCCTTTAAAATTTTAAATAATATGTCATTAATTTTAAAAAATTCAAAATTTTAGAGATAAGATGACTTAGTTATATGGTCCTTTCTTACGTCGCATCAATCAAATGAGGACTCAAGGCCCGTTGAAAGGGAAATGTCATATCAAGTCTTTCGGTCTTTGAATGTTTAACCTATTTTGAGTCTTCTAATGAGAGAAAAACTAAAACAATGATTTACTTTAGCAAATCGCAAAATGAGAGAAACTAGAGTTAGCTTGAACAAAAAATCCACTTGGATAAATCAAGAGTGGCGTCTAAGTAAAGATAAATCTCAGCATTCGTCAATGTTAAAACAATCATGAAGGTAAAAATGTTTATGTAAAAGGTTAATTTTTATCTTAAAAAATTCAAAGATTGCATATTCAATGACTCTCCTATCGATAATTTGATAATCCTCATGATAATTTATCTATCCATCTAATTTCTTATCATAGAGTGAGTACCAAATAACACATTAGAGCACATGAGCTTTGTTAGGACTTGGGTATTACGTCCAAAAGACTAGTTTGTTAGGTACTCAAGTCTTTTATAAAATTCATATATCTCTCTACACTTTCAATGTGGGACTCATTCTCAGCCAACTCCAACAATCCTTCCTCGAACGAAGACAGTCATCCCGTCTGCCGAGGGTAGCTCTTGAGTCCACATGACGTAGCCTGAAACTTGTCTCCCTCTACACTTTCAATGTGGGACATGTTCACCGGCCGACCCAACAAACTTTTACTCCTAGGCGTTTGTTGCCCATAAATAATAGAATTAATTTTTTATATATAAGATATTGAGTGGCTCTAGTGGCTCTCGAGTATCAACTTTCTATATGTAAGTTGCACATTTATCATGGACTAGGCCCACATGATCAGAATGGATGGATAAAAAACTTCACAAATGATATAATTAAAGGGAAGTTTCTTCATTAAATCATTATAATTTTGTGAGATGGGGTATAAAAAATTTATAATTTATAGAAATCAAATTATCAAAGTCCAAAATTAAAATTCTAAAAATTGATTAGATGAGATTCAATTATGCATCCATTTTATTTTCCATTTTTTACATATTCCATCCAAAAATTTGTAGCAAGTTAAATTTTAGTTAGCAAACTCTTTAAACAGGGGAGACTTTTGAAGGTCAATTTTCTAATCTCCTTAGAGTTCATGTAATATATTACTTTTGAGAAATAAAAAAACTACAATGTGACAAAACACAAACAATTACACAGAAATACACAAGTTTTACGTGGTTTAGCATTGTGCCTGCATCAACAAAGAGATTGGAGCGATTTCATTATCTTCAAAATGAAAGTTATAATGCTCTCTTCCTCTCTTCTCTCTAAATACAGATGAATATCCATAAACTAGAAGTCCCTCAAAAATATTATATATAAATGATTAGGTACATAAAATTACAAAAAATATTCCCATGCCCAGTATAACCTAAATCACTGCAGGAAACAAGATATCAACACAAAAAATATATGGGTTAGTAAGCTCTATGACGTTGAATATAGAGTTATAAATATAAAAAAATATCAAAATTTAGGAATAGAAACTTCTACTTACAAACTTAGATTCATAAGATGATTATTAATTTCAATGCATTCAATTCAATAGATCACACACTTATTATCTCAATTTTGGCTCTAAGATAGAGTGATCCAATTTTCTATTACATTTCGCATGTAAAAAATATGGTTTATTTTATCAAAAGCCTAGATATCAAATTGTATTCCATTCATTTGCATCACCTTGCAAATGAAAATTTGATTCATAACCATAGGCATTGAACTTATCTAGTGTGTGTGGATTGTGAGATTTACATATGTCTCAAAGAGATATTGTTGAAATTAACGCACACCAGGAGAGAAACTTTAGTCATTTTCATAACTCAAAGAAATTGGAGTGATAGCGAGAGTTATCGGTGTGTATGAGTAAAAAAGCTTGTACATCTCCCAAATATTTTTTTTTTTTTTAGCAGTCATAAGAAGAAATTCATTAAAAAGGGGGAAGATTTAAAACAAAGAGAGGGTCTAAAAGAATTAGACCAAAGAGAGAGGGAAATAAAAAGGACAAGAACAACATAGAGGATCAAGTAATAAATATGCTCGTCCAAATATTGTCAACTTCCAATTTGACGAAGTAGTCCTCCACACCATTTGCTGATCACCAGACTTTAGCAAAAGATACTCCCATATCGGTTGCCAACAATCTCACCTCCCTGACAACTAGTGATTAATCTCCAAGGTGGACGTCTCAATCCACTTATCTATTTGAGTGCACTTGCCGAATCCCTTTCAACAATGAGATTGCCTTGACCAATATCTTTCCAGATTAAAAGAGCTTTCCTAATGCTGAGAATTTCTAATCCTTAATTCCCACTGGACTCATTGAACATAATAACAGTCTCCCCCTTATGATTTCTGAGAACCCCACCAATATCTGCTGGCCCTGATTTCCCATAAGAAGAACCATCTATATTAAACTTCCAAGTACCCTGTTGGGGAGGTTTCCAATTCACCCATTTTATCACTTTTTCGATTCTGTGCCATCATACATCCTTCCCACGATAACATGAGATCATTGATTTTAAGCCCTCGAAAGTTGGGATCCGCCAATTACCATGTAAACCAAGTCTATTTTGCTTTCTGCAAGAGATCACCATCGTCATAAAAAAAAAAAAAACTTTAATCATTTTCATTAAAAACACTCAACATCTTCCCTAGTGTTTTTTTTTTAATTTTTTATTTCAATATAGTTTTTTTACTAATTTTTATTTTAAATTCATGCCTCTCCCACATTATAGACTTTCACTGTACGTTGTCCTGACCTTCCTCCTTCTCCACCTCTCTCTCTCTCTGTGTGCCATATATACCTTGTCTGTTCTTCTTCCTTGGGTAAATGATTACTGCCGGGCATCATTACAGTCCAACTTTAACATGAAAACCTTTGTCGGTCACACCAGAAATCATCCTACTAACAAATGCCGGCAATGAAATTTCAGTACTCATTGAGTCCGTTTGACTCGGCTTTCTTATGTTCTTTTCAGTGCTTATTGAGTCCGTTTGACTAGGCTTTCTTATGTGCTTTTCAGTGCATATTTTGTTTACAAATTATGGTAAAAGATAAAAATTAAGATAACATTTTTAAAAAAAATGTAGATCAATAAAAATATGAAGAAGATGGAGAAAAAGAGGTATGATAAAAAAGGTTAAAAGTCAAATTTAAATAGATGAAATATTGGCAAATGGATGTCTAATATTTTATTTTATTATCTAAGGTTTTAACTATTTGAAGATGAATATATGAAATTCAAAATTTGAACTTTTTTCCTTCCTGCAAACTATGCCATGAGGTAAGATCTATTAATTAGAAATATTGTTATAGAAGATGGGTAGATTGAATTAGTTGAATATTTTGCTTATATGACTTGAAAATTATTTAATTATTTTAGCCTTTATGTTAAGATTTAAAGTTTTAATGATTTCATAGTGAATATGTTAATTCAAATATAAATATTATTTAGATGGATGCTTTTTTTTCAAAAAATTGATTGAAATTTTAACAATAGATTATATGAAAGGTCTGAAATAATTAAGATTCATTTTTTTTTTTTTGTTTAATTTACATGTGAAAAATCACAAAATACCCAGAGTAAAATTCCTATGGGTGAGTCCACTATCCATAGGGTATACCAAGATTAGACAATAGAGGCTCGAGCCCGTAACCGCCCTTTTCACTTAGACAAAAATCAATATTTATATTTTTTGAATTAGTAAAAGAAAAGTCAATGATATTATTGGCTAGTGGATTTGCCTCATTTTACTTGATTTTTTTGCCTTTTTGTCTGAACAATATTTTTGCATGTGGGACCTACTTTCTGGCAATTGTTTGACACAATGTGAACAACAGGCAGATATATCTGTTTGATGGTAGACCCACAGGCATGCATTGTACCCTTCTTGCTTTGAGTTTGTAAAAATGTGGGAATTGCCACAAAACATTGCCTCAGTGTGTGTGAGTCTTGATGTGCTTTTTTATTTTTTTATTTTTTCACCATAAGTTGGAAGATTGGAAGAGCCTCTGGTGAAAACTTTGGTAGGTTGGACTCATATGTAGAGCCAAACTAGGTCTTATGTAATAAAAAACTTTAAAATTTTACTTTTAGAAATGGAGTTCATAAAAATTACTTTTATATCATAATTAATTAAATTGTGTTTTTAAAAGAAAAGAGATAAAAAGGAAAACAATTTAAAATCATCCAAATTTAAAAATGTAAAAACCATTATTTTATAAATCTAATTAAAATATTTTTGTATAAATCATATTTTAAAGAATAATTTTTTTAAAGAGGTTGGAGTTATGGTTATGAACCTATCTCAAAAAGTAAGAGTCCAGAGTTCAATTTCCTCTCCAACCATACGAAAAATCTAATCCATTCCCTGTATTATTATTATTTTTTAAAATTTAGTTGAAGACTTGAATCTTTAGATTCATCCTCAATATTGGATCGAGTTTGGAAATTATATATATTCATATAATAATTTGAATTTAATTCTAAAAAATAAAGCATTAACGATAAAGTTATAGAATCCATTTTCAATAATACAATGGTGTCGATCATTTTCTTTTATCCATGACTTTCGCTATTTGAGAAAGAGAAATGATAAATTTCAAAAGACTTAACCCTAATATTGTAAAATCCTGTGTCTCCACTAATCATTTGTGAAATTTTAAAAAATAAATATGAAACTCTTTAAAATGAATGATATAGATCTAAAATTTGATTGTATTATCATTTTTCTTTGATAAAGTAAGCTCTCTTTCTAACCTCATATATAAAAGAACTCCAACTAAAACTCTATTACCTTCCTTAGATTGAGTTGTAAACCTAACACCATATAAAATATTAGTGAAGTGGAACATGTAATGATTCCCAAGGGGCTTTGCTGAGTGGTTGGATTCTAAGGCTGGCTTTGGATGGGGTCTTTACTCTTGTTTGGTAATTCAAAAATTACCTCGAATGAGGGTAAAAATTCAAAAAAGCTACCTCTCTCATCACTCTTTTTTAATGTCCCATTGAAGATTAGGGTATTCAAAGGTGACTCCAAACTTAAAAGTGACCCCAATTGAGGAATGACCCCTGTAAAATTACTCTTCATCGGAACGCAGCCTAATTTTTTTTATTGGAGCGGGTCTGTCTCCTGAAGATATCATTTGAGTTGAGGATTTATAATTCTAGAAAAAGAAAGGAAGAAAGGAAAGGAAAGAGAAGAGAAGGGACGGGTTAATAAAGTGGGGGATTGTGATAGCAGTGGAGGAAAGGAAAGGAAAGGAAGAAGAGAAGAAGGGAAGGGTTAAGACAGTGGGGGATTGTGATAGCAGTGGAAGGACATGGAAAGAAGATGCATGGGTTCCAATTGCATGGAGGTGTTGTCGTATGTGCAAAGTTGATGTTGTGTGGCTACCCTACACACAGCAAAACTCCGTACCTTACAACCGCAGAAAAGAACAGCCTCTTCCATCTAGGGATGGGTGTCCCCTCACGCAATGACCTCACTCTACTCTCCTCTCCTTCAATCATTCTTCTCTCTCTTCCAACTCCTCCATGTATTATCCATCATCGAGTATCTCTACAATTTCTAATGAATATATTTTAGTTTAAAAGGTTAAGGTTGTGTTTGTTTCGCCGGTAATAAAGGATAATGAAGGTGTTATGTCATATTTATGTTGTTTCAGTTAAATTGTAATTGTACAAATTAGAAAATGTAACTCTCAATCAGAATGTGAAACTCCCAATTAGATAGAGGTGTAACTGAAACAGAAGATAACCCTCGTTTACTCTCTTTTAATAACCAAATGATAAGAGTAAAAAGTCTAAATTTTACGAATCTCACATTTAAAAACTCTTTTGAAGTAAAGGGTATTCATAATTGGTTGCCTATTTCTGCAAAATTTACTTCTCATCCAAACGTAGTCTTAATTGCTCTTAGAGAATACGTAAGATGATTAATTCAATTTTATGATAAAAATTAAATGAATGAGTAGATTATCATTAAGAATATCATATTTTCAAAATAGAGCCTATTCAATCTATGTAATTTTGATTTTTAAGATAAAAATAAATATTTTATTTATTATGATTAATATAAATGTGAGGATGCATCAAAATATGAGACTTGTGGAGTAGAGTATTCATGCATAAGGTTTAGAGGAATTTGAGTGCTTAATTTTAATTTTGATACTATGTATTTCTTTTTCCAAGACTATATTCTCATACAGTGTTTTGACACTGTTGTTGGACTCAGTGGGAAAAAAAAGAAATCTCTCTCGCACCTTTTCGTTGTAAGAAAATTGAAAATTCAGTCCGTGACCACACAGATTCTCTATCTCTCTCTCTCGGTCCAATTCGGATAATTTATAATTATATAAAAATATTAGAAATATTGATAAACTGGATTAGGTTAATTTTTTTATAAATTCAGCAAAATATCAGTTGATATATAAGTATTTCATGATGTATTAAAAATATTAGAAATACTGATAAACTCGAGGATCAAGCTGATGGTTTAATTTCTAAAAATTAAAAAAGAAAGTACAAAATACTGATAAACCCTTAACAATCTCAAAAGGTTGGTGTGTTGGTCAGAAATCCGCTTCAAAAAGTAAGTGTTCTGAGTTCGAATCTCATCTCATCTTAAAGAGGGTTACTTCATATAGTTTTATCTCGTGTATGTGAATAAGGAGATTTACACACGCTCTGAAGACTAATCAGATACTCTAATAGGATATGAATACCTCAGTCGTAAAAAAAAATTATTTCAAAATTCAAACCCCTTGAGTGAGTTGTTGAGGGACTTATGTTGAGGGAAGGACACAGCCTTAAGTGAGTTATGAGGGACTTATGTTGAGGGAAGGACATAGGCCCAACTTAAATGTGGTGGTCCACCAAGTGTCTCGCATGGCATGGCATGCCTCCACCTTTGAGGCCGTGTAATTCTGACCCTTGTCTCTTGTCTCCAATAGGGAAGGTAAAGTTTTAGGGCCTGCTTTTACTGCACAAAATTTATCTAGTCAGGTCCCTCTCTATTCCCCCACCCCCAAAAGTTCTTTCTTCTGCATTTCCCTTTCCCTTCCTACAATGGACCATGATTTTCTCATCCCACCATTGGTTCAACCGTCAATTTTAGAGTGAAATTGCAGACGATTCGATTCACTTTTTGGTTGCAGAGGTGGTAATTTCTAATTTACCACATGAAGCTGGCTAGACTGGATAAAAAAATATATTTTAAAATCATTTGATTTGACTCAATTTATTCATGTATTTTATCATAGTATCAAAGCAGGGATACAACAGAGATGGGTCGAGTTTATTACTTTAGCCCTGCGTGGAGGGGGAGAGTCGAGCGTCTCTAACCCTAATTTTGAGGAAAAGTGTTTGCAGAGTCTCACATAGCCAGTGGACCTTTGAATCTTGAATTTATAAGCACATAATCACCCTCTCCTTTCAAACTGATTTCTAAAGATGAATCCTCCTCATGAATTTAACAAAAATTTCTAAAAAGTAATTTTTATTTTTAACAGTTTTAGGCCCATGTGCTTCAATATGGTTAAAAACTTCCAGCCCATTGCTCCTGTTTTCCTTGACCCAATGGTCCATGTGAAAGATAAATTCTTTTACCTTTCTTCTCTTTTTATATAGAGAATCAGGTCAAGTTAGATTGGGTCAGATTCAATAAAAGAAAAGTTAGGTCAACTTGATTGGGTCAATCACCAAACAATTCAACTCAGATAAAATCGGGTCGGAAAAATATCCTACTATTGCCAAAACCAGAAATTTATTATCAAATCTACATGTATTTCAAGGGCCCAAACCCACCACAACTTGTTACGCTTCTTTCAGTTAAAGTCCATGTCTGGCTACTTGGAAAAATGAAAAGTCTGTGTTTATCTTTGAACTCATTTGCAAATTAACATACTTGGACCAGGCAAGTCTAAAATCTATTTTCCGACTTATTTCACACTTCTTTTGAAAGAAAATGTAAAACCCATATTAAATCCCATTTTCAAATTTCAATGAGATCACTGTTTATCAGTGAATAAGGGACCATATTATAAATAGGGGTTTAATATAACAATATAATAGTGATACATGTAATTATTTTATACTTATAATAAATATATGGTTGGCTAAAATTGCTCAAAACCCAAAGGGCTTTCGCAAGCTTTTCTTAAAACAAGTAGAGATGTTCACGGGGCAGGTTATCCTCTATGGAAGCCCAAACCAAAGTCTAAGCCCACTCAATTACAGGAGTAGTAAGAACAAGCCCACCTGTTTGAGACTGAAAATTTCAATCGTTTAGATTGAAAGTAGACGTGATGAGCTAAAAGTTGATCAAATTTGACTTCAAAATTAATTAGTCTCTTGATACTAATTTCTAATGGTCAAAGTTAGTAGGCGTCATTTACAATTAGTAAGACAAGGCTGCTGGTTTCTTTGACTACTAAGATTAAGTGAATAAAAATTGAGTTCCGAACTCACATGTACTTTCAATTTGAACAATTATTTTTATAATTGACTTTAAATATTTTTTGAAAAAAGAAAAATAAGTTAGGTGTGCACTACAAACATATAGGGGATAAATGAGTCAAAAAGTTCAACGGCCTTTCACAAGCTTATTGTAAAAGCCTAGGCCAACCCCTTTAGACAAACAGGCTCAAGAATATAGCCCAAGCCTGGCCGAACTGGTTTCTGTCTGTGCTCAAACCCATTTATTTTTGAAGGGTTCAAGTGGGTCTCCTGTTCGGCTCAAGCTGAGGAACGGCCCTACTTAAAAGCCCAAGTTTGCTCATTTATCAAAGAATCTGAAAAATGACCCCAAGCCCAACTTGCCAATCAAATACACATGGTCAAGCCCATTTGTTTACAGTGCATTGAATCACATAATATGACAATGTGAGCATTCGTGACTCTACAAAAGTAAAGAAATATTTGTTGATTTGTTAATTGAAAAGAAAGTAGTCTCATTAAATACATAATTGCAACCTAACTTAAATTAAGCAAGACACGTGGCTAAAGTGGAGCTCCACAATAATTGAGTATTTTATTGACTTACATCAAAGTAAACATATTTAAACGAAACTTCTTTCATATAGTTGGTATATTTATAATATCAAATTTTAGCTTGATAAGGTTAGTAGACCCATAACATGCCACTTGTTAATGGAATCAAATTTGAGTTATGAGAACTCTAAGACTTAATTATATCAAAGTCCTAATCATGGTGTAAGAAGCAATTGATAAAATATTTGTCATTATTTCATTTTAGAGAAAGCGATTGGTGCACCTTACACTTTAACTCTTGGTGCACCAAAAATGAGTGAAATACCCACATTTTTTTAGGACTAAAATGAGTATTTCATTCATTTTTGGTGCACCAGAGGTAAAATTATTGGTACACCAATTAATTCCCTTATGTCAGTGGTAAAATCTAACTCCAATTTTATCATTCTATGCCTTGATTTTGGGCTCCTAAATTAATGATTAAAACTTTTGAGATGAATTTTAATTCAATGATGCATATTGATCATAGGTGGGATCTATCTTCGAAATTGAAGGTATGCGAGTTCACAAGGAGTACATGAGATGCTTATGGTAACATAATATATAGTTTAATTATATGGCATGAACGCTATCACATGAGATGTAGCATCTTGAAAGGGTGGGAGACCACCTTTAACCATTAAATTCAAATACAATGGTGAGTTGACTACTAATTTGAAATTGTATTTAAATTAGATTGCTAACGATCACTTTTGATCCTAATTTTTTATTTTAAAGTAGTCAGCAATGTTTCATTTATGATGGCACCAATTTATCTATTACATATCGTATATGGGATTTGATTGGTGCACCAACATTTTATCCTTTGTGTATCAAAATAAAGTGAAATACCCATTTTATCCAAATAAATGGAAAGAGGAAAAGAGAAGAGACTTAGAAATGATTTTCTAGGGAAAAACCTCCCTTAAAGACACTTGAAGGAGGGGGAGAGCCGTCCGAGAGCGGAGAGGAAACGCCCAAGGTCCAACCTATTTAGAGCCCTTGGCTCACGCATCTTGGGCAAAAATCTAAATTTCACAAGAAGTGACAAATTTTGAGTGAAATTACAGTTACCTTGAGCAGGCTATCGGCCTAGTTCATGGGCTCCATGGATGGTTCACTCAATTATTCAAAATGTTATTTTTTATTAAGATTTAAATCCAAACAAATTGATATCCATTTGATATGTATCATCTCTCTTGGATTGAGTCATCATAGGTAAAAAATATTTATAAAATGGTTTTTATTTTAATTTGATCTTAAGAATGAAGGGCTACGATGATTTGTGCATGTGAGTATGTTAGATGGTTTGTGTAGAGCCAAATTCTCCTAGCTTTGGTGTTCGACCAACCGAGGAGGACCCAAGGGCATTCTAGTACCCAAGATGAGAGAACTACCCACACTCTTTGGTTAATTGTTGGGTAATTACATGCGATCGTGGAACTGTATGTGGTGATTGTTAATGCAGGAGCATGATAGGATGCCTAGGTAAAATCATCCTTGTATGCACAATATAGAATGGACTCTTTGTGAAATTCAGTTGTATGAATGATGCCATGATTGCAATGTTTGTATGTACAATGGTTGTAGAAATGATTCTCTTGTATGAATGGATGAATAGGGGTGGCTACAACCTATAACTTGGTTAGGCCAATGCCCACACAAAGGGGATAAGCTCCTATAACTGAAATTGCAAGAATGATTGGTGATACTCCATCTGTCTCAATTTAGTTGTCTTACATGGATTTTGGAATTGTCCCAAAATAGTTGTCTCGTTCATATTAAAGTAGCATAAAGTGTGTTGAAAATTGATAAGATCACATAAAGTGCTAGCTTTATATAGAGAGTTTTTTAAAAAATACAAATATTTCACATGAAACAACTAAAATGAGATAGAGGGAGTATTAGACAAGCTAATGGGTAAGCCCCTAAGTGAATTGGGCCACCTCCTAGACAACTTCCTATTGGGTGTAATGCAATAGAAATTGAGAATGGATATTATGATATGAGTTACTATGCTTGCCATGTTTATTAGTTGTTCCCAATGGTGTGATTCATGCCCATACGAATATATTGATTATTGCTCATTGCATTACCTTACCATGCTTGGATGTGTATCGAATGTTATGCATATTGGTTAAAACTCATGCTTGACTGTATTGTGGATTGGTTGGTATTATGGCATTCATGCCATACACATATGTTTGTGTGACTCATTGTGGTGCATCATACCTATACAAATAGACTTGGTGGTGTGTCAACATGGGGAACTGGTAGGCATCATGCATAGGTAGGGGCATGGCATCATGGAGGCACCAGTACATTTGGCATATGTATGAGGATTAGAGGGGAGTGACGGGAGTGTGTTTCCCCAAAGTAGGCCCATTAGTGCTAGGCTATGGATCCTACTAATATAGAACCCAGGTTGTCCATAGTGGTGTGAGGACCTAGAGATGGCTTCACAGAGGTGGTAGTGAGGATGGTACGCAGGGTGAGCCGTATTAAACACGTACGGAAGTCGTGTTGGTTCGCCTGGTAAGTCGTACTAAGTACGTATGATGGGCCAGATTGGCCACGCAAGGTGAGCCATATTATGCACATATGGAAGCCGTGTTGGCTACCTAGTAAGTCATGGTCAGACACGTGATGGAATCTTGGATGATAGTACTACCACAGCCTCGTGATGGATCTCATTATGGTATTGGACCTAGGGTATGGTATTAGACCCAAGGTATGGTATTGGATCTATAGTATGTTATTGGACTCAGGGTATGGTATTGGACCTATGGTATGGTTTTGGTCCCAGGGTGTGGTATTGGTCCCATAGTTGGTTGGTGCCCATGATTGTTTCGAACCCCTGGTTTGGTAATAGATCCATTGTTTGGTATTTGGACCCATGGTTGGATAATTGGATCCATGGTTAGGTATTTGGACTCATGGTTAGGCATTTGGACCCATGGTTGGGTATTTGCAACATAGTTGAATACTATGATGACATAGCATGACATGACGCATAAAATGTGGGTTATTTCATGCACAAAGGTAGAACTACACGTGATCTTATCTTGAAAGAGTATGCAGGTAGCTGATTATTCAGTTCATTCACAACGGGGGATCCAAGAGGTCTTAGGGTTCATGGGAAGCCTGTTACACGTGCGGGTTCTACGTGTATATGGAATAGGCTGTGTGCTTGCTTAGAGGTTTTAAAAAAAAAATCTTAGTCACGTGCTCGAAGGTCGGGATTTGATAGTTTGGTATCAGAGCTTAAGCTCATTTTTCCCCTCAAACTGTGAGAATGGGAGATGGAACTCTAAATGGAGTGCAGGTTGCCCCTTCGAGTCATGTGAGGGTGGATGGAACTGTGACTCGAGTTGAGGTTAGGACCTCCTCGTGTAGCTGGGTTAGGCAACGAGTGTCGAGTGAGTACCTCGGATGGGGTAACCAAGATGGTGTGATTTGGACTCATGAGGATCTGACTCGGATAAACCCCTAGTCCAGAGGTGTTGATGTAGGTCTGAAGCTGGTTGGGCCTTGGAAAGCGAGGAGGAAATGATTGATTTCTTTGAATGAAAGACTATAAATTCCCTTGGAACCGTAAGTGAACCACCTCGTGACGTGTAGGTGACCCTGCCATCCTTGGGAGTGGGAGTGAGACCAATAGGCCTGTGAGTAGGCTACCACCCATTGGATACGGGTGAGGGGTGAGGTCCTCAGTTGATCCCACGTAGGATGGAGACTAGGGGGACATATGTATGCATGGCATTGGTTGGGAATTCATGGTATATCAGTCTAGGGATGGCGGTGAACCTAGAAGAGAGTCAGGAATGTGACTTTCGGCCCTAACCAGGTTATTGCTAAGGCAGTTTGATAGCCATCAGGGATGGTTGCGGTAAACCTCGGGCTTGGTTTAGAGTGGTCTGGATGACCAAGGGTGTTCTCTAGAAGTGAGTCGAGACATTCCTTGACTCTGATAGTGCTGAGTCGAGAGTCTCGAACCATGAGGAGTAGGGAAAGGTTGGTGAAACCTCCAAGGTGGAGGCTTAATGCAATATATGTGGATGAAATGGTTTGATCTCATTGTGTTGCGGGTAGGTGAATGGAGCTAGAAGACTCGTGTGAGGATATTGTTGTCCTTTTTCCTGACTCGTTAAGTGAGTCGAGTTGGCTTAGTGGTTGGCTTATGGAGAGTCGTGCCTCGAATAAGCTTTCAAGAAAGTCGGCAGATGTCTAGAGTCAAATTGGAATTCTTGGAATATGAGAATGAGTGCATGTAGATGGGTCATTGCGTGTTGTCGGTTGAGATTCGAACAAAATACTAATCCAATCAGAATACTACCCCGAGGTAGTTTAACAAAGGCCTCCGATCTAGAAGATGGAGACCGTAGGGGTTGCGAACCTTGTACCTAAGATCTCCGTAAGGATGGATGATGACAACATACAGAGGGTGTAGCTCTTGTGATCAACCATGACGAGTTTCTTCAAGCTTTCGATTTGTTGGGATTTTGAGGAGAGTAACAAGCCATTCACTGATGAGCATTGAGCTTTGGGAAGGTACAAAGTCCCGTTGCATGCCTAACTCCATAGGATTATCAATTTTTCCTAGACCGACTCTAAGCAAGCCAAGGGTCAAATTGTGCAAATTCGCCAGTAGGCTAGCCAATTTGCAGAGTATGGTCTCTCAAAGATCCAACACAGTCGATTACAGTTCGTAAAATTATTCTGCCTTGATAAGGAATTACTCAAATAATATCCTAACCGATTGCACAAGTTTCCTAGAAATTCGAATTACTCTATAGATTCCATAAGATTAGGCTTCTTCTAATTGAATTGATTGAAAATAGCAGAAGCAAATTAAATTCAATTATTGCATTAAACTAATCTATGAAAACCATAGAACCTAATTGAATTCAAAACAACTGGTACTTACTTGATATAGGCAAAAATTGGAGTCTATCAATTTTCAAAACACAACTCCAAAGAGTCACAAGAGAAACCTCTCTCAAAGCAAATTTCAATTGTTTATTCCAATGTATCAAATTCTAATGGAATACATGGAATTTCTAGAGAAAAAACTAGCGAAATACCTACTTGTCCTTGCCTTGATCGACGACACCAAGGATGCAATTGCTCTCTAAGAAATTCTAAAAATAATCTAAAACCAAAGATAGAATGCAACCTTATTTAGATCATTCAATCCTCACACTACACATGTAATCTAAAAATAACACAAGGCTAAGATTAAAAGATAAAAATACTAAGTTAGTGGAAAGGCAAGTGGAAAAAGCAAGTGGCCAGGTGGAGAAGCCACATGGGATTTTCGCCCATCCCGTTTCTAAGTTAGGAATGTTACCACCTCCTTTCCTTCTAAGCAACTTCCATCTCCTTTCCTCTCTTGCTTCACACGCACTTCTCTTACTTCACACGCCACTTACATATGAAATTCATCTTAGAGCGGCCACATGTCACTTGATAAGCATATTAGCTAGGGTTCGCCACTAATACTCGTTTATGAGGTAGCCTGACAAACTCCACTTTATAAGTCCTTTTGATATTATAAATGAGAGAATTTTTGTCGTCAAAATCAAAGGTATAATTATAAAATAAGTGTAAATTTTCACCCTCCTCCCAATATCAACACATCTCATTTAATCCAAGTCTACTTTACATTTATTTATGTTCTTAAAAATTCAGTTAAAAGCTTCCATAGACATTTTCCTTTAATCATGGAAATTTTTATATTTGATAGCCTCCGTCTTTCTAATTAAAAGAAATTTATCTATTAAATCATATTTTTCTAATCAGGAATAAAATTCGGACTCAGCCAATTGCTGAATCAGGTCAACCAAGTCATTCAATGAATTGTTTTAGTAACTGAATTTATTACTTGGTATAATACTAAAAACATATAATAAAATAATCATGGAAGAAGAGTAAAAAACCATTATCTTTCCACATACAACATATTATATATATATATTTATATATATATATATATATATATATATATATATATATATATATATATTATATCCTTCTTATTTTCTTTATTGGATTTTGAAATTTCTTGAGCGGTCAATGTATTTTGGAATTTTATTGTCAAACATTGTCATTGAACCCTCCATTCAAGAAACTTAGGTATATAGAATTACAAGAGAGTAGGCAATTCAAATTTTGATCATGAGTATTTAAAAAAAAAATACAAATAGTTCCATAAACTTTTGACCATTAACCAAAAATAGTTGGAATGGTGATCATTAACGTGTTTCAGAAAGTATTAGTCTAGAGTTCGATTCTCACTTCACCCAAAGAGTCACTCTCCGTATAAAATTATCCAATGTATATAGGTACTAAGACATACATATGACACGAAGATTAATCGAATACTCTAAGAGGTCTGTACACTCTGATTGGTCATCAAAAAATCAACCTTTGACCCTTGATAAGGTACTTGACCCAGTAAGTTACCAAGTTAACAAGCGAGTTGACTCAGGTGAGTCTAAATTACAGTGAAAATCTGAACCTCATAATTTGATCCATTGACTTAGATAAATGATAGGACTAAATCGACTAAAATAAGTTCTTGAACTAGTCACATATCAGAAAATTATGTCTTAAACATAGAAAATTGAGATTCCATCTGTTCCATGATCCAACACTAAGTATATTCGAGACCCATCAGTCAGGTCCAAAGTCCACACATTTTGTATTCTTGGACATGTGAAGATGCATGTATCTTATCGCCATGAGCTGTTTCTTCCCAATTTCGTATTCCAATTTTCATGTCTCTAATAATGTATGAGATGATTAGGTATGTTCCACTAAAATAATATACCTATTCATCATAATTAAATCTTGAATGCGCATATTCGGATGTTGGGTATCCAGTTTGGTTGAAACCAATTAATTATCAAGATATGCGCAAATCTTCTTACCTATGCACCTTGGGCAACTCTATCGAAAGTATCCCTTTGGGATGATATTGGAATCGAATTCAGAACTTCCTTTTGAGTTGGCATTCTAGAAAATTAGGATGTTTAAAATTTATCAAACACAGCTCAAGCTAAAAAGTTTAGTATAGTGTGAGATCCATTGTTCGATAAGAATTTGAATGATTAGATAGATCATTACGAAGATTATCAAATTGTCCTAAGATAAGGTGCCTCAAAACATTCTAGTGGTTGATTTTTTAGTATCAAAATGAAGTCATTTGATATATACATATATCTATGATATTCAATTTAACAGCGAAACATGCATGAAATGAAAGAAATTTTAAAGAAAGAATCATATTTTGAGCGGTTTAAACTTACCATTAGATAGACTCCACATAAGAGCCGATATGATACGTATCGGCCAAAGGGAAAAAAAATTCGGCCAATATGGTCGAGATTTCGGCAAATTTCTTTTTTTTTTTTAAAAAAAAATAAAATAAACAAATATCGGTTGTGGACCGGGTCGATATCTCGGCCAATATTCATCCGATACAGACGAATATCAGCTGAAAATTCGGTAGAGCCGAATTTTCGACCCCTGGTAATAGTATATGCCCAGTTTATCTTTAATTTCACCCCATTTTAAAATACCAATAAAAAATAATTGAAAATTAATTTTTATGACTTGTACTCCCTTCCCAATTACTTGAAATAGTAATGTTGGGTGATCCCTTGTTCTCTGTTGTACAATAAATTGAAGCTAAAATAAAAATAATTGAGAGAAAATGATCCTATGTTATCCTTCCAATACTAAATTATAATAAATGGCTGCGGTTGAGACATATAGAGTTTCACCTATTAAATTAAAATCATTCATTATTTTTATATATATGTTTACATATAGGCTTCTTTTTTAGATGAATTAAATGAGAAAGGTGTGATAAACCTTACAGATTTTCTCTTATTTGATCCATCTAATGGTGAAGCTAATAATTTTATTAAAATTTGAAAAGAGAAATAAATATAAACAAATTAAAAAATAATTTAAAATTTTAATAATTAGGCTAATATATTTCAAATACCATTATTATTTTTTCATCCTTAACGTCAAAATATGATTCGATTCCATTGAATTGATAGACACTATCCATTGCTTGCATTTCATAAAGTCAGCGATAATTACAAATGTGATTAGTGGCTCTAAAGAAGGCCAAGAATCTGCCATAATGAAGAAAATAAATTGACGTTGACCTCATCAAAGTGCCCCCTCAAAGTATCTAAAGCCAGTGTCTCTTCGTATGAGAGAAGTATCAAATAAACAATGGAACTATAGAACTATGGAAGTGATGGTTCTCCTTTCAATAAAAATGGATTAAATGTTATGTTTCAACATAAATTTGAAAAAAAAATATTCATCTGTAATTTTTCAATCTTTATTTTTATTAATTTTATCGCTCTATCTCTAATTATTATTATTATTTCATTATTTGTTATTTTTTATATAATTAGCCTGCACGAATAACTCAGTTGGTCTAAATTTTTAGGATTAGACCAGATGTCTTAGGTTCGACTCCGAAGCTTGAGTTGGTTTTGTGTATCCATTAGATTAATCTCGCTTATAATGTGGGATAGGAATACCCATGTTATCCAAAAAGGATATATAACTTGCTATGTTATTATTTTTCTCTTTCTAATAATTATTTTCTATTCATTGTTATTTATTTTTCTATTTTTTATTTTTTATATACAAATTTTACAGTTTTTTTAATTTATGATAGCATTTTTTTTTTTTTTTGAAATGGAGCATTAAAATAATCAAAATTTAGCAAAATGTTCTGTTTTAAAGACTAACGTAAACAGCATAAAAAATTGGACGTAGTTTTTAAGAAGGGGCCTCAATCTTTGACTCAATAGGAACTAAATCCTAGTCGAGTCCTTGTGTTGATCAATTTGGTGAGGAATTAATTGAAAAGTCACTATAAGAAGTCTATTACACAAAGAAAGGTGGGCCATCAATCGTGATAGTAACAAGTCTCTTAGAAACTATTACAATCATGATAGTAATAAGTCTATTAATTTTTTTTTTTTTGAATATTTTGTACTCAGTAAATTGATTAATGAAATTGCAGTTTTAAACTCCAAAACTTATTGCTTCAAAATTATATTTTTTTCTTTATAAACTTATATAACTTTTAATATTATGACTTCAGTGATTTAGCTTAAAATAATATTTTATAGGTTTTTTCTTCAAATATAAAACTTTTCAAACACTATCCATCACCACCGTCATGCCTAACTTGTAATTATGGTTAGGGTGCACCGCAGAAAAGAGTGCAAGGATATCATGCTACATAAACTTACAATCTACCCATAGCCACTATAAACCATTTTCGTGTCATTCTCTTTGTGCAAACAACAGATTAAAAATTGATTCGTGAAATGTTTTGATGATGATTAAACTATTGACTTGTGGTACTAATGGTTGTTATGAAGTTTTTGTTTAAGACAAGTAATACAGTTTGTCTCCATACATTATGCGTACCAAAAAGACCAAGAGCAGAGTCAAGTACAAATCTGAATGACTTAATGAAAGATCAATCTAAAAGAACAACCAATGACTCATGAACTAAGTCTAACAAGCCAGTGCAAGATCAAGCCTTAAAGAACAAATTATATGGCTTATCAAGACTGTTAAGATCTGGAAAGTAGAAAGAAGCACAAATCTAAAGAATTACTGCTCTCATTCACAAGCTTGTGCAATATCGAGCTGTCAAGAACAAATCAGAAGACATGAAGAAAAAGAAGTTATTGAGAGAAGGGTTTGGTTTTACAAATTAATCAATGTCAGACTTTTTATCACTTCAAACTTGCCGTCATGTGTAGTTACGCCCTATGGCTGCACACAGAACCTACTCTGATGCCATGTTAGAAAACCATGACATGATTACATTCTTAAGATATAACTCACTTTCAAAAGCGAGTAAGTGAGAGAAGGATGCCTATCATATCATAGTTTTCTAACATGGTATCAAAGCAGGTTTCGTGTGCATGATAGAGGTCCAAACAACGTGACAAAGGTGGCCTGAGAGGAAGGTCTACACGAGAGGAGGAAGAGAGAGAAAAAAGGGGTTTTTTGTCTATTCTCGATTTGGGCAGTAGAAACTGGGAAAAATAGATAAAAGAAGAGGATTGATGATTAGGTTGCTTCCATTGAACATTATAAGGTTCACTTGGTTGCCAAAGGATTTACTTAGGTTGAAGGGCTGATTATCATGATACTTTTGTACCCGTTGCTTAAATAGGTCAGAGTTCGTGTTTTTCTATCCATTGCCTTTGTCAAGCATTGGCCTCTTCATCGGTTTAATCTTAACAATGCCTTCTTACAAGTTAATCTTGATGAAGAAGTCTATATGACACTTCCGCTAGATTTTGCACGATAAGGGGAACAATGGGTTTGTAAACTACACAATCTATTTATGGATTGAAACAGGCTTGTCGGTAATGGTATAGCCAAATTTTCGTCTACCCTTCTTCAAACAATTTTTTCACAGTCTAAGGTCTGATTACTCCTTATTTACTCATCACATAGGCAGTTCTTCGACTTTTGTTTTGGTTTATGTTGATGATATCATCCTGAGTGGTAATGATGCTTTGGCCCTTTAACGCCTAAAACACTTTATTGAAGCAAAATTTTATATTAAAGATTTGGGACGTTTTAAATACCTCTATGATATTGAAATTGCACATTCTAAGAAATATATTTTCCTCTCTCAATGAAAATACATTGTAGACATTCTCAATGATATATGTTTCATTGGAGGGTGTATCTCGGATTTTCCAATGGAACACTTGATGATGGGAGTTTACTTCTTGACTCCACATATCGCCGCCTAGTGGGATCGTCTTATCTACCCTATTGTTACAAGGCCGGATCTTAATTATGCGGTACATATTCTTAAGCAATCTATGCACTCACCTCGTAGTGCTCAGTTGGACGCCGCACACCTGTGCCATTCGCTATTTGAAAGGGTTCCACCAAATAGGGGATTCATTTATCCTTACCGTAGCAGCCTCCATCTGCGGGGATATTGTGATTCTAATTGGGTTGGGTGCCCAGTCACTCGGCGGTCGACCACTAGCTATTACACCTTCCTCGGTTTCAATCTCATCTCTTAGAAGACCAAGAAATAGACTATGGTCTCTCGCTCCTCAGCTGAGGCCGAATATCGTGCCATGGCTACGTTAACCTGTGAACTTCAATGCCTTGAAGTACTTGCTCAGTGATCTTGGTATTCCTCATCCTTCGTCTATCACATTATTGTGTGACAATCAAGTCACTTTACACATTGCCAACAATCCCGTTTTCCATGAACAGACAAAACATATTGAACTTGATTGTCAATTTATTCAGGAGAGAAGCTCTAGTTTGGGCTCATTGTTCCTCGACACATCTCTTCCTCTTATCAATTTGCTGATGTCTCACCAAACCATTGGACAAAGATTCATTTCATGAATTGATCTGCAAGCTGAGGTGTTATTCAGACACGCTCTCCACCTTAAGGGAGAGTGTTAGTGTTGACTTTCTCCAATTAGCATCATTGGATGTTTTCCTAATTGTGGGATTCTCTTTTGGAAGTACTTTTGTTTTCCTTTTTCATTCTTTCATTCCTTCTATGTATTTTCTTTCCTTGTATGCCTGTTGTATTCTATTTCTCTATAAATATAACATTCTATAGGTCTCTCCTTAATTGAGGAAGACAATCAAAACCATGTGTTATTTTGCATGCCCCAACAAAGATGAGAAGAGAGAATTTCAACTCCGGCCATTTAAATGGATAATAAACAGTGTCTATACAAAATGGTGGGAAACAGAAAAACAAGTGTCTACACTCTTGATATTCAAGCCACCCTAGTACTAAGTAATGGCATACGAATAATTGGAAAAAAAAAAAAAATCAAACTCTCTCAGAATTAGATGGCAGGGGAAGTGGTGGTGGTGTGAGAGGATGAAGATGAGGATGGAGAATTTGAATTAACATTGTCATCGGCAAGACTGCTCTCTTCTTGGGTGTCCCTAACTATTTGACGTGATGGACCCAGCGCAGAGCTTCGTTGCTCTTGCTTCTGCTGCTGATGCTTAGACAGTGATCCTTGAGGCAAAGTAGCAACTGGAGCATAGATTTCACTGGTGGCAACGCCGGCTACTTCTGGCGGTTGAGCTGCAGCCACTGCTGGGGCATATTCAGGTGGTGGAACCCATATGCCACTGACAACGACGAACTGAGGGGGTTGAGGGCTACTGCTGCTGCCATTCTGGACTGCTGGAACAGGTCGTCTTGTATGCAACCGGTATTTCTGAAACAAATGCAAACTACAAATGATGAGGAGGGAAATATATACCAATGTACCAAGTACCAACCTACTAGAAATCAACTGCTTGTATCGAACAGCCAACAATAGAGATACTATCTTATTGCAATTCGCACGCAATTCCTATGATGCACAGGCTCTTCAGAAAGTAAAGCTCCTCATGGATTTTTCATTGAATTTTCTAGTGCTTTTTAACATCATTTCCGAAGATAACAAAGATATCACCTTCCTTCTTTTAAAATATCGATATGTTAGTCACTCACTGTTTAGAGGAAGACTTTTTTTAAACCTATCAGTCTTAGTTTCAAACTTCATTTTCATTTCAAATTTATTTAATATGATGTATGGTGCAGAGTCCCCGAATCCTAATTTTTTGTTTGCCTAGTCCGAGACCTCACACCTAAGATTGACACACACACCCCTGCAAACATGTGACTTAACCCAATCCTAACCATACAATTCCTTTATAATAAATAAGAATTCAATCAAATCCACCTGCAAATGGCTCTTCACTTCATCATTGGTAAGTCCATCTACCTTCATCAAATCCCTAATCTGCTTTGGGGTGGCAGCTGCAACAAAGAAATGAAATTTCAAGCACACTAACAAACAAATAAAATTGCTGCTACTTAAACAGAGGAAAATCTAACTATAAACCATGAATTCTATACGTAAATTTGCATTCACCAATGAATTGTGGAGAGTTGTAGTACCAACCATGAGAGCCACCAAGTTGTTGAAGAGCATGCAAGAACCTCCTGTGTAGCTCTGGAGACCAACACCGCCGCGCCTTCCTATTGGATTCCCCTTCCTTCTCTTCTCTTCGGCCATTGACTGTCTCAGCAGTTGAGCTTGCAGCCGGCACCGGTGCAGGCACTTGCTTAGGGGTCGGCACCACAGGTGTCTCCTCCCTGTTGAATGGATGAAATGCTCCTCCACTCCTTTTGGCTCCCACCAGCAACTTCTATCAAAGTTTATTGTGTAATTAGTTTGAGCAGAATAATGAAGTGATTCATAGAATGTTTAGGCTGCAGGGTGACATAATTAGACTCAATTCCTAAACAGTGATGAGTACTGAACTTGAACCCAAAAACTGAATCCAAATAGATGGGTAAGGCTTTGATATACAGAAAATCATACTCCATGCCCTTGTATTTTCTTGAGATCGGCTACCTAATTTTTCATTGAGTCTAAAGTGGATGATTCTTTCTTCCAGATATATCTGAGATTTCTTCTTCCTTAAGCCAAAAACAATAGTTGATCTAGAGAGCTTGTTTGGGTGCAAGAAAAAGATACCCCAGAAAATTATTTGCCAACAAGATTTAAAAGTTAGTCTTAACCAGATGATGTGATGAGATTTCAGGGAAAGGAATCACCCAAAACTGAAATCAAGAGAATGGGATTATTCCAAATCAATGGTTTTACCTCTTTTGCATTCAAATCAGCTTCTGGATTCCATAACTGAGCTGATTTCAGCCAATCAGGCTTCTTCTTTGTTGAATCCTGGCTCCTCTCTTTGCTTTTTCTCCTCATCCTGATGATGACCCGCTTCTCTTAATAGGAATGAATTCCTCCAAAACTGGATCAGATCGCCCCTCGCTCGAGATCTCATCGATTTCGGATCGGCCCATTGCCAACTGGGTCTCCATCTCCATCTGCTGCTTGTAGCTCTCAACAACTGGATAGATTGCATAATCACCAACAATAAAGAAGAAACCAAAATTCAGTCCTCAAATCAGGCCAAATCAGAGTTTGGGTGAATCCAAACAGGTCCAACACACCCTTAGATACAAGCACCCAAAAAAGGAGAAGAAATTCAAACACCCCCACAATCATAGAACTGAAATTCCAACCATCATTTGCTTATCAGCATCACTGTTTCAATTTTTGAATTTCTTGTGAAAAAATTCAGCCTAATTCACCAGTTCTAATATTCAGTCTCACCTTAAAAAGAACAGGATAAAATAAAAAGATATAACTAAAATAACTAAAATAATAATTTCAAATAAATAGAACTGGTGAATTAAGAAAAAATGATAAGAATTATTCACTAATGTTCTAAAATTTCAGCTAATTTTCACTATTTTGGCCGGATATTTTCATCCAAAATACTCAAAATTTTGATGTGACCCGACTAAAATTTGGAAAATATCACCCAGATTTTAAAAAATTCAAAATCAATGATGATTTATAAATTTATAAAAATCAATTTGTCAAATTTAAATATAGAATTTTTAATGGTGTCAAATCTAAATATGAGTTCCAGTGAGACGACCAATCATTTCAGAATTTTCCAATATGAAGTGATCCAATCATAATCAAACACGATGTGGTTTCACAGATAAATTGACATCAAGTTAATATTCATAATTAAATTTAGCAAACTTTTTTCTGTAAATCCGTATACCCATTGCGTATCTGATGATGCCGATATACAAACCTTGAGTGATGATTTGGAGGGACAGAGGAAGCTCTCGATGGAAGACTCGGATTTTGTTCAGCTCCTCTCGGAGAGCTTCGATGTATTCTTGACTTGGCCGAGTTTTCTCCATGAAATCCAATGTTTGCATTGTGGGATTTTTCCTTCCTTTTCTTCAATTTTCTTGGATTTGAGATTGGATTGTTTGACTTGAGATATATATAAGAGAGAGAGAGAGAGAGGAATCCAAACACAGAACAGAGAGAGTATTTTCAGAGAGAAGAGAAAGGAATCGAAGTCGGGGCGTCGCGTAGAGGAAGGGAATCTAGTAAGGAAGAGATAGGAAGGGGTTTTGAATATTCGGTATTAGATTCCGTCTTGTCTAAGCTGTCGCTGACGTCAGCTGTTTGGGTGGGATAAGACCAGAAAATGGGGGATGGAATCAACACATCAGAAGGGTCGGTTTTGATGGAATCTGATTTTCTTTCCTTTCTCACGATTCATTTTTCACTGCCACTTCGACGACCACTTCATAATTGTGCACGTGTTATGTGGTGTACTTTTCTTAATTATAATCCTTCGGTAACATTTAAGTTTCGTTTGGACGAGAGGTAATTTTTATAGAGGTTATTCTTTACTAGAGGTCACTTTTGACTATCGGTCACTTTTGAAAAGGAATTATTCTTATCTTTTTTGATAATTATAGTGATAAATTAAAATTTACCTTAAGGATAAAAAATCTTATTTGGTACTTATTAACGGTTGTAACTTAATATATTAACAATTTTATAATTAAATTTTATAAAATATAATTATTAAATAATATTCATTAAGTAAATCTAATATTATCTAATTTTTATAGATTCTTTTTTATAATTATAATTTAAAATGAACACTTGCATTCTAACAGTAAAAAAATAAATAAAGAAAAAAATAGATATTATTACTTTAAATCCTAATAAATGAATAAAAAAAATATCAACATATCTCTTTATAAAAAAATATAATTTATCCATTGGTAACATGAAATACATAATATAATAAACTATTATAATAGTTTAATAAATCACAACAAATATAAAATTAATATTAAAAATTGTCACAGGCTGAAATCCTTAAAAATAGAATATTTTGACAAATATGTTTAAGAAAATTTTATTTTTATTTTTATATTATATAAATTTAATAAAATTATTAATTCTCATAAAATTGTTAATATGTCAATTTACCCCTACTTACAATTACCCCTATTCAAGGGTAACCCCTGTAAAAATTTACCCCTCACCCAAATGTATTACGTTGAAAATGTTACAGAACTTTTTTTTTATTATATAGATTTAATAAAATTATTAATTCTCATAAAATTGTTAATATGTCAGTTTACCTCTACTTACAATTACCCCTACTCAAAGGTAACCCCTGTAAAAATTTACCACTCACCCAAATGCATCACGTTGAAAATGTTGCAGATTTTTTTTTATATTATATAGATTTAATAAAATTATTCATTCTCATAAAATTGTTAATATGTCAGTTTACCCCTACTTACAATTACCCCTACTCAAGGGTAACTCCTGTAAAAATTTACCCCTCACTCAAATGCATCACGTTGAAAATGTCGCAGAAATTTTATTTTTATATTATATAGATTTAATAAAATTATTAATTCTCATAAAATTGTTAATATGTCAGTTTACTCCTACTTACAATTACCCCTACTCAAGGGTAATCCTGTAAAAATTTACCCCTCACCCAGATGCATCACGTTGAAAATGTTGAAACATTTTTTAAATAATCTTCTAACATAATAAATTGTTAATTACCCTGAAAGAGATTATCATAAACCTCAAACTTTTTCAGAGTTTTGAAACCCTATCGAAATTTCGACAGAATCACTCCTTAAAAATATAACATTTTGACAAATATGTTTCAGAAAATTTTATTTTTATTTTTATATTATATAGATTAAATAAAATTATTAATTATTCTAAAATTGTTAATATGTCAGGTTATCCCTACTTACAATTATCCTTAATCAAGGGTAACCTGGGGTAACCCCTCTAAAAAATTACTCCTCATCCAAATGCATCATGTTGAAAATCTATATAATATAAAAATAAATTGTTAATTATTTGAAATCTATTTATTTTTCAATTATATAATATATAATTGAAAAATAGAGGAAGGCACAGGATAAATAGGGGAAAGGTTTCCTTAAAAAATAAAAAATAAATAAAAAACCACTATTATTATTTTAAATTTCAATAAATGAATAAAAAAATTCTGCATATCTCTTTATAAAAAGATATAATGTATTGTTTGGTGATATGAAATTTATCAAATGGAAATAATGGAGTGTTTTTAAAAAAATAAATAAAAGCCAAGTACTCACCAAAATAAATAAATAAATAAAATGTAATATATATATATATATCATAAAAGAGTAAACAGGAGGGTAAGGAGGGGTATTCAAGAATGATTACCCCAAGCCCCATAGAGGTATCAAAATGGTGACTAGAGGGGTAAAAATTTAAATTTTTACCCTTATCCCCTTGTTACCAAACGAGGGTAACAAGAGGTAACGGGGGGTTACCCCCTCTTACCTCCATCCAAACGCAGCTTTACGTTTAGATGAAGCAGGGGTTTAAAAATCGGTATCGGCCGATATATCGGCTAATATTTTTCTCTTTCCTCCATTTTTTTGAAGATATCGGCCGACATTTTGATATCGGCCGATATGATAGGGCCGATATTGTGAATATCGGCCGATAACGATATATATCGGCCGATATTCATACCTTCAAAACCGATACATATCGGCCAATACGATATGTATCGGCCGATATTTGTACCCCTGAGATGAAGGGTAAATTTTGTAGGAGTTCTCTGGTATGAATACCTTTTACCATAAAAGGATTTTCAAAAGTTGGAGAAGAGAAGTAAAAATTTGATTTTTTACTCTTACTCCTCCGTTACCAAATAAGAGCAACGGGGCGTTACCTCCAATCCAAACAAAACCTTAAGACGGCAACTCAGGCAAACAAGGATGAGTTTTGAGATTGTCTCAGTCTAGGTCCAAATTGCAATTTAAAAACTTATGCCCAAGATAATCCGAACTAATCGTATCTGAGCCGAACTCAACTTGTATAAACCCGATTTTGAACCCGAAATATATATGTGGACTTGTATGAGTTTAGGTTTCTTTAGGTCTAAAATAAAGTTTATTATATATTTTATAATATAAAAACTATATTATATAATATAGTTTAAACTCAGACTTTCGAACTAAATTTGAGATTTCATGTACTAGATCAGGACTTGACCGAATTCTAATTTGGACCTGAAAAGGAGTCCAATTTGAGCTCAGGTCAACCCGAAACCTCTTTTTTTGGGTTTGTTCATGCAGGCTTAGGTTAGACCAAGGGTAAAAAAATTAGATTTCCTGAGATATCGGCATCTCGGCTTATATCTAAGTATCTCAGATATCGGTCGATATCTCTCTCTCCTAATTTTTTTTAAAAAAAATCTTAGTGTTTATCGGCCGATATCAACAAGATCTCGGCCATATCAACCGATATTCTTTAGTTTGGTCGATACAATGCGTATCGGCAGAGATATCTCGGTGCTCAAAAATCCAAACGTATCGACCGAGATTTATACCCCTAAGTTAGACGCAGTTCAAGTTGCACTGTTGGTAATACTTTAGTTTTGATTTTAGAAAATTGGATGTAGCAATGCAGTACACAAATGTTGAGTAGTATTTGGCTACTTTGATTTTTTAAATATTAAAATTTTCTATCTTAAAAGTCAAAGTCTTCAATTTTCATTTTTGATAGACAGTGATTAAAAATAAATTTTACTACTTTATCTTAATATTAAAGAGACAATTGAAGATGACTATAAAATAAACTTTAACCATTATCTTTAAATAATTGTTATTTGATTTCATGTTAACAAGAAAAAACATATGAATGAAAAATTTTTGTCTAACAAACTAACTTAAAATATAAAAAGGAATTATAAATTTTGAATTGGTGATTTTTATAGATTTAAACTAATTCTTATAAAACAATACAGAAAATACGTGTTTGACAATGACAGAACTTTCTGGTCAATTAAATGCCACATGCAATAATATATATAGATTATGTTACCATAAACTAAAGTTACAGATTGTGATAAAAAAATCGAATGAAATTTACATATTGATCAAAATTTGTCTGATTTAAACTTAATTGAGATGTAAAAATTGATAACTATCAGATTTTATTAGAAAATAGCAAAAACTACATAAGAACTAAACTACGTGTTGAAATGTGTTGGGTGCAGCTCAACTCTTCCTCAGGAAATGGGAGGTACCAGGTTTGAGCCCACATAGTCTCATCTGGTGTGTCCTAAGCGTAATGAGTATCACTCGTGGAGTTTTTTCCCTGAGTTTTCCGTGATTTGTCACACGTAAATTCAAAAAATAAAGAATGTGTTAGATTTAAACTTTATTGACATGTAATAATTGTTAAAAGTTGGGTTTTATTAAAAAAAAATTAAGAAATCAATATATGGACTTCATCGATATTTGTTGTATTTTAAGTTTTTGAAAAATAAAATGAAGAACTAGTTCGGCATGGGCCAAAATGTAGATATTTTGGCCAAAAATTAAGACTTAGGTAAGAAGGGAAACTCCAACTTAATTAAAGATCAGACTAAATTAGCGTGAAATGTGAAGTAATTGATACATGCTCTTGTCCAATCTTTAATTGAAGCACGTAATTGTAGGGCTGAAATCGGGCTGGGTCAGGTTGGGTTTTTTAAAACCCAACCCGGCCCAAGTTACTTAATTATGAACTGAACCCGACCCGACTCAATCCGAACTTTTGACCCGGACGTCTTGACTTGACCCAACTAGAATTATAACCCGTCTCAACCCGAAACCTGATTCGACCCGCATTTTGAACCTACTTTAACTTACTTTTTACCCGGTCGGGTTAGGTTTGATCGGGTCGGATCGGGTAAACTTAAAAATATCTTAACCCAACCCGACCTGAATTCAATGCGGGTTTCTTACTTCTCAACACAACACGACCCGCTTGCCCAACTTTCATAACCCGACCCACATGATTTTCGGGTCGGGTCGGGTCGGGTCATGAGGGTTCGGGCCAAAACCCGACCCGAGTTTCACCCCTACGTAATTGATAGAATTTTTTCTTCAATTTTTACTGTTGGTCAAATTGATTAAAATTTGAAAAAGAAATTGTCAATAGAACAAATATTGATCAATTTGATTTGCTATTTTTCTCTTTTACTTCTTTTTCTTTCCGTAACTGGCAATCAACTTATTATGATCACTAGATTGGTCAAAATATGAATATTTTCAGAATGTGATGTTCTACACATTGATTTGCACACTATTACTTTGCATACTAGATTAGATGTGGGGTCCATCAAATTGGTTGAACGAGGGGTGCAAAATTCGGCTTGGCCGAGATATCTTCTCTTCCCTCTTTTGCTTTCTTTTTAAAATATCGGTATTTTTTATTATTTTATTTTATTTGATTTAAAAAAAAATAACTCAAAAGGAAGCTAGATTTTTTTTAAAATATCGGCCCAGATATCGACCCGAGCCTACCGTTTTGAATTTTTTTTTTTTTTAAAGATCGATATTAATCATATCGGCCGATATCGGACCGATATATATCAGCCATATCGGCCGAGAAATAGTGTGTACGGCCGATACAATACGTATCGGCTGATATAATACGTATCGGCCGATATAATACGGTGCTCAAAAACTGATATCTTTACCCCTGGGTTGAGCTTTTCTTCAATATATTGATTGTTAAAAATCACATTCATCAGATTAATCAAATCATATTTTTAAAGCTCTCAAAATTTTATCATTTAATTTTTTATTCACAAACTTTATAGTCATATAAACATGACTTGATAAATCTTAGATTATTTTTCATTTAAATTGTTCTATTTTTTCTCTTTCTTTTGATTTCCAAAACATATTTGGTCATTTCTAGTGTTTGTGTATCTATGTGTGTCATTTCTCCCATACTCTAAATATAGTTTACTACATCATTTAGTTTTTTTAAGAACTTTAATAACATAGAGAGCCCATTGAGAAGCTCATTTTAAATTTAAATAATAAATACATAATAATATATATTTTAGATTTATATGAAAAATAACTATATAATTAATTCAAATGTGATTATTTTCTACCTCAAAGAAAAATCTTGACAACACCAAAACATCCGCGCTAGATTGAGGACTAAATTTTGTATCTCTTAAGTGATCGTCTGGTCGTCAGGTTAAGTTGGCCGTCATGGCATGTCTGCATATCCGATTCGCTAGTGTACGTGTTTGGTGCGCCGCAGACAGAGATGACAAAGGGTGGAATGGCTTTTCGAGAAACGGAAAGGATCCTTTCCTTATCAAGATTTGCCTCTTGAATATTATTAAATTATTTGTTTTCTATTGGCCTCGTACCATTTAAGATTTTTTTTTCTATGGTAGGCTCATTGTAGATTCACACTGTTTATTAAGTACCATGTGATTTAATTGTAATTATAATTTACTCTTGAATTACATGACAATTGTAACAAATGAGAGTTTAATGAATCCATCAAGTCAAATACTATAAAATAATTATGAAAAATAAAGATTTAATTCTATTAAATATATAAATTGAGCTCTTGATCCAAATAAAATAAAAAAGGCAGTTGAGCTGAAATTCTAATTATATATTTTATATGTTTAGGGCTAAAATGCAATCAAATTTTATAAATAAGATAAGAAAAATCCTTATTTTGCCCGATATTCAGAGGTATTCATTGACTCAAACCTGACTTCTTGCCTAAATCCAATGCAGATAAAAAGCCTTTTATAAACTTAGGTTTATCTCTCTCTCTCTCTTTTTAATGACTAAGGTGTGCAGAGCTCTTAGAGCATTCAACTAATCATCACAGCATGTGCAAGCCTCACGGTGAGTAACTCTATACGGATTGGTCCTTTGGAGTAGAGTGAAAAATCGAACTTTTGAACTCTCCCTTTCTAAGATGGATTCTTCGCCATCACTCCAATCCCTTTGAGTTGACTTAGGCTCGTATTTTTTAACTGATTGTCTATTAAATGAGTGGGCTTGAGCTCCTAAGTAAATTACATCGGGCTTTTAGCACATTTAACCAACTATATATGTTAATAATAATTATATATTAATATAGTTTATTATATTAAGCATTGTATATATTATGCAATTTCCTTTTTTCACTCAAAAGAAAAGTCATCTAATTAAAAATTAAAATAGGGTCTTAATGTGAGCTTTACACTTTCTTCTGTGGAAATGTGAAAGTGGCCTTAAAAGTTAGGTTTAGAATCACTTTGTTCAAATATGTTACTCTTAAAATATTCTCCCAGAAGCGAGCTTCGGCTTGGATTCAAGCAAATGGAAGCCGAACTCAAAACTCAAACTCAAACGTGAACAATTTCTTTTTGAAACGGACTCAAATGTGGACAACCTATCAATGTTACATATTCTTAAATTCAAAATTATTATAAAAACTAGTAGCTCGACTAATTTTGCTCATGGTAAACAAATTAGAAGATAATTAAAAAATCAAAGAAACTTTCGAAGAGAACTAGAAAACTTTGCACTAAACAATAGAAAAAATTCAACTTGGGATACAAAGGACGATTATACTGATCGCCATGTCTCTAATTTATAAAGGTTGGTTGAAAACATAGAAACATTAACAAAAATAGAGTTTTATGTTGCTCTCTAAGGCTGCGTTTGGACAAAGGATAAATTTTGTAGGGGTGGGTAACCAGAGGTGGGGTTACTAGGGGTGGATGATCAATTATGAATATCTTTAGCAAGTATTACATTTATCTTGTTTGGTAATTACAGTGGAAAAATTAGAACTAACTCCAAGGAAAAAAAACTTGTTTGGTAATGGTAACTAAGGGAAACTTGATATAATAACAATTTTTTGAAAATAATAATTTTTAATAAATTTATATAATATAAAAAATAAAAATAGAAACATTTTTTCTCTATAACATTGGAAATTTTTTCAATAGAAATTGCCATTAAAATTAACCATTGTTAGTGTTTTAGCTTGGCCAAGACCCTATGTTTGTCAGTTCCATGACTCGGAAAGAAGCATTTGCCGGAAGCTTGAAGACCCAAGATGATTAAGAGTAAAAATCATGCTCCACCGAATTAAATCTAATCGTTATGGCAATCATAAAACATGTAATATGACCATAGATAACTTTTAGGTGATACTCACACCACAGAGAGGATTTTCCTTAGGTTTAAAAAAACAAATGGTTAAAATCATATGAAGCCTAGAGGATGCTTGACAGTGAATTAGAGTATGTTTGACAGTGAATTGAAACCCAACTTGGAAATATGTATTTAGTTTCACTATCAGCATGACCAGTCTATCTCACCGACCCCTCGGTGGAGTCAGGATCGACCCATCGTGGTCAAAGACTGATCGGCCTAAATGACATTAGATTCTGGAACATTTAACTGTCATTCTGGGTTTGCCTTTGATCGAGAGTCTCGTATGCACCGACCCCCTCGGTGAAAGGCTGAAACGACCCCTCGTGGTCAACGACTTCTCGATCAAGATCTTGAGTTCTGGAATTCTTGAATTCATGTGAACTCTCAAAGAAACAGACATATCGACAATCAAAGACCAATCGAGTGTACCAAAACCGACCCATCGGTAAAGAGTGGCATGTCATTCTGGGTAACAGGTTTCAAGAGTTGAAACTACTGTCAAGCATGTTTTGCACCAGAACAAGCCTCTCATGTGGACCGACCTCTCGGTATTATAAGTGTCGACCCATCGGTGACAACGACATGTCGATCGGGAAAGAATATTATTGTTGGGAGTGCACTTAACACACAACGGTCGGAAATGTAACGGTAACATTTCTAGTCACCGACCTCTCGGTGCGACCGACATATCGGTACATTACCGTTACTTCAACTGGTGGCACAGAGGTGGGTGGAACTCCCGACCAAATGGATAGGTGGAATTCCTATATCAACAGTGGTGGGTGAAATTCCCAGCCGATTGAGTGAAGTGGAATTTCTACTCTAATTGTGAAGGTGTAAGTCCCCACTTAGTGGATTTTGGAGATAGCTCAAGCTTAAGCGAGTCCTAACAGTGGATGTAAGTTGGCTAATCGAACCACTTTAAAATGGTCTTGTGGTGTTTGATCTATGTGTATTTGTATTTAGTATTTAAGTATTCTTCTTAACACACATCACTTTTGCATATTGATTATCTCATTATACACTTTGCGCACAAGCATCGATAATCAAAGTTTATGTAAAAGGTCATAATCTGAGTGTGATCACTTAATGAAATTATCACACTAAACAAATCTCTTGATAAACATTCCGCTGCACTTTAAACCAAGAAATTTGTAAACACATTAAAAATGGGATTGACCTATTCACCCCCCTCTAGGGTCAATCAGGTTGTTCTAACACTCATGTAAAGGGTACTTTCAACAATATATCTTATAATAATATTATATAATTTTCTATAGATTTTTTCTCATAATTATAATTTAAAATAAGCACTTACCTTCTAACCGTAAAAAATGAGATGAAGAAAAACATTTTTTACATGTAATTTTTTTAATTCTAATAAATAAATAAAGGTGCCAAGACATATCTTCATATAATTCATAATTTGTTCCTTAGCGATGTGAAATAGATAATATAATACGCTATTATAGTTTATAAAAAATCCAAGTTAATAAGTAATAACTAAGATAAAATTATGGAATGAGATGGACTCCTTGTTCAACTTGCTCGAATTTTCAATACACGAGACTAAACATTTAAAAAATATATATTTTTTTGTAAAAATATTAAAAAATTGTGTAAGAGTGCCTAAAAATTCATTTATAAGTGAAAATATTTCATACATCCATGTTGGACTATATAACTAAATCTATTTTTAAAATTCTAACTCATTTTCAATTCAAGTCAACTAATTTAGGTCACTTTAAATTAGGTCACAGCCTAACCTTTGTAACTAAATCCATAGTTGGAGCTGTAAATAATATATTGATATGGTTTAAGCAAAAAGACATTTATAAAAGCAAATCTCCACTTTTAAATATATTTATTATAAAGAATTAATTTTAAAAAACTATCACATAGTGATATAAGAATAAGGAGTTTGTTTTATAAAGCATCATCCTATTTTAACTCAAATTAAAAAAAAATATTGTGGACCAACCCATATTTTAAATTGATCAAATTAATCAACTAATATTTGACAGTGGAGTGAGTCAGATTTGAATTCACCTATTCAAGTTGAGCACAAAATATTTTATTTTAAAAAAGACATGCTATGATAATATAATCGAGTCATTAAGGTTTTATATCTCAAATTGAACTGAATGATATTTGATAATGACATGAAATTTATTAATTTTATAAATTTTACAAAATTATTAGTACCAGGATTTATATGAAGTTAGTCTCGTAAAACACATAAAACCTTAAAATCTAAACAAATGAAAATAAATAATTGAAAAGAAGATTTTTATTCTCTATCAAATTTAATTACTTAAATCAAATAGATAAATTTTAAATAAATTTTTTATTTCAAAATTATAATGTTGAAAATATTTCATTTATTTTTGTAAAATTATTTTTCTAAAAAATTAACAAATTTTAAAAATAAAGTTGTTAGATTGAAATTTGATTTGCATTGACTTCCATTCATAGCTATGAAGGGGATTGAGAGGAATACGAAGGGAAAGAGAGGGAAGGGTCTTATGAATATCATAAGAGACCAAAGGGTCTTTAGATTTGCCAAAGAGGAGGTAAAATCCATCTTTACCCTCTCGCTACTAAAAAGGGGAATCTGAGGGTTACCTGTGTTCCCCTCTCCTTTCACCTCAAACAAACGCAGCCTAACGCCTGATCACAAAAGTGGTTATAAATTTGTCTACGTATATTAGAAATTTCACAAATTTAGATTTGTTGGAAAGGTGATTCAATAAAATTTCCAATGAATCCAATTTATGAAAATATGAAATATGTCTATAAACTTACACCACTTTTCTGTTAATTCCTTACGTGACATTTATTACATCATCTCTAAAAATGAAAATAAAATAATTACATCATATTCACTAATCAGTCATGGATGAACTTTGAGTGAATATTTGCCGCTAGTTACTCTTAAAACATGCTTTTGGTGAATTTGATGTGGTCCTCTCTTGCTTTTCAAGTTTAAAATCAAAATAGAAAGTGGGATCTTCTCTCTTTGTGGCCAGCAAATGACACCTTCCTTGGACTGAAATAAGCTAAAAATCCTTAGATTGAAGGCCTAACCATCATACCACCACATGAGCCAATCATTTAAATGATTTGGGCCCCAATTTGGACTCCATCTTTGGCACCTAAAATTTGTATTTCATTATTGTCTTCTAATCCTTGGCTCATTTTCTTCTATGAATTTAATTTTAAGTTGTTAGAGACGTCCTCATCATATTTTTAGCCCTGAAAAAAAATCATCCTTGAGTTTGAAAGATTTGTACAAGGATCTACATTGAAAAGTCACCCACAACTTCTATCGCGTTCGTTTCTTTTTGCCTCATTCAAAAGTCTTGTAAAATTCTTCTCCCTTATCTTCCATGTCTTCCACAATTCCTTCATCAATTACCCTAGGCATCACCCATAGAATTTTGGGTTTCTCCACTGGAGTCTATTATGATCCGTAAACGGACCCGTCACTACAATCGACTCAGTGTCACGGCATCGACTTAGTGTTTAACTCAACTCAGCAGTTTAATTTGAATTTGAATTTGAATATATGTGGATAAACTTCAACGGTTGTGTCAACCCACAGTTGTAAACTGAAAATGACCTTTGCCCAAAAATACTTATGGGCATTCTATAATATGAAGGGGATGTAAGAAGAGAGAAGGATTACCAAGCCACGGTGGTGTCCACATTGCACAGCAAAATAGGGACAATTTTTGCATTCAAGAACGGCTCAGTTCTTTTGTTGGGTTAAAAAAAAAAAGTTAGTTACCATTGCATTAATGCATATTCAATCGCTTGGGAGGACGACTGTTTTGCTTGATAGATCTGGCCCATTTTACTTTATAAGTGGGACTCCGATTATTGCAAGAATGGCCAGATATTGACCGATTAATGTGGTGATTTCACACCTCGAGAGTGCATCAGACTTGAGTGAGCCGTGGGCTCTAGTGCAAAGAGGGATTATTGTGCATGAAAAGATTGTGAAAATCGCATGCCACCTTTATCATTACCACTGATATAAATAGGATTTACAAGTCTCTCTTTGAGGAGGAACACATCAATTAGGATACAATTGATTAGGATTCAGATTAGAGAGAGTTCAACTTGGAGTTGGACTGTGAGTTCCTCTTGGGTTAGAATTGGGAGTCCAACAAGGATGAGGAATGTCGTTAATACTCCCCCGCAAACTCGACGGCAGAAGTGTGACGAGTTTGGAACTGATCAAGGAGAATAGTTGCTTAGAGAGCCCTTTAGTGAAGATGTCTCTGAGTTGGTCCGAAGAAGATAAGAACTGAATCCGATGAGAGCCGGCGGTGACACGTTCCCGTATCAAGTGATGGTCAAGCTCAATGTATTTTGTTCTAGCATAGAAGACATGATTAGGCCGCCATATACGTGGCACTGAGATTATCACAAAGGAGTATAGTCGGAGAACGAAGGGGAAAACCAAGCTTTGGCTAAAGGTGATGTATCTAAACAGTATCGGCACAAGTGAACGCAAGGGCTCGATATTCAGCCTCAGCACTAGACCTAGAGACCGTAGGTTGTTTCTTAGAAGTCTAGGAAATTAAATTTGGTCCCAAGAAGATACAAGAACATGTAGTGGAGCGACGAGTATCAGGGCAACAGACCTAATCAGCATTAGAGTATGCAACCAAGCGGAAGGGATGTGGTGAGTTTATAAGATGCAGGCTACGACCAAGAGAACCCTTGAGGTAGCGAAGGATTCGTTTAACAACCTCCAAATGTATGGTACGAGGTTGACTCATAAACTAAGAGGCAATATGAACAACAAAAACAATGTCGGGGCAAGTGAGAGTGAGTTACTGAAGAGTACCAACAAGATGGCGATACTCAGATGGATCTGAAAGCAAATCACTGGTGGATGAAGATAATTGAGTTTGGCAACAACGGTGTCGAACAAGGTTTACATCCAAGCAATTGACTGCTCGAAGAATGTCAAGTGTATATTTGTTTTGAGTTAGATGTAATCCTTGAGAAAGATGAGTCACTTCAATGGATGAACATTTGCAAGCGAAGAATGAGCAGTGTCTTGCGAGGATGAGGCAGCATTTGACGGCTCTAGAGATGCTACTGGAGAGGGTGAAAGAGCAGGATGAGACTATGGTGCTGGTGCTAAAGGAGAAGCTGGAAGTGCAGCCATGGTAGAAGGGGGTTGTGTAGGCGAGGGAGACATGGTGACTACGGATATGAATACTGTGTCTTGAGGAGGCGAGGTTGTATGCCGCAAGGTGCTGGAGGCATAGGGAAAGACAGCTTCATTGAAGAGAACGTGCTATGAGATGTAAACTCTACCGGTAGAAGAGTGAAGACACCTGTAACCCTTGTGTTGAGAACTGTATCCAAGAAAAACATACTCAACCGATCGAGGTTGCAATTTGTTAGTAGCATAGTATCCAAGGTAAGGATAACACACACAACCAAAAGTGCGAAGAGAAAGGTAATCAGGTTTGCTATTAAAAAGTTTCTGATATGGTGCGGACCATTCGAGAAGGTGTGTAGGGAGTCTATTAACAAGGTACACAGCAGTACAAAGAGCCTCAACCCATAGGTTAGGAGAGCAATGGGCTGCAACTAGGAGAGTGCGACCCATTTTCGATAGATGGCGGTGTTTTCTTTCGGCAAGACCATTTTGCTGGGGAGTATGAATGCATGATAGGCGGTGATTAATTCCTTTTTGCATGCACAATTGATGAAAAAAATGTTATCATATTCATTTCCACCATCACTTTGAAAATGTTTTATTGTTGTAGAAAAACAATTAGTAGCATAAGCAAGAAAATTGGTAAAATGTGAGAAAACTTCTGATTTATGTCCCATTGGAAAAATCCATGAATAACAAGTATAGTCATAAGTGAACAAAACATAATATCAAAAGGCAAAAACAGATTAAGCAGGAGACATCCAAACATCATAATGTACTAAATCAAAAGGTGCATTAGTATTACATGGATAGAAAGTAAAACTAACAGAGTTATCCTTAGTGAATTGAGCGACAAACAACAAATTCTTTTGCATATGGGGAACATGAAGCACGCGAGAAAAACGAAAGCAAGAGGAGTCAGAAGAAAGAGAGAAACTACAAGTGTGCGCAATAGGAAGGGAATCACCGTTACCTAATAACACATGATCCATACCTTCGTAATCAAACTTGAAGCTCAACGAGTGGGCATCACCGGTCATGTGATTAGTAGTACTATAGTCGGGATACCAGTTTGGATCATGAGGTTGAGTAATCTGCATGCCAGCAAAGGAAGAAGAGAGATAATCCTTAGAATGATCGCCTTGACGGTACCTCTGGTAACAAATGGCGGCATTATGTCCAAGTCTGGAGCAAATCTGGCACTCAATGGGAGGAGGACGACCAAGAATGCCTGGAGAAGATGATTGACAGCCACATCGAGAGGGACCACCACGGACAGAACCACCTCTGCTAACCTAAGAGGAAAAGGATGAATTAGAGCAACCGACACTTCCATAGTGGCGAGTACGACAGTCGCGGGAGGATCGTCCACACCCTCAAGAATAATAGAGTGTCGTGGGAGGAGCAGCAGTTCGGGTGAATGGAGACATAACTCAATGTCGGATGTGTAAGTTGGGACTCAAATGAATAGAGTCGAGCAACTGAAAACGCAAGTGAGTTGCGTTGGCAAGGGAGTGTTGTGAAAAGTTGCGTTGGAGACAGTCCCAAACCTCACGAGATGTAGAGAGACCAACGACTTGTGCAAGAACTGGTTTTGAAAGAGTTACATTGATCATTCTGACCAGTGTTTGGTCTATCTGAAACCAGGTAGTATAGTCTAGGTTGAGAGTCTGAGAGGAGGTTTTGTCATTGGTGAGATATTGAGGGAACAGGGGTAAGACCCATCAATAAAGCGGTAGTGATTTTGACCACTAAAGAAGGGCTTTATCTGACTCTTCCACAAAAGAAAGTTTGTCTCTTTCAGTTTCACAGAGACCAGACGAGCAATGTTGGGGATGGTAATGGTGTGGACATAGCTGGAGGCCATGACTTGTAAAGAGGGAAGAGTAGAGGGTTATGTGGGTGCTGGCCCTGCAACCGATCTACACAGAATGAGGCAGTAGAATTGGGCTAGAGGGCGGTGCGTTGCCTACCAAACAGAGGCATGGTGAGCAAAAACACAAGTGGCTGAAGAGCTGGGCAGCAGAGAGAGGTGGATTGTGGCAAACAGAAGAGGATTGCATCACTGTTCCTGATGGTTGTGTTCCTTGCTATTAATCGAAGGAGGGAGAAAGAGTTGGGTGATTAACGACAATCCTCATCCTTGTGGGAAGACGAGAATAAACCCACAGTTAGATCATCTTGCACTATACCATGAAAGATTGTGAAAATAGCATGCCACCTTTATCATTATCATTGATATAAATAGGATTTACAAGCCTCTCTTTGAGGAAGAACACATCAATTAGGATACAATTGATTAGGATTAGAGAGATTTTAACTTGGAGTTGGACTAAGAGTTCCTCTTGGTTAGGATTGGGAGTCCCAAGAGGATGAGAACTACCATTAATAGTGAACTCGAAGTGGGAATTATTGATGTGTTGTCGGAGTCGAAGATCCTGAGTCCCACTCAGTCAGTCAGAGATAGTGGAGGATCACATTATGGATAAGATTTTTTTTAAAATCTTAGAATAGTATGAGACTCGAAAACTCTAAGTACAATATATAAAAAGATTTTGGATAAATAAATGAAAAATGGTTTGACTTAGATTCATATGCACCCACACTAAGAGGGGTATCTCCTCTTGTCTATAAAAGACTCTTAAAAAGAGGGGGGGAATGCATTACAATGCATGACTAGCAATGCTTTCGACATTCTTCATTCATATGCAGTTAAGTGCCTGAAACTGAGAAATTGGTCATAACCAAGAGTTAGAGTTCTCTTGAAAACTATCTTTGCCATGTATATTATATCTTTTTATTCTCTTGATTTTCCACCATTTTTTTATTTTCATCCATTTATTATAAGAAAAAAGGCTAGACAACAAAAAAAAAAAAAAAAAAGGGTTTCATTAATGTATTATTCCCTCCATTCAGTAGCAATACTTCACATATTGATACAAGCATCTTCATCCTTCATCCTACAACATCATGCTCTCCTTTTCACTCTACTAAATCTCCTATTTCCTCATGGTTGACCACTCCTCCTTAAGAACAATTTCTCCTCATTCATTTGGCATGCCCCAATGGCCTTTCAATTTTTGGGGCCCACAATAAATTAACCCCAGTCCAAAATTAATATTTAGAATGTTTGCAATCAATCACTCAAATGATAATGGAGTAATTATTGAGCAATACTATCAAGAATCAAGTGACAGTCTCACCATCTCTCTCTCTCAACTTCTAAAGGATTCAAGGAAACAATGTGACAGTCTCTGTCTCTCTAAGTCTTAGATATCTCTCTGCTTTGGGCATTTGCCAATATCACGCCACTATCTCGGTTTCTCTCCCTTCTCGAGTTCTCCTCCTTCCTATATCTGTCTGGCTCTCGGTCTGTCTCGGTTCTCTCTCGTCTACTGTTTGGAGCTCGGTTGTGATACCCTGACCCAGATTAGGCGTGATTGACTCAATAAATCTTTCTTGGACCGGTTAATCTCGAAGATTACGGTTAGGGCATTGAGAAAAACCCACGTGTGGCCCAATCCGAGCTCGAATGCTTAGTGATCCAGCTCGTCCAGCTGAAGGGGCAAAATGGTAATTTACTGCTTATTATTATTATTTTATAAATTGTGTTATTATGTGATTATTATTGGATGATATTATTCTCCTTAATCAAGGATTTCTATTTATGATTTTAAAATAATTTTATTTTCAGAAAATAGTATTTAAAACCGCCTGTCAAAACCCCGAAAGGGAGAAATGAATATTTTTAAATGGTTTTGGAAATGAAATAAATTTTGAAACAAGTATATTATGTTAGACCATTTTAGTATGGTCTAGTTTATTCTTTCAGACTTCAAAAATAAGGATTTCAAATTGTTTTATTTAACACAAGTTCAATCACGTAAATAGTATTAAATTGTGGTTTTTATTTAAATCAATGGTTTTTGGTGAGTTTTAAACCTCCAAAGTTTTATGGTGATTAGAGTTTTTGAAACCCAACTTATTTGTGAAGTTGGATTAAATTCTTGAAGTTTTAAAATCATGTTTTTAGTTAAAAATCGGATTTTTATCAAACAAGGACTTATTTGCAAAATCGAATTTTCAGAGGGACTGATCTGCAACCAGTCCCTAAATAGTACAGTTACAGTTGGGGACGTAGGCAGCCGTTGCATGCAATGGTCCGGCTGGCCACCCTTGATTGATCAGAGGTTTCTATAAATCTCAGCCCTCAGCCCAGCATTCAAACTCCCAAATCTTCATCTCCCTCCCTCTCAGCTGTTCTAAGTTTTCCCAGCCGATCCCTCTCTGTTTTCTCAGTTCTGTATTACCATAGCTTAAGAAGGAAGTTTTTCAAAAGTCGGATTTTCAGCCTACGAACTCCAGTGAAGGTAACCTACTATATTCCTCTTTCATTTTCAGTCGGTTTAGAATCAAGAAAAACCAAATTTGGCCATGTTTTGAGTGTGTAAAACCAGTTTGAAGTTTAAGAAAAACCATAGGCTTTCTTGTACCAGTGTGGGTTTCGTTTTAAAATCGGATGGCCTACTGAGCTTTAAAACTCCAGATCACTCGCTATGGAAAGAGGACTCACTGAGGAGTCCATTTGACCGGTTGGATGTGAAAACGGAATCCGGGAAACCCACTGTTTCCGGATTCGTATTTCATGTTGTGACTGCCCGTCACTGTCTGCTGTTGCAGATAGTGGAGGAAGACGGCTCTCGGACGGTCCGAGAGGACCCCTTCGGACGTTCCGAGCTTCCCCCGAAGTCCCGAAGCGTCCGAGGCTAGCCTAACTCAGCCGGATGTTCCGAGCCGAGTTTGAAAGGACCGAACCCCACTCGGACGATCCGAGCTTTACTCGGCATGTTCCGAGCCACACAGACCCACCGAGACTTGTTTTTTGAATTTTTCGGTTCGAAAGGACCTTCGGATGATCCGAGACCCGATCTTTGGACGATCCGAGACCCGATCTTTGGACGATCCGAGACCCGATTTTCGGACGATCCGAAGTCAGACCCAAGGTCCGAAGTCAGTGACTAGCTTAGGCAGTGGTTCGGATGATCTGAAGCCACAGTACCTGATTCCGAGGTTTCTTCCGAGAGACCCAATTTTTGAAGTGTAAAATATTGTTTGATTATTGATGCATGTGATGTTATACCCCATTAATAAAATAAAAATGTACTAACCCTCTTCTCTTATTAGTATAGTGTATCTACTATTGTATTCACTTCCAGGCCGACTCTATTGGTCGGGCACTGAGTAATTTCACTTTCAGGCCGACGCTATATTTGTCGGGCACTTAGTGACCTCGAGGCCTTACTCAACATGTCAGATCTGGTCCTATCCAGAAGACAACCGAAAAGTGACCTGAGTATCTAGACCTAACTTAATAAATCAATCTGGTCATGCCCAGAAGACAATATGAGTTTTTGACTAAGCATCCTTATTATTATATACTGTGTATTATTATAAGTTAAAATGGTTAGAAACCAAGTAGGAGACTCAATTCCACTTACCTTGGAGATTTTTGGGAAAAACAAGTATGGTTTTGAAAATGCTACTTGTGTGTATGCATTTGATGCTATGTATGTTGACTTATGATTGATTGTGCACTTGTTTGCTTGTTGAACAAAGACCGCGATACCACACATTTTCGGTGAGGGAACTTAACCTTGCAGTAGGTGTAAACAAGTATATTAAAATGGATCTTGAGCAATGAGTGGTTTCATGTTGATGAACCCATCAATGTGCCTAGACATGATGCACTGTTGTAAGAAGTGCTTATGATGCTTATAAATGTTTATAATGTTGATCATATGAGATGTGTAATACTGCTTCCACGTGCCCTTGACTATTGAACCAATATCGGCCATATGTGTGAGATGATTTACGTCTACTGGACCATGGGTGTTGACAATTGCTGACTTGAGAAGTGTCAGTATCGGCCATGTGAGGGTCGGAGATGTACTTGCAAGGATGTATTTTGACCGTGTCGGGACTTAATACGATGGACTCAGCGTAGTATGTAGGTGTTACGTTGGATGACATCAGTAATGGAAAGAATGATGGATTGTAAAATGATGATGGGATTATACTTGAATTTATTGTCAAGCATGAGATATTATTGCAACTGTTGATTATTTACTAACCTGATATTTACTTAAACTGCACTGTTATATTTCCTTCACTGGGCTAGTTAGCTCACCCCACTCACCTTTTAGGAGATGAACCCGAGGAGGAGAACCCTCTGTTTGAAGCTTAGGGTGGATAAGCTGCGATGTTGCTTTGGGATTCCCAATGAGGGGAATACCCTTGTCTTTGCTTTTTGGTTCTTGGAACCGGTTGCTTTTTGTAAAGTACCGAGTGTGGTACTTAGTTTGTCTAAACGTGATGTATTAAACTACCATGCGACTGTAGTTACTCTGATGTTTCAATAGTAATTCAGTGTCGGAATTATGTGTTCATATTATGTGTTATTGATTGTGTTAGGTGGGTAGACTTATGGTATATGTTTGAATCCACATGTTGGGATCATGTGTGACCTTTGGGCCTAACTGTTGATCCGGCCCAGTTAGACTTCTTGAGCGTCGTCTTAGTTTAAAAAAAAAAATCAGTCGTGTTCCGGGCCCACCCTTCTGGTCGGGGCGTGACATAGGTTGTAGCATTTTGCTCTTGGCTTCTCTGCCCGGTATTTCTTCTCTCTCTCACTCACTCGGGCCTGTCTCGGTTCTCAAACGTACAACTCAAGTTCTAACGTTCTTTGTAACGTCCTGTCCCGCAACGGACACGTCAAAACTGATTACAAACTCCCAAAACCGATCGTGTGAGACCCTGACCCGGCCCAGACGGCCGAGTCCACTAAGGGGCAGGCCCAAGTGCAGAGAGTGGAGTGGGAGTGTGTTTGTGTGCTTGAGGGTGGAAAATAAGGTCCCACATTGGAAGTTGAGGAGTTTGAGAGGGGGTTTATAAGTAGCATTGCCCTCTTCTTCTAGCAAGACGTGTTTTGGACCCGGACTTGGGCCGGGTCCAATCCAAAAACCGTGCAGGCTTGTGCGTGTGCACGTGTGCGTGTGTGCGTGTGTGAGCCCAAAGCGGACAATATCTTGTTGGGCTGAGCCCCAAGCCCTTTTTATGGGCTGGGCTGTTACAAATGGTATCAGAGCCGAGTTCAGTACTCGGACTGTGTGGGCCTACTGCCTTCCAATGGATTCGTTAGGTCGAGCCGAGGACAGGGTCTGGGCTTAAGGGGGTGGATTGTGAGACCCTGACCCAGCCCAGACGACCGAGTCCACTAAGGGCCAGGCCCAAGTGTAGAGAGTGGAGTGGGAGTGTGTTTGAGTGCTTGAGGGTGGAAAATAAGGTCTCACATCGGAAGTTGAGAAGTTTGAGAGGGGGTTTATAAGTAGCATTGCCCTCCTCTTCCAGCAAGACGCGTTTTGGACCCGAACTTGGGCCGGGTCCGATTCAAAAATCGTGCGAGCTCGCGTGTGTGCACGTGTGGGCCAAAAGTGGACAGTATCTTGCTGGGCTTTAGGGGCCGGGCTGTTACAGATCTGATACTATTTCGGGCACTTTTTTTTCTAAATGGGAGACACTGCTCTGCAACCTGCACTAATCGAGGGAAACCCACAATTAAACCAATAATAAAAATACCAATAAAGCATTAACCATAATTAAAAACAATAACGTCAGGTTATTACATTTAACCAACTCAATAAATGTACACATAACTCAAATGCAGGAATAATTTCTCAATTATAAAAATGGAACTATGACAAAACTGAAGCTGCAGTTCCACATCCCATTCCCGATCGAGGGCCCTGCCGACCCCTCCTCTAAACGGTACTTGTAAGGCAATGGGGTGAGCTCCACAAGCCCAGTGAACATAACACCTACATCATATGGTATCAATCATACACTACATATAATCATATAGACACATCAATGTCTACGATGTATACATGCATGACCATGCAAGTGTGTGCTCTACCTCTAGCACACGGACCCACATCACCGGGCCTCCAACACATTCTCTAACCAACCCAATTGCGTCTCTAAGGTAACTCCCTCAATTTCCTATACGCTACGGTCCACCCACCCACGGGTACACAGACCGATCCCCAACCAAATAAGGGTCTCTGTCCCTCAACCAGTCCTATGAGTCTCCTAGGATAACCTGCGCGCATACCACAACCAACCCATGGGTCGGGCTATAGTCCCACATAGGCTACCCCACGGGAGTAACCACCGCACCAGTCCTCAACAAATTGCCAACCAGATCCATATATGGTCTCCTCAACCAAGTACTAGAATCCTTGTAGTCATATATGTAGCCTCATGCACCATCTATTGGTCTCAACACAACCGGCCCATCCACCACTCACGGAATTCCATAGGCTTTCCACCTAGTGAGGTAGCTGAACTCACTCCTTAGGTGCCCATAAACTCCCAATGAGCCAACACCCACATCACAAGTCTCAACCATGAACCCCAAGGTCATAACTACGGGTAATCACACCACCACACCCCTCAGCCAAAATGTGGGCAAATAGACACTCAACCCACCTAGCTCCTAGGGCGACCCAGTACTTACTCGACGTACTTTGCGACCACCCTACCTCTAGGTCCAACTCCACAGAAATCCACACACACCACAGACCGGTACCACAAATCGTGAATCATAACCTGGCCATAAGGCCCAGGGGAGTGTCCTCAATCGTACCAACGAGAGCTGTCTTGAACCATAGCATAACAAAAATAACCACGGGAGCTGTCATCAACTGTACCATAACAAAAATAACCACGGGAGTTGTCCTCCACCGTGCCAGCGAGAAGTTGTCCTCAACCGGACCATAACAAAAATAACCATGGGAGCTGTCTTCCACAGTGCCAATGGGAGTTGTCCACCACCGTGCCAGTAGGACTTGTCCTCAACTGCACCAGTCCCTCGACCAATGTGTGGGCGAACACACCCTCAACGCACATGGTCATCTAGGGATCATAACCACCATCCCACCCTCTAGTCTTCAAGCGGGCGAACCACTCAACCCATTAGACCATTGGGGACTGCCTCATACCAGTACGCACTCGAGTACCGTGTCTGTGATGACCTCTAAGTAGGCAAGAGGTTCCCTGAGGTTTCAATGACCACCTAACAATATATCTTTCCTGGGACCCCAGGGCACCTCGCCCTCCAAACCAGACCACGCCTCTCCTATAAGCGTGTCCGAAGATCACAATGATAGACCTGACAGTCAAACCTAAACTAGGGAGTACATCCACCCATTACAAGAATAAGTACTACAACCACACCAGGGTAGACCCAACATGGCCACAACTCTGTCAAAGGCCCACATACCCAAGAGGGAAAAAACCTCCAGGTACTCACACACCTACAGACCCACCAACGAGTAGTCTATATCTTAACCGCATCTACTGTGCGGTTTTCGATGACTTTCCAACCCTAACTACCCGACTAAGTTAGGGGAAGTCTCTAATTCCTGATGTAGCCTAATACCCATGCCCCATCTACATTCCACGTACACTAGTTACATGCATGCACAATTATCTCTGCACATGTTATCAACATAGCATGTCACATAATAATCAAATATATTCTACCATTTACTGCATATTATCAATCAAACATATAACATGTTAATATCTAAAGCATATGATTTATCGCTACATGTCACATATATCGGTGGATATCACACAAACCATCCATCAAGTCATCGTATTATCATACTCAGCATACTATTTAACATTTAGTAGTCCAAACTAGTTATTACATAATCAAATAGCATGATATCAGGATATCAACCATCATGCTATCATATTATTCAACCAACATGCCATCACAATTATCTAGACATGAGTACGCTCGAACGGGTCCTTTGCCACATCAATTGTCATAATAGTTTCCCTTACCGAGTGGCTCATATTGCATAAGAGCCCACATTCCTCGTACTCCGTGTCAAAACAGTTATAGGAAGATATATCCTTTACATATATGCTAAAACAAATGTGATGAGTTCCCTCACCTGTGTGTACCTTTGAAATCCAAAGCGAGGAAACGGGTCTGATGAGTTGAAGGGAGCTCAATCTGAAGAAACAAGAATAAGAGGATAAGTAATCGGAGTAAAACAGGCCAAACCAAGTCTGGAATGCAAACGAGCCTAAACTAGGTCGGCCCAAAACTAGGCCTAACTGGGTTGGGCCTGGGAACTAGGCCCAAAACTGGACCAAACCTGAAACTGGGTCAAGTTGGACCGAACCGAAGAACTGGACCAACCAGAGCTAGGTCGAACCTTGTCTGGGTCCGATCTGGCAAAATGGGCCGGATCTGGCGAGTTGGGACAGATTAGTCTGGGCCGAACTAGGACAGATCGAGACTGGGCCAAGCTGAAGTTGGGCCTAACAAAGACTAGGCCAGGCCGAGATTGGGCTGGACAGAAGACTGGACCTGACTGCTAGGCCTGGCAGAAGGGCCTTGTCCACTGGGCTACAAACAACAAACTAGGCTGGGTTGCCAAGATCCAGAACCAGACCCAGGTGATTCATCTCAGTGGCTTGACTGAGTTGGCTTAGCAACCTAGTCAAGAAACAGGGGAAAAGAAGAAAAATGATGGAATAGAAAGGAAAAGAAGGGAAAATGAAATAAAAATAGGGATAACAGAGAAGAGGAAGAAGGGAGGAAGAGAAAAAAGAATGGGGAAGAATAAGTACCTAGGTTCGGAGCACAAAAGCTCGAACGACGGAGGGAGGGCTGGAAACTCGACGATTGGAGGCACAAGGCTCAATCTGAACCCTAGATGTCAAACATCAGAGGGCGACTGCAACTCAGGCGTCGACGACTGAGAGGGAAGAAGATATGGAAAATATCAGAGAGAGAAAAGAGGGAGAAGAGAAGGATGAGAGGGGCAAGAGAGAGATGATGAGAGAGAGACGAGAGAGAGAGATGAGGGCGGTGGCCCTGTAGCTTCCACTGCTACAATGCTGAATTTAATTCAATCAAAAGTAGAACCTAATTTCATTGAAAACTTGGTTTCACGTTGATCTTGCACAATGGCAATTTTTTGTTGGAATTTGGGGCCTTTCTATTCTTCAGGTGAGAAGTTAGACTTGGTTCATCATTTCTAATTGGGTTTCTGGTTGTCCATCACTGGGGTGAAATCCAATTAGCCGACTGGAAGGGACGAGAGATTCGAGAAACTCTCCAAAATTCAGGGTGACCATGTAATTTGGGTTCTCTCAAGTGCCTAGTAACTTGAGCTAGATTTGGATATGCCATTACCTTTTTTGAAGGCTTAAAGAAGCTTCTAAAATCAACCTTTGCCTTCATAACAATTATAATTTTTCAGTACCACGTAAGTGCACGTCTTTTTAACTTAATGGCTACAAGTTGAAGCCTTTTAGGATTAGGCACATTCTCGTATTCAAAAAATATAACATTGAAATGACAAAAATGGGCATCAACTAAAAACATAATAACAAAAACAATAAGGCATTAAATTGTTTGGAGTTGTATTCACCACATCTATCACTTTTTAAAACTTTCAAGAGGTGTCCACTTTGCCTTTCAACAAGATTTTTGTCTCAAGAAATACACCTATGTCATTCTTGTAAAATCATCTACAAAAATAATAAAATACTTGTTACCTGCATGAGTTAAAGTTCTCATTGTTCCACACACACCGGTATGAACAAGCTCCAATGGTGCTTTAGCTCTCCATGCTTTGTCTTTTGGAAATGATTCCCGATGATGTTTTCCAAGTGCACAAACTTCCTTCACAAACTTCCTTACTTTGCCAGTAATGGTGCCAAAATGTAAGACTTGATAGGGGTAAAAGAGAATGGACCACACGACATTGGCGGTGGAAATAACCTATGAAATGATGAGAATGATGGGGAGGGAGGAAGAAAACATCTAATGTGCACCATAGGGTGGATGATTTTAGTGAGGACTCAATGGGAAGATTGATTGAGTAGGTCATGATAGTAGGTGGAGATTTTGGGGAAACAGAGCATTGTTAATGGTGGTAATGAGAGGATAATTGTGTGCTGAATAAATATGCAAACACGGACATTGATGAGGAGTTTAGTCAGGGTCGTATTCTTTTGAGAAAGGGATGAATAGAATGCATTAATGCTCATATTGGGTAGTCATTGTGAAGAAGAGGTCTGGACCAAATGGTAAAAGACCACACCTTATTAAAAGGCCATTGGGGCATGTCAAATGAATGAGGAAAGATTATCACTAAGGGAGAAGTGGTCGACTAAATGAGGAAATAAGAGATTTAGTAGCGGAAGGGAGAGCATAATATTGTAGGATGAAGATGCATGTATCAATAATGTGTTGTTGAGGGTCTACCCCATATAAGAAATCCAAAGAAAAAAAGGAAAACATAGAAAATCAGTACTCCTGAAAAATGGAAAGAATAGAAGAGAACAAAAGAAAATAGATAAAAAAGAAAAACAGAGAGCAAGAGTGGTAGAACCCGAGTTCTGCGTCTGAGAATCGAGACAGGCCTGAGTGAGAAAGAGAGGGCTAACGAACATAGAAATCGAGAGTAGAGAGCTGCAACTGAGGGCCAGACAGTAGACGAAAAGAGAACCGAGACAAGCCGAGAGTCTGGCAGTTGATCTGAGATAGAGAGAAATAGCAGAGAGGAAGAGATCTAAGACTGAGATAGAAAAGAGGAGAACCTGAGAAGGGAGAGAAACCGGGAGAGTGGCCTGATACAAGCATAGGCCCAAAGTAGAGAGATCTTACACTTAGAGACAGAGATTGTCTCGTTGTGACCTTTGACTCCTCAAGGAGTTGAGAGAGAGACGGTGAGACAACAATCTACCAAGTCGCATCAGATCCACTCATCCCTTTGACGAACTCGGGACACGTTCGATTTCGGATCTTCTCATAATAATATTATTGTATTCTTACTATTATAATATCTCAAACTTTAGGAATAAGTACGAGAAGATTGTATTATTTGATTTGATATAGCGGATTGATTTGGATTTATCATGTAGTTTTTTCCTCTACACTGGAGGGTTTTCCACGTAAATATTAGTATATTCTGTGTGACTTGATTCTTGATATTATTGTCAGATAATTTTTCCAGTATTGTTTGAGTGATTGATTGGGTTCAAATATTCTAAATTTTTAATTTCGCACCGAGATTAGTTTATTGTGGGCCCCAACAACTGGTATCAGAGCCTGTTTATTTTGGTATAATTATTGTGAGAATGGAAGATTATCAAAGTGTCATGATTAAATTTACTGCATCCAATTATTCCATTTGGAAGCCAAGAATGGAGGACATCCTTTATTGTGAGGATTTGTATGACCCTATTGAAGGTTATGTAGCTAAACCCACCGATAAACATGACAAGGAGTGGGAAAAGATGAATAGGAAGATTGTGGGATGATCAGACAATGGATTGATCATAGTGTGTTCACCATGTTGCTTAAGAAACTAATGTTTACAGTATATGAAAAAATTAAAGGCAATGTACGAGAGAAAATATGCCCAAAACAGAACCTATTTGATTAAGAAACTTGTAAATTTGAAATTTAGAGAGGGACACTTTCTTGCCGAACACTTGAGTATTTTTAAAGTTTGGTGAATCAATTAGCTAATGTAGAGATGACACTGGATGATTAGTTGCATAAACTATTGCTCTTGAGTTCTTTACCTGATAGCTAAGAATTGGTAGCGTCATTAAGTAATTCTGCTTTGCTTCTAATGACAAGTTGTCTATGAATATTATGAAAGACAACCTATTTAATGAAGAAACTTCGTGAAAGGATATAGGTACAGGTCAGGCACAGGCTCTTGTAACAAAAATTAGGGAAAAAAACAAAATTAGAGGACGCAGTAGAGAATTTAAAGCTCGGAACCGAAGCAGGACACAACTCAAAGAAGGTAAAAAGTCTTTCCACTATCGCAAGGTTGGTCACATACAGAGAAATTTTCATGTTTGGAAACGGGAACAAAATGAGGAGAAACAAGATAAAAAATGGACGATAGTAATACCAAATATATCCTTTAGAAAAAGACTTCATGGTGTTTTCTTTTGGAGAGGACAAGTGTAATCACGTTGCATTCAGAATGTTGAGTGGGTTATTGATACTGTTATTTCTTTCCATGCTACTCAGACAAAGAAGTTCTACACATCTTACAAAACAAGAGACTTTGGTATTGTGAAGATGGATAATACTAGTAGCTCCAAAATTGTGAAAATAGGTGATGTGTGAATTCAGACTAATGCAGGTTGCACAATTACTTTGAAAGATGTGTGACATGTTCCTAATTTGCACCTCAATCTTATTTTCAGTATTGCATTGGATCGACAAGATTATGTGAATTACTTTGGCAACAGAAAATGGAAGCTAACCATGGGATCGTTGGTGGTTGCTAGAGGAGTTGCTTGTTGTACATTTTATAAGACTCAAATGAAAATTTGTTTTACAGGACTGAATACAGTAGAAGATGAGTCTTCACTAAATTTGTGGAACAAGAGGCTGGCTCACATGAGTGAGAAAAAGTTTCAGGTTCTAGCAAATAAGTCACTTATTTCCTTTGCCAAAAGTACAACTCTGAACCTTTGTGATTATTGTTTACTTGGAAAACATCATAGAGTTTCTTTTCATATCTCTGCTAAAAGAAAAACTAAATTGTGAGATTTAGTTTATTCTGATGTGTGTGGTCCTACTGGGGTAAAATAATTAGGTGGAAACAAATATTTTGTAACTTTTATTGATGATGTTTCTCAAAAAATGTGGGTGTATTTTGTGAAAACAAAAGACCAGGTATTTCAGCATTTTCATAAATTTCATGCAATGGTTGAAACAGGAAGGTTATTGAAATTCCTTCATACTGATAATGAAGGATAGTATACTTCGAAAGAGTTTAAAGCTTATTGTTCTAACCATGATATTCAGCATGAGACTACAATTCTTGGAACCCTACAATATAATGGTGTGGCTGAGGATGAAGTGCACCATTGTAGAAAAAAATGAGATATATGCTTAGTATGGCTAAACTTTCTAAGTCTTTCTAGAGTGAAGCTTCCCTTACTGCTTTATACCTGATTAACAGATCTTCATTAATTGCTTTAGGTTTTGAGATACTAGAAAAATGGTGGACAGCAAGAAATGTCTCATACTCTCTTCTGAAGGTATTTTTGTGATGACACGAGACCCAAGGATGATATTGTCCGCTTCGGGCTCTATGTGGGCGCCCGCACTATTTTGTTCATGGGCCCTAGCGCACATGGGCAGGCCCAAAAAGCCTCATCCAATGGGAGGGGGCTTCTCTTTCAAACCACCCACCTCTCAACCGATGTGGGACTTTGGTGGTTGGGTGTTACAATCTACCTCCCTTAAGATCAGAGCCGTCCACAGCTCTATCATGTCACACAGAGGGTCCACACACACAAGTAGGCAACGTCACGCAAGTAGAGCCCACACAGTCCGAGTGTTGAACCTATGTTCTGATACCTCTTGTGATGACCCGACCCAACCCCACTCAAGGATGATATTGCCCATTTTAGGCCCCACGTGGGTGCCCACACTATTTTGTTCCTAGACCTTGGCCCACATGCCAAGACCAAAAGGCCTCAATCAATGGGAGGGGGGCTTCTCTTTATAACCACCCACCCCACCCACCTCCCAACCGATGTGGGACTTTGGTGGGTGGGTGTTACAATTTTAGTGCAAGGATTTTGCACATGTACCTAAAAAGCAACGGGTGAAGCTTGATGACAAAACTGTTTTGTATATTTTTCTGGGATATGGAGATGCACAATTTGGCTACACGATATGGGATTTAGAGAAGAAGAAAACTGTGAGAAACAGAAATGTAATTTATTATGAAAATCGTACTTTGGAAGACTATGAGAAGTTGCACAACCTAAAGTTGTTAGAGCTCAAAAATTCACAGTAGTTCCTTTTGCGTCCCAAACTACCACAAGTAGAGATCATGTACAGACAAATGTTCCTGAAGTAGATGCTTATGAAGCAATTGGTACTAATGATTTGAGAGATTTTGAGAGTGATGAGCAGGGGAGGTAGCCCCTTTCATTAGTGACAATAGAGCCTCAACTTAGGAGGTCCATTAAAGAGCATCAACTGTCATGCAGCTATCTCACTTCTGATTATATTTAGCTTATTGAATAGGGGGAGCCAGAGAGTTTACAGAAAGTTCAGTCTCACAGAGAGAAAGTGAGTTGGGTGAAGGCTATGTAGGAAGAGACGAAATCTAAGTAGAAAATTCTCACATATAAGAGTTTGTTTGATATGTTAGCAAAGGTAATTCCTAGACAAAATTTTATCTCTATATCGACTTGACAGGGATGCACTCCAAGTGAGGAGTTGCAGGGGGTTGATTGTTGTAGGTCCAACCCAAATGAGAAAGCCCGAAAAAAATAGGAAAGAATTGAAGCAAGAAAGAAAAAAGGGAAACCCAGAAAATCGGTCCTGCTAAGGGAAATGGAAAGAAGGGAAGACAATGAAAGGAAAAGAAAAAAGAAAAACAAAGAGCAATAGTGTAATGACCTGACCAGATTTCTTGGGATTTTAGGGAGATCTAGGGACCTCCGAGCGGATTTTTAGGGTCATGGTAGCAGTGGGGAGAGTGTGGGCTCCGTGGTGAGTCTCGCTTTGTCTAGTTTCAAGTTTGGAGACTCGAATGGCATTTTAGTAATTTTGAATTATTTAATACATTTTCATGCCAAATGTTCTAAAATCATACATTTTTTCTCCCGATGTTCAAAATTCGATTTTTTTTTTTGTGTTTTAAATTTTTATTTTTTTATGAAAAGCTTCGAGTCGATAGAGAACAAGAGAAAACCAGCCCATGGGCGTGGGTTGGTTTAGCTAACCTAGGGTTACATTGCATCACTTCAACCAATAAAAAAACAAGAAAAAATGGGCATCCAATCAAAACTAGCCACCAAGGATTGGTGTGTTGTCTCCACCAATCAATTCTCCACTTTCATGCACCACCTCACTCCAGATTAAGAGTCCCAGTTGCATTTGGAAAGGGGAGTGTGACTTTGAGCTTGAATCTAGGAAGTTTAGCCACCACCCAACTCAAATTCATGACTCTCATTGCATGTTAGGGTTTTGTTTTTGCAACCTCTCATGTGGGGTTCATTATGCTCCCAAACTTGACCCAGGCCCTTGGGTAGAGTCCATATGCATTAAAATAACCATTTTGGAGCTCAAATTCAGTCCTCTAAAACCCAATAGATGTGTAATTTTTTCTGCTTAGTTTGACAGGTCCAAAACAGTTTACATGCTACTGTTGTGCAATCTTGGCACAAACACCTCCCAAAAACATTGTTGCAATTTGGATTTTTTCCAACCAGCAAATTGCTGTAAAGGTGTTGTTGTCTAGGTCAATAGGTGACTGTGAAACTATTAAGATCTAAGATCTATTTGCAGTAAGAGTAAACTGTCCAAATTGGGTCTGAATGGTGTTGTTATCAGCCAGCTAAAAATGCTGATTTAAAATAATTTGAGCAAAACCTTTCCAATGGTTCAGCACCCATTCCATCACCAACTCAGTGTTGTTCATAGATTTGATTTGAGCACAAATCTCAATGTTTCAACAACTACCAAAATCGAAGAAGAAAAACACTTTGTCTAACCCGTTTTTGAACCCCATTTAAAGCAGATATGAAAGAATTTTTGAAGCACATAAAATTAAACACAACTATTGCCCAAGTATTCTATTAGAAGAAAGGGTTGATTTTCCATTTCTATATTTATTGGAGTCACTGATTGAGGGATTGCAATTGATTACTTCCTCTCTTAGAGGCTTGTACATCTATATATATAGGGTATAATGAGAGAGGCTATTGAGCCATATTTCTCAAATTCTACATGGTATTAGAGCATGTAATAGCAAGGTACGACTCATTTCCGATACATGGCGATATTTACGTTCCACAAGAACCGACGATTTCTCAGTCAAGTGCCGAAGCTGAATATCGGGCCCTTTCCTATACTTGAGCCGACACGGTCTAGATACAGAATCTCTTACGAGAGCTTGGTTTTTCTCTCACTTCTCTAACCCTTTTTCTCTGTGATAATCTCAGTGCAACATATATGGTAACCTAATCATGTGTTTCATACTTGGACGAAGCATATTGAGCTTGATTATCATTTTAAACGTGAACGTGTGACTGGTGGCTCTCATCAAATTCAGTTCGTGTTTCCCAAAGATCAACTTACTAACATCTTCACAAAGAGTCTACCGAAGCACCGCTTCTCTTTACTTAGTTCCAAACTCGTCGCTTTACCACCGTCGAGTTTGTTGGGGAGTATTAGAGGAAAGGGTTGACTTTTCATTTATATATTTTTCCTATATTTATTAGTGGCTTGTACCTCTATATATACATGGTATAATGAGAGAGGCTATTGAGCCAGTTTTCCCCAAGTTCTACACATTCCATAGTGGATGAAGTATTCAACCTTGCTTGACCGAACCAAAACTCTTCAGACAATCCACCATTGATCAGATCTGTTGGCCCTAGTGCCAAACTAATCAACAATTCGATTTTTTGTTCAAAAATTTTGAGAAAAATGTTTAGACCTGTTCAGTTGTTGGAGATCTAACAAAATAAAAAGATAAAACAATTCTGGCTCATAGAAATATTATCTAAAATAATTGCAGCAAATCCAATCAATGTCCAAAATTTAAAACAAAGTTTACAATTTGTTCGAGATACATCAAATTCAGTGAAACAAATTCGAACTAAAAACTAAGCATATGGTTGAATAAGAAATCTTCAAAGCGTGTAATATGAAGAATATGATGGTGAACACAGGATTCTCAATCTTGCTTTGATGACCAATTGATGCAAGCGTGGGTAGTGTCAAAAGTCTTCCCTTATGCTTGCTGAGGATTCCGTGTCCAATAATCTTACGGTTAATGGATTCCATAGCTCGCCCGAGTATCTACTAGCTGACTATTTATCAAAGGCCCAATTAACAATCCTAACAAACAAATTTTCCTATGAATTCAATGTTTTTATGAATGAGTCAAGATTAATGTGTTCTCTTTAAATGGATTATATAATTAATTGAATAAGAGAGTAATTTTGTTCAGAGTTTAATCAAAACTCAAGCATAAAAGCAAATGATTAATTTAAATGGTACTTACTTGTGATCAGATCCACTGATCAAAAGGAGTGGCTGAAAGCCATGGACACTCGACCGAGTGTCATAACACGAACTCCACTGAGTTTGGACCAAAAGTTTGTATTATTTACTGATCAAAATGCTTACAACTTAGCCTTTAAATAGGCTTAAGAAAACCCTAATGAAACCCTAACTCCTTGCTCGACCATGGTTGGTTTGGAACCCAACCCTCTGGTTTACAAGTTGACTAGAATAAAATAAAAAATGAAGAAAAATAATTACATGGAGTCTCTCCCAATGTCTCACTCGTTTGTGAGTTGTGCAAGCTTGGCTTGCCTTGAATATCACAGAATGGGAGAGATTGTAGCCAATGTCTAGGAAGGGACTGGATTAGTGCTCGGATCAGTTCTGCACCTTTAGATGAAAACTATCATAATTTGAGCTACAAAATTCAGATTGGGACATTCTTGGGCTAGTTGCAAAGCTCTTTAGCTAAGCTATCAATTGCCACATCATCCAACCAATGAGATTTTAGAAAACTAAAACTCAACGAATGAAACTTTTACACATGGGCATGGTGGTTGTCGCCCAAGCTTCAATTAAGTGGACCTAGATGTTGGTCCATGAGGTTCACACAAGGATATATATACCATGTTCAAGTGCATTTACACTATAGGTCATGCCACCTAAGAGTATGACGTGCAAGATAGAATCCCATGCATCCAATGATAAGCTTCCAACTAAGCCTTAAACCTCCATCAACCAATGAGCTATCTCCGCATAGGCTTGGACAAAACACCAAGCACACGCCCATTTTATAGCCCATACTCCTTTTGAAGTCTAGAGAGCCTTCCATCTTTGCCAAAGCTTGAGCCATACGACCCCATCATTGGAGAGGGTCCAACGCCTCACACTTAATGTGGTCAATGGGCACATGTTGCAGACACCTATGGACCTTTTAGCTTGAGTTTGAAGCTCCTTTAGTCCATGTAGCTCATGCTTGCTTAAGTGGTTTGCTTGTGATGCCTCTAGTGGCCAATGGATCTTCTTCATTTGAGTTTAGAAGAGGCCAGAGCCCATATGAGCGGATCCAAGCCCAAGTCGATGCCCATTTTGATGGTCCAAATGCATTTGTGATGATTCGACCCGACCTCCATCACGATATTATCCGCTTTGGGTCATATCTGGGTCTGCACGGTTTTGCTTTGGGCTCCACCCACCTAATCAGATCCAAAAGGCCTCGTGATGGGGAGGGGTTGCCCCTCTTAAATCTCTCTCCACCCAGCTGCTAGGCAATGTGGGACCTTTTTTCTACACGCCAACAGCGTTGGACACGTGTTGTTATAATCCACCCCTCTTATATATCAGAGCTATCCCCTACTCTCTCATGTCGTACTGACAAAAGGTCTACACACAGGCAGGCAAATTACACAAGTAGAGAGCCCCCACAAATCGAGTGTTGATCCGTGCTCTAATATTACTTGTAACGATCCGACCCGACTTCCATCACGATATTGTCTGCTTTCGGCTCCACCTAGACCCGCTTGCTTTCTATTTGGTAATAATGAAGATAATTAAATAATTAAATTAAGAATAAGAAAAAAGATAATTTCTTGCGAGACTGAAACACTGTTTTAAATGTACTTATTTTGTCCATTTTAGCTAAAATGAGCCACAATATACTTAAAATGACCAAAAGAAACAAAAACATAGATAGAAAAATGTTTCAATCCAATGTTTCAATCCATTTCAATAGCAACCAAAGAAAATTGATAACTATGTAGGGAAGGGGAAAATTATATGATAGATTTTATTTTTTTTGAATTTTCGTGTGAGAAACTTGCGGGATAATTTAATGAAATAGAAAATTTTAGAAAGATAATTTTAGATGGATGGAATAAATAATTTTAATGATTATGATAAGAATAATTGAAATAATTTTTTGTTGACCACGTACTAAAGTACAAACTCTTTCAAAGAAAAATCATCATCCTAAATAGTGGGTCTCGTACTTAAGTATATTTGGTACTACTATGTACTATTGTCTGGTAACATTGCATCTTATACTAAATAGTTTATAATAGTTAAACTTAATTCTAGATATACACTTGCGCATTAGGGCATGTCATATTATCGTGAACACATTCCTATTAATGGGTCCAGTTTTTTTTTTTTTTTAATTTGTTGTTCATCAAAATTATTTTGATCAAATTAATTAAATTACAATTTAAAAACAATAAAATTAAAAATTAAAAAAAAATTGATAAAAATTTGAGAACTTTAAAGATATAACTTGATCAAAGTAATTTTTAATAAGTATATCAAACAAAAAAACATTTTAATGAGCCATTAACACTTCATTTATTGAATTTCATACTTCTTTATTTTATAACATAGGTATTTTCCCATATTGAAAATAAGATTAATTTCACGCCTATATATAAAGCTCCCTATCCACATCTAATAACACTATGAAAGATAATTTAAAGAAATCTCAACATGAATTTAATCAAGAACTTATTTTATGAGTGAATTATTGACTATTGAGGAACCCTGTCTGACATATGAATTTCATACTTAAATGCATAACCAGAAACTATTCGTCGGTGTGCACCGTTTAACATCAAACTAATATAATCCGACAGAAAATAATCTAATTTACAGTTGAATATAGAAGTGGGCCCTATTCTTGTCCCAGTTTGGAGCTGGGAGGGGAAAGGAGGTGTTGAGAAAAATTTAGCAGCAGCCTCCATACCAGCAGGATCCCACGTGCAGCACAAGCAGCAAAAAGAAGTGGAGAAAATGGTGTAGAAGAAGGAGATGTTGTTGTGATGCAGGCCTGCAAAATCCGTCTCCCTCAAACGGACCCAGACCCATCGCTGGTCGTCTCTTCCATTCTTTTCGAACCCATCTCTCATTCTCTTGCCCTCATGCGTTGCGACTCTTCTCTCCTCCTTTTTTCCTCTTTTTCCCTCTTCCCAAACAACCCTAACCCGAAGACGAACCCAACTTCGTACCCAATTACAAATCCGAATCCGACCCCGAACCCATCTCCCTCTCTTCCTCCAACCCTCATCACCCCACCTCCCCAAACCTCCTCCTTCGCCTTTCTCCGCCTCCACCCTTCTTCCTCTGTTGTCTTCCTCACTGCTTCCCCCTACTCCACTGGCTCCTCCGTCCTCCTCCGTGCCTGGCTTTCCTATGGTGCCTCCGCCTTCGCTCCTGTTGGCCTCAATTTCAAGAACAGGACCCACCCACATCGCCTTCCCACCTCCGCTACAGTCCTTGAACTCCCCCATGGTTTCTCCGTCAAGATTGCAGGGGGATCCGTAAACGTTTTCGCTCTCCATTCACCTTCTGCGGCAAAAATCTGGGTTCTTTATGCGAAGTTGAGTGAGGGTGGGGGTGCTCCCACCTGTGTCGATTTAATCAAGTGTGCAGTGATTGAGTGCACAATGCCCATCCACATGATTAGTGTTTCAATGGGGTTTTTGATTCTTGGGGAGATGGGTGGGATCCGGGCTTTTCCTTTGAGGCCGCTGGTGAAAGGGAAGGTTAAGAAGAAAGTACATTCAGAGAGGAGTGGAAAAACTGCAAGTCTTGTGAAGAAAAAGATTGGTCATTTGCAGAATGGGGTGGCTGGGATGTTCGGTGGAAGCAATTGTAGTTGTACTGTTTCTGTGGTTTCATCAGTAGGAAATTGCTGCAATCATGGAAGTAGTGAGTTGGAAGGGGCTGTGAAGGTGTTCTCGTCTGATGGCTCTGATGCAAGGGCTGAAGTGGATCGAAATTCGGGTGAGTCTGAATTCTCTGTTGCATTCGCAATTTTCATTTGCCTGCTTGATTTAGTTGCAATGAAATTGTGTTAGTGATTGTTAAATAAGAAGGAAGAGGAATAACGAACAACATTCACAAGACTGAGAATAAGCTTTGGATGCACACATAAAAAAGGAACGGGAAATAACCAACAAGAACAAAAACAAGAAGTTACTAGAGTAAGAAAGTAAGCATCTTAAACCAAAGACATCCCTAAATGAGCTAACCCATCAGTTTCAACTTTCATTGATCTTGATTCTTGACCATCAAATGATCTCAAAGTTACGTAATCTCTCAAACTTCCTTGATCAGGTTAGCTAGAAAGCACTTAAAGAATATCCTTCAATAATCATCTTGGATAAAACTATTGATTCCAAGAGCCTAAAGGGTTTTCACCTCTATTACATTTGAATTGGAACCTTGAACGGGAGCCAAACAAGAATCGATATTTGTAGTGAAAGAATCTTTAGTTAAACCCCTCCAATTCTCTAGCATAACCATTTGTAGTAGATAATCTACTGTATGAAGTTAATTTAAAGGTGCCAATAGGAGATGGCGAAGTATGCACCCCAGAGCTATCTTTAGCTTGCACTTAGAAATTGCCACTTGTATGAAATTAGATTTAGAAACCCCTTTCAAAGATGGAGGTACCATAACCTGAGAAATCACTTTTGATTGAGATAAATAAGCTACTTCATTCAAAGGAGTTATTAAATCTCTTGCACTCCTCATATAGTCCAGAACATGGATGCTACAGAAAGCTTCAAAATGATTCTAAATTTAGGATTGCTACCTCTTTAACACTACCTTTTTAAAATCTGCAACATTTGAATGATCAATGCAAGAAATGTCAAAGAGATTGAAAAGGAAATGCCAAGCCTTAAAGGACAAGTTGCAGTAAATAAAAAGGTGATCTCCATGTCCTGCCTCCTGAAGACATAAGTAGCACACATGGATAATGATGTGCTTAATATAGTGAAGATGATCTACAGTCAAGTGCTATCCAGGAAACCTCCAAACCCTTAGAGGAGCATGGATTTTCCAACTTGAAGGATCAATAATAGTATCCCTATACAAAAAGACCCTTTTTGTTCAAGAGAATGTGGCTATAAATCTTCTATTCTTTAGGCTACCATTATCTAATGACAGAACCTCCTCATGGAATAAAATTTTCCTGTTATGCTATTAAAAGGTTGTTTCTTATTTTGTTGATGCATTCAAATGCAATGTTAGAAGTTTACTGCCTTTTACTTAGGTATTCCATTATGAATTGGTAAACCTAAAAAGGTGATTGGGCTTCACATGATTGAGTGTGGGTAAGAGATTAGCTGGTTGGAAAGGCAAATTCTTACCTCACCTGTGGTAAAATCTGTTGTGTATACTCTACCAGTTTGTTTTTCATCTCATTTTCTGTCCTATAAGTATTTGATGAAGGCAAATATAGTGTAATGAACCTTTCTAAGCCCTCACAAAATACGAATGAACCAAATCGACGTCAATCGAAAGTGGTTCCGAACCAAAGACGTCGCTACTAGCTATCTTTGGTGAAGCTAGTTTCCGATGAAACTAGTTCTCGTTTGATTGAATTAAATTAAACCAAATGCAATTCCAACTTAAGCAATCCGACTTCAATTAATTAAATGCTGAATTAAAATGGAAAATGCATGTATTAATTTAATTCAAACAAAGCAAAGAAACTAGAACTCAATGAGAAACTTACTTGAAAATTAGTTCCCAAACTTGGAACTACCTTTACTTCAATTGTCTATCCCAAATTAAACCAAATGCAATTCCAACTTTAGCAATCCGACTTCAATTAATTGTTGAATTAAAATGGAAAATGCATTTATTAATTTAATTCAAACAAAGCAAAGAAACTTGAACTCAATGAGAAACTTACTTGAAAATTAGTTCCCAAACTTGGAACTACCTTTACTTCAATTGTCTATACCCCAAGTTGTGTGACCCTAAGGCAGAACCTACGTCTATCTACATAAAAATTGGAAGAAGGAAAAACCAAAAATCAAGCTACAATTGGCATGGAAGCCTTAGTCCTACCCTAATCACACCTACGTACTTGTAGCCAATCAAAACAAAGGAAAATAGCGAGCAACCAATTACATGAAGACACCTAAGACCTATGACTTGTTCCAACCAATCACATTGTTTTCAATCCATGTACCCTTTCATTTGGATGTGTATCACTAGGAATTAAAGGTTAAATGCACGTTGGAGAGGTCTTCTCTTTGTGTTACACACAAATGAGAGGGTGCTAACCCATGATGCTATGCCACGTTGGAGAGGTGGGGTGTTTGATCCAATCAAAGGCTTCCACATCCATGCCTTGTTGGAGTTGAATCTCTTGCAAGTCCACACGCCAAAGGAGAGAAGGCCTAGTGTTGCTTACGCCACAAGAGAGAAAATGAAGCCAAGTTGGAGAAAATCTCTCCAATTTGTGCCTCCACCCTAATGCAATTAGTTTCCAACTTTGAAGCTAGTGTTTTAGTCCTTGTAACATCTTATGTCCATCATGCTCCCATGTGGACCCCGGGTCCACGGGTGGGCTCCACATGCATTAAAAACACCAATTTGGAGCTCAAATTGGCTAGTTTGTCCCCACACTTGCCATAGTCAAAATGCTCGTAGAAATCCAAAGCAATGGCTAAGATTTCATCTCATTCTCCTTACTTGTGATGTCCCCATCAGTATTGGTGAAACAATTGGATTTTTCTTTTGAAAATTTAGAGAATAGATAATAGCCCTAATTTCAAGAATCAAGTGAGACAATCTCCAAGGAAAAGTGGACGAGGATCACCAACTTATCCTGCTTTTTGAATTTCTTTCCACAAAAATGCTAGAAATATGCAAAGAATTGAGCACTTTTGAACCTCTAAGAAGAACTTTAATCTCAACACATTAGCATTTACTCCGTTGGAGGATTTGGAAAAAACAATTGATGGTGGCCCCTCTGAAGGCAGTTGGATCGTGCATGAATCGCACCCATTGGCATGTTTTACATATCACTGTGTCAGTAAGATTAAAAACAAACTGTAATGTTGCTTTTCAAAATTCAAGTAAAAAATTGCATACATCTTTTCTTTTCTTGCGTTGGTATCTTCCAAAATTGTTCATAAATGGTGACTAGTATACTGTTGATTGTACCTTGGAATGTTCACTGCAGCTAAGCGTAGGATTGTGAAATTGAGGCAGGACTCAGGTGAGCTTGGGTCAATGTATGTGGCGTTCAAGTGCTCAGAGTCCCAAAGTACAAAAGGTTTGCAAACAGCAATAGCATCACCAAAACCTGTTTCAATCCATGCTCTGTCCCAGCAAAGGTTTCTAATCTTGGACTCAGTTGGAGATCTGTACCTCTGGAACCTGCATAATACTGCCCTCGGTTCAGAGGTCTCTGGTCATTCTTGCATGCCTTCCAGAGATGGTCAGATGAGGCGTTTGGATTATACAATGAAAGTTCAAATGCTGGCTGTTCTTCCTGATATTTCTATGAGTATGCTACATTTTATTTCTTCTGTAGGACTTCTCATCCAGTTCCATTTCTCATATATAGACTGGCTTTTTTGCAGGAACTACATACTGTTTGGACATCTGATGGATGCCATTCAGTCCACTTGACAGTCATTGGCTGATATAGACGTTCCCACCAGTGAGAGTGAAAAGGATGAACGAGAGGAAAAGCTGATGCAGATCTCAGGTCTGCATAAACTCTTACTCTAATCATGCCAGATATGTGTGACAATTTTCTACTTGTTATAGGGTGAATATGAATGTGTCCTAAATTTCAATCCATCAGAATGTTTGGCAAAGAAGAGGGTTATTTCTGCAGCCTGATTAGGGTGTAATCAGAATTCACAAGAACTTTTATTGGTTAAGATACTGCTTTTTTTTTTCTATCTCCTCGTAAACCAATCTTTATGATTATTGCTGATAATGATCGATGGAGAAAACTGTATCCTGTTCAATATGGGTTCCTGTATGCATACTTAGATAATGAGTGGAATGGATCATGATTCATCATCATATAGTAAAAAGCCATATTCCATCTTTGTGAGGTCGGCTTTGAGAGTGCTACTTCTATGCTCACCCTTATGGAGGGTTAAATTCTCTAATGTCTTTCAACTCAGAATCTTCTATTTCATCTCTCACCAGTTCATTCCAACTCCATCATAAGAGATGACTGGATTTTATTTTTATTTTTATTTTGTCTATTATAAGAGATAAGATGGGGACTATCATCTAGGGCTTGTTTGGCAACTAGTAGCTTTTGATATTGGAGATTCTAAATTTTGGAGCTGAGGAGAAAATATACTAAAATTAAAATCTTTCTATTCAATTGTTATTGGAGGATGGAGAGATTGGTTGTTGCTAGAATGCAAAAGGTTTGTAAAGATTAGAGGAAATTTTTAACTCAATACTCAAACCTATGGAATGGAGATCCACTTATTATACATGGTACCCCATAGCTCATAGTCTCCCCTTTTTCTACATATTTGCTTCTAATCTATCTGTCAAATGTGCAGATTGAAATCTTTGTTTTTCTAGAAATTGAAAATTCTAATATATGGGGATCCAGAGTTTCCAAAAACACACCAAGTTTGATCCAGATCCTGCCTTGCTGGTTTTTTCGAATCCAGCAAAGCTGAAACAAGCTTGAAGATCCTGCCGTGGTTAAGGAAGCCTGATATGCAAGAGGATCCACATGCAAGGAAGGCATGTATGTGTAGCAAGTGACTAGGCTAAGGTGCATTGAAGGTATGCTAGATTTTTTGGGAACTTTGGTGAATCATTCACAATGAGCATGGAAAATCTATCAAAAAATGCTACAATCAGATGGTGAATGCTTTTTTGGCTATCATGGAGTGATTGTGGATGTCTTCATTCCATGGAAAAGGGAGCAATAAGGACGATGTTTTGGTTTTGTGCGAATTGGAAGTGAGTATCAAGCCAATAGTGCAATCTTGGCTCTAAAGGACATGTTATGGGGGTGAGGATGTAGATGAGATTGGCTAGGTTTTGGAAGGGGAAAGATGGGAGGATTAATGTGAGGAAAAGGGGAGCATGAAGGAGGGAAGAGGCTCGATGATAAAATAAAAAGTGGGGGGAGGAGGAGAGATGGGGAGACGATTGGATGAGTGCTAGCGGGAAATCATCTTTTGCATTGGTTAAAGGGGTTAATGAAGAACAAAAGCAACTGGAAGATGTGGTTAGCATTTCAGTAACCATTTCTGACTTGGAAGAGAATTTTGCTTGGCTCCATCGCGCTCTGGTGGGCTAGTTGAGATTGATTTTAATAATCAATTAGGTGCCTGACTTTTTTCTTCTCTCAACAGAGTAGGGAGGTTTCAGTTAGTATGTTAGGAGGAGAATTTGTTCTAGTCATGATAGATTCGTCGGAGTTATCTTGGAGTATAAACAAGGAGGATGGTTTTTGTTGGAAAGAAATGGTTATGTCATTGGAGGTGTGGAGGCACTTTTGCTTCTTTCCTAAGAGGTTTGTCTAGATCAACTGTTTTGGAATGCCTTTGTTGGCTTGCCGTCTATGCCCAACAAATTTCACTTATGTTTAGCTCCCATTAATGCCCAAGGAAGGAGCCTCTTGGGCCTGTTATGCATTCTAGTGAGCTTTGGTTTTGTTAATTAAAGAGGTGGTGAGTTAGAGGAGTTGTGACCGGTGAGTTGCCTAGGGTATCTTTTCTCAGGTGAGATCCAGGGGCCTGAAGCTCACTCCAATTTTTAGCCCACTCTAACAGGGCTGTAATCCAAGATGAAGAATTGGTGAGTGTAGGCGATGGTGGTACAGGAAGAAAATATCAAAGTGAATGATGGCCAGGAAGAGGTTGAAGGAGTACTGCATTTTCAGGCAAAGCCAGTTAAGGTTACTGAACGGAAAGCAGTGGTGGGGGAAGAGGCTTTATTCATAAAAGGCTATTGAGCGGATGATGCTATCAAATTTTTGAAGCTACGACAAAAATGAGAGTGTGCATAAAAAATAATGAAAAAGCAGAGGTTACTCTTGGATGCATGAGAGTGAGACTTCACCATCTCTTAATATCCAAAAGGAAACATCCACACTCTTGTTTGGGTAAAGCAAGATTCTTTAAACTTCACACATTTAAAAGAAAAATGAAGGGAAGAAGGGGGGAAGAAAATAATGGTTCCAAATGAGAAGTGTAACATGGAATGTGAGGGGTTTTGGTGAGAAAAGAGAAGTGGAGGGCCATTTGGAGGATGATCACGAAGAATAGGGTCAACATTGTTCTATTTCAAGAGACATTTATGACATTTGTGAATTGTGGGAGCAAGGTATTGCTAGTGGGCTCACAAAGTTTTGGTGGGAACATAGGAGGGCTTCTCACAATTTGGGATCTTGCTGAATTTCAACTATTAGATGCTTGGCATATGGAGAGATCAATTTTATTGTAAGGGTTATTAGTTGAAGATGATATAGAAATCCTTATGGTCTGAGTGATGATAATTAGAGGAAGTTTTTGGTAGGAATAGATTTTCATAAGGGAAAGTTTTTAAGGCCCTCTGTGTAGAGGATGGGACTTCAATGCATTATTTCCCATTTTTTTTTAAAAAAAAGAAGAAGAGATGGGCTAGATAGATATATGCAAAGTATGAATTGGTTCGGTGAATTTGTTACAGAGTGGGAGCTGGTAGACTACCTAATGTTGGGAAGGAGATTCACTTGGTCTAACAATCAAGTAGACCTAGCATCTGCAGGTTGGGTAGATTTGTAGTGTCTTTGGAGTCTGTGTGTTTCAAAAGAGGCCCACACAAAGTTGTCAAAAGTAGTTTCCTATCACTCACCAATTCTACTTAATATGGAAGAGGACCACTGGGATTGAAGGTCGTCTAGATTTAAAAATGAATAGTTGGAAGTGACGGGATTTAAAGATAAGGAGTGGTGGGGGAGCTTTCTGTATAGGGGATGGACAATGTATCCTCTGTATAATAAATTCAAGAAGTTTTAAAGGGGAATCAAGGAATGAAGTAAAAGTGCAGGTGGGCAGTTTGCTCACTATATAATAAATTCAAGACATTGAGAAGGGAAATTAAGGAATGGAGTAAAAATGTAGGTGGGCTTATAGGTGAAAGGAAAGATCCTAGGTGGAGTTGGCAAAAAAAATAAAGAAAGAATTACGGGAGGTAGCAAGAAGGGAGGAAGTAGATTATTGAGACAAGAATATAGGCCTTTGTAGCAGAAAGAAGGTGATTAGAATACTAGCTTTATCCATAGATTGACATCTTGTAGATGGAGAGCCAATTCCATTAAGGTGCTATACTAGGATGGAAGGAGGATGGAGGGTCCTGAACCAAGGAGACATTTTCTGTCCTTATTTGCTCCTTGATGGAAGGGATGGGTGAGAGGGAAAGGAGGAAGTACTGGTAAAGTTGAGTATGCTGGAAGTAGTGAAGGTAGGGGGGTGGAGGGGGGATGTGGTCTAGGTGAAGTAAAGAAGTTAGAAGAATGATGATATTTATCATTTTTTGCCATTGTTCCTGCTATTGTTGATGCCACCTCTCGTTTCTCTCTCCAAGGTGTTGCTTTTGCTTCCTCTATTCCTCTTGTTGTGTCTTCTAGTCCTAGTGTTGTGCCTTCTCTCCCCTAATCATCTTCTAGTGCAATCTTTCATAATACATCTTTTCAGCTATTGAAGTGGGGGGTACCGGTAAGGTTTTACATGTCATTCTCTCTGAAATTGATGGAAAGGCTATTCTTTCTGATCCACGTTGCTTTAGAGATGCCTCTGTTGCTGCTGAAGCATCTATACCTATTTGTCTTGTTGCTTTCTCTATTCCTCTTGTTGTGTCCCCTAATCATCTTCTATTGCAACCTTCCATCCTACATCTTTTGTAGCTATTGAAGTGGGGGGATCCTGCTAAGGTTTTTCATGTCGTTCTCTCTGAAATTGATGGAAAGGCCATTCTTGTTGATCCATGTTGCTTTAGAGATGCCTATTTTGATGCTGAAGCATCTGTACCTTCTACTTTGGCTTGAATTGGTGATGGAGCTAGTTCTACCAAGGTTCATGGTTCAGCTTGTGGTAGGGTGGGCACCTTGGTAATCTATTCTATGTTACTTAAAGTTGTTTTCTATAATCTCTTACATCTGCCTTTTTGTTTCTTTTGAAGATTGGGGAATAAATGGTGAATTTGGTGATCTTTTTGGAGCTGCTTCTTTGGGCCCTCTTGGTGTTAGAGCCACAGTTGTACCTATGTTCTCGATTGTCAATTTCGGTTCAAAATGTCTATGTTGTGTGTCCTGTGTGCCTCTGGAAGAGTGAGGACCAGATGGTGTGAAGACCTGCATGGCAAAGTAGCAAGTGGAAATGGTGAATCAACTGGAAGGCCAACCAAGGCAGGTAAAAGGACCCTAATAGACTTAGGATGACCCTGGACTGATCCCAGGAGGTATGGACTTAGAATCGGGACTCATATAGGTGGATATACATATATTTGTGTGTCTGTGATTCTAAGCATTGAAGTCCATAGTTTTGGTTTGAGAAAATGTGCTCTGAATTCTAAGGGTGTTCTTCAGAATTCTGGAGATGTTTTATGATTCGGAGTTCCGAATAGGTGGATTCGGACTTCCAAAAAGAACATGGTTGAGAGAAACTTGTGGAGTTGGTCTCTCTGTGAATTCAAAACTCCAAAAGTGTGTTCAGACTTCTGAAAGCTAGCCGTTGGATTCAGAGCTCCGAATGGGCATTCAGAATTCTGAATACTAGTCGTTGGAGCGTGTTCTAGTTGTGCATGACGAGTTGGATTAAGTTGGAAGAGATTTGATTAGTTGGCAGGGCATTGTCTTTAAGCTATGATTGGCTGTTTGGAGTTTCGAGCTTAAGGTTCAGAGGTCCGAACAATGCTGGTTGAAAAAGGCTATAAATACCTAGATTCGTTTTTTGTGCAATATCTGAATTAGAAACTTTTGGTCAAATTTTGAATTGAATACTGTTTTGAGCATTCTGAGAATACTGTTGAGCACAAAGAATTTTTTCTGAGAGACTATATGCGTCATTAATCGGTTTATCATTTGATAGTTTTGTTGATCCATTACTCTGATCTTCATAGATCGTTAATGAGCATCGGAGGCTCCTACTGGTTGAGTGATTGGTTATTTTAGTGAGGGAGATCTAGAGACACTAGTGAGAGTGCTAGATCTAGACGCCCTCCCTCGTATCTTTGGTTGAGCAGCATAGATTGGCAAATCTCTTTCAACTGGGACGTGTGGTGGGAGGAAGCGACGGTTGTACCAAGACCACTTAAAGAGCTTTGATTGGCACATCTACATCGACAAAGTCAATGAGTACTTTGTGTTGTGTTGTGACTTGAGGTGAGTCAACTGGTTGTGAATCTTGGTGAGTCATTGGGCGCTGGTGAGTGTTGTGAGGACTTGTGTGTGAGTCAAGCATGTAGACCCAAGTGGGTAAGTGATTTGATTAGTGAGTTAATCACATATCCCGAGTTTGGGAGAGTTTGCAAAGTGGTTGTAGGTCAGGTGGACCGAACCACTATAAATCTTGCGTAGTAGTGATTTTACTCGTAGTGTGCTTTATTCTCTTATGCATGCTTGATTTACTTGCTTGGATATATTGATTTTCTTGTGCATGCATCTTTGATCATCTGACAAGTGCTTAACAGGGATATTCATCTTGAGATCCTGAAACATGCTTGAAGTTTAATTTCTTGTGTAATCATATGTGCATGTTATCTTCATATCAATATCTTTGTTGATTAACACTATCATCTTGATTGCATGCGTGTGGATTGATTTCTTGAATACCTATATTGTGCATGCAATCTAATTGATATATTTTGGTATTGATATTGGCTGTGCTATACTTTGTTTAGTGTTTTGCTTCTGCATAGAATCAACCTTGTTTAAACAAGATAAAATTGGTTCTTGTATTAATTGTTTGATCAAATGATAGTAAGTTGGTTAAGGTTGTTAAACGGTTAATCAGTTGGACCAACTTAGATCAAGAAGGACCAATTAGTTTTAAGCTTCCGCAAAATTAGGTTGATTGTCCTATTCACACCCCCTCTAGGACCTTCTGGGGATACGTGTCACTCTGTCATTGATCATACAGGTCACTTTCACCTGGTGCCCTTGCGAGTTTTGACATGGATCGTGAGGTCCATTATAGTAGTGTGCATGTGGTTGCAATGCTAACTTCTCCTATCGGGTTCTCTCTCTTTCTCTCTTTCACACACACACACACAGACAACCTTTTCTTATAAGGTCAGCTCATTTTTTTTTTTACCAATTTTGTTTCTTCTTTTTATGGGTTTTCACACTCTATTACTAGTTCACTTCCCGAGGTGAGTGCTCATGCTACTGAAATTGCCAATAATCATTCGCTTGCCTCATTGGAGTCGGTTATCGATGCTTTAATTGAGTGGTTGAGGGAGGATACACCAGTTTTATATGATCTCCACTTTGATAGGATACCAAATGAAATGATGGTTTGGCTTGAGCGGGGAGTTTGCGGAGGAGATCATGGAGGTAGTGCATGGTATTGATGGGGATGCTTAGAGGAAATGAATGAAAGAAGAATGCATCGTAGACTCTTTTTACTCTGTAATGGTGAATTATTCGCCTACTCCACTTAAGGCATCTAGAGGAACTAGTTCATTTTCATTTTTACTATTGTGGTGGACAGTTTGAGCAAATTAACATTGAGGACGAGGGACATTTTTGCTATTAAAGTTTTGTATTGGGGGATGTGGAGCTGGCTATATCTCACCTTCAATTTGTAGATGAAACTATTTGCCTTTGTGATGCCAGCCAAGAAGAGTTATTCAGAGTTAAAGTGGTTCTTAGGTGTTTTACAATGGTGTTATGTTTGAGGGTTAACCTAGGTACAAGTCTTTTAGTGGACTTGGGTGAGGTCGATAGTTGTAGAGGAATTGGTGGCCAATGGAGTAAGACCTTAAGCAAATTGCCATATGACATTTAGGTTTGTCAATAGGTGAATCCTTTAAGTCCAAGGAAATTTGGGACTGGGGCTAGTGGTGGAAAAGTTGAAAGAAGACTGGCAAGGTCTATCTTTAGTCCCTTTGGGGTGGTCTTTGATATCTATTGTACCTAGAAAAAAGGACATCAATGGAGGGATTTTTGTCTTTGTAAGGTTTAGATCCAAAGAAGAGGCCTTAAAAGTCGTCAAAACTTTAGATAGGAGATGGGTCTCTGATAGATAAATGGTGGTGAAAAAGCAATATTTGGGAAAGTTGAAAACAATAGCACGAAACCCTACATGAGTTTTAAGGACAGTCAAACTATTGTAGGAAAAAGGAAAACAGTGACCAGCACAAATGGAAAATTGATATCTCAAAAGAAGGGACTATCTGGATCCTACACTGAGATGCGCAAAAATCAATCATCACTCACCAATGTTTCAACAAAAATGAATATTCTCGTACTTGCGAGATGGTGGACCTTTTTGGTATCCATCTATTGGTAAATCAAGAATGGCTTCAACAGAGTCTCGTTGATTGTTTGTCTGATGACATTTTGTGGCAAGAGGTGGAGTTTATGAGGAGAAAAGGCTTGGAAGGGTTCCAGTTGTGTGGTGGATCAAAATCAAGCTCTCATGACGACCCCTGCAAAGCTTTTGGTTGAATAATTAAAGAAGGATACCTTTGTGATTGGCAGAAAACCCTCCCAAAAAAAAAAAACTTACATTTCTAGAATCCTTATGCGGTGCTAGCCAAGAGGGAAGCATGGATCAAAATAAGAGGTCCACCATTTCATGCTTGGACAACGAAAATGAATGAAAGAACCACCGGATTTTTTAGGAGATTGCTGGAAGTAGAGGAGGCTAATTTGAGGGGAGATGTCCTCTTTTTCCTAAAATTACCGGTCGAAGTTGATGATTTTCAAAGATTAAAAAGGGAGTTCCATCTTAAATATGGGAAAATACTTTTCATGTCTTTCTGCAAGAAGACATGAGATCAAGTAAGTTGTAGAAGGTTGCGGCATCGAACTTTCTTGCTAAAAATGGAAAATAGATGACTGTAGAAGATGAAGGGGATTCCATTGGGCACATTTGGGCGGAACACATGTTGCAGGGGGGCCAACTTATTTCGATCATAACCATCCAAGAGGGTGGGGCTAAGCAGCAATGATACAAATCATAACATCAAAAACATGGGTGGATGAGATTTTGTTTTCGAATTTGAATGGGGGAGACACATGTCAAGCTAGAGTTGGTATTGCAATTGTGGTAGGTGGAAAACATAGTAGGGGTCGAGATATTGGGCGAGAGAAGGGATGAGATGTTGAAGTATCGCCTGATAGCAGGGAAGCTAGCAGGAGCATTATCTTCCGAGATGAAAACTTTATCGTGTCTTGTGAGATAACCCATGTTTTAAACACATGTAGTAATATTCCTCCTTGGGCCATCGAGGTAAGTCCAAACTTTCATCCCCTTTTGGGCTTGGAATGGTGAAAGTTATTGATGTTGGGCCAAGACTAATGGACACTGAAGCTAAAAGGCTAGAGCATCTGAGGGTTGCAGTTGTTCCAAATGTTTGGCCCCATAGCTTGTGAAAATCAGTGGAGTTGTTAACCAAAACAGAGCTGAACAAGTTGAGGATGATGAATAGTAAAAGATTATTAATTTGGGCAAGAAGTTAGGAGTAGTCTTCAGGGAAATGTAGTAGTAAGATTTCAACTGAAAGAAATGGGTATCAGATACTCAAAACAGAGGAGTCTATTGCAAAGATACCTATTGAAGCCTAGATTATATGGAGGTATGTGTAAACCTATTAATCTTATTCCTCATACAAAATTTTATTTTATAATATGACTAAATATGAGAGGAAAGGGGTAGTCAGTTGTCTAAATGTAGATTCTTATGTGCAGTACTAGAGGTTTGGGAAATAGGAAAAAGAAGGGTTTTGTTAGAAGAATGGTGAAGCGTCGCAAAATAGATTTCATCATGATACAAGAAACTAAGATGGAGGTGATTTGTAAAATGGATATTTTGGCTCTGTGGAGTAATAGGGAGGCACAATGTTTGATGTGGGATAGTTCCAAGCTGGAATTTGTCAGCTACTTCAAAATTTAAAAAACCTCGGACTTCATTGCATTATAGAGTAATGTCTAGGACCAAATGATGATCCTCAGAGACGGGCTTTTTGGAAAGAATTCAAGGGTTGTAGGGGTGATGACTCCATTCCTTTGTGTTTAGGGGGGAGATTTTATTATGGCTAGGCATCCTCATGAAAAAATAGATTGTTGCCATGTTAATCCAATAGCAAATTTCAACAACTTCCATTGAGGAGAATGAACTTGTTGATATCCCTATATTTTAGGGGAGATTTACTTGGTTGGATGATCAGGAACATGTGATCATGTGTCGCTTGGAACTGAGATGTTGAGTGGGTTAGGTGGTTAAAGAATCGTCCAACCACTTCTAGTGCTCCCAAATGCTAATTTAATTAATAGGAGACCTAAGCCTTCATATTTGATAATGTTTGGCTAGAAGTACCAGCATTTGTGGACCTTGTCAAAGAATAGTTGAGGCAATTCCAGATTTAGGGTTGCATAAGATTTTTTTTCTACCGAAGTACATTCAATTGTTGAAAACAAAAGCTGAAAGTATGGAGTAGGGAGGTTTACAGGTCTATGGATAGTGGAAGAGACATACTGATGGATAGAATAGATGAATGGAATCTTATTAAGGAGTATATCGACCTTCTTCCAGAAGAACTTGATATGATAATTTTGTAGAGTGAAGTTTGGCACTTCATTAGAGGGGGAGAACTGGAATGGAGGCACATCAAGGGCTTTGTGGTCAAGGAAAGGGGACAAAAGGACCAGATGAATAAATACTAATCATGTCCAAAAGAATGGGAGGATGTTAGAAGATTTTGAGGATATTAGAGGGAAGTGAGGAATCATGTATCTTCCATTTTTTCAATGGATTTCTAGTTGTGCAACAAATCTGGGTGTAAGGATTTTATCATCCTTTGGCAGGAAGGTGGGAGGGGAGACTCCATCAATGCAGTTGCTCGGGCCTTTGGTAGGAAGGCCCATTGGAGACAACCACATTTTACTTGGACATGTTACGACTTTGTAGGAATTACAAATGTTTCTTTCAGTCATTTAGGCTCGGGTCATGGGGTGGCTGATTTTTTTGGCTCGGGTCATGGGGTGGCTAAGTCATGGGCCACTCGTAATTTCTTCCTAATTTTATTGTTGTAATTGTTTGCATAAGGGTTGCATTGAAAGAGTGGCCATTTTGACAACTGAATTTTTGTGCAAAAAATGGATGGATGTTTATAAAAAAGCCAACAAAGCTGATTAATGGTTATGGAGAAAATATTAAGTGCTCATTACCATTTTTTTTTATATTCATTGGTTTATTCTGGTGTTATTTTCTAATTATTCTTCTTTTAATTCTCATGCTAGCCACTCAAGCAATATTTACTAGTGAAAAGATTCAAGATGTTATTCCTTACTCTACCAATGCTGTTCTGATTCTTGGTCAAGGTATGATGTGCTCTTTTATTTGAAAAATCTTCTAGATGCAGTAATGTTGTTGATGTACCATTTTCTTTATCTGACATTTTTCTCACTGCAAGGAATTTTTTTTTCCTTATTTGACATTCTGCTTTTGTTGAGTTGCTACCTGATAATTTTGATGGATAATTGACAGGGTGTATCTTTGGCTACGCTATTGCTTGAAGAGTTGATAGATCATGATATCTATTTTGGTGGTAAGGTTATCTTCTCATTTGTTGCTATCAGTACTATACTACTATAACATATATGTTATGAGATGTTAAAACTGATATTATTCCACTTTGTAAGGAAAATTTATGTATCTGTTTTTACTATATGATAATAATAATAATCTGGAAAGACCTTCAAAATATTTTAAATGTTGGTGACAGGTTGTCAAAGGTGTTGAAATTAGGGGGTGCAGCTTGGGTGGGTGGGCTTCAGTTTCGGCTAACCCATCCCTGACCTGAATTACAGATTGGCCAGCTGACCTGAACCCAAACCTACCTAAGACCCAAGGCATCCCACCAAAGTTTGACCAGGACAACTGTTTTCTCAACCTTGAACAATGCGATTTGAGACAGGTTGCAGTCTGGCAGGTCTGATTGGGCAAACAACCACTTATCACATAGGGATACATGTATATTGCCCTGTTAGTACTTCTCCTCGAAGTAGATAGGAATGAGCTTTCAGTATGTCTCTCTCTCTCTCTCTCTCTCTCTCTCTCTCTGTGTGTGTCCTTCCCTGAAAGTTGGGAGCAGATTTAACAATATAAAAGGAAATCCCATTATTTTAATGTTCTTAATGGTTTGCGAAGCTCTTACTGTTCTCATAATATCTAACAGAAGGTTTAAAATCTAACCTGTTTTTTTTTCAGGAACTTTTTGTATTGGGCCAGCTTGGAACTTTAATTTGGTTTAAACTGATGTGGTTGGCTTCAAACCAATGTTCAAGGCAGAGTAAGTTTCATTGTCATCTATGGTTTGCCATTTCAATGTTGTACATTTATTTATTTTAATTTTTGGTGCATTCAATGAGGTTTACCTGATGTACCCTACCTACTACCTACTTTAGTTTGGGAGCTGACTTGATTGATACTTCTTCAGTTCAGCTTTCGTACATTCTTGCTGACTACAGTGGTGCGTCTTTCAATCTGTCTTGAAGTCACTAGCTGCAATCATCTTCAATTTCCAGTAGCATCGCAACTTCAAGCACGTGACTGCACTCTAGGAGGTACAGCCATGATGTTCTCAATTCAAGAGTATAGTATTAGCCAATGTTGTCAAAATCGTATGAGTTGCGAGTCGACTCTTACAATTCGACTCGACTCGAAGGGTCCAGCGATTCAGATCACAAGGAAAATCGGTTTGGGGCTAAAATCGTAAGAGTTTAGAGTTGAATCGTAAATCGTGTGATTCAAACCGTAAGATCATAGAATCATTCGTGTTGAGAAAGGAAGAAAGAAGAGGAAGAAGAAAGAGGCGAGAAAGAGCAGGAAGAAGCGATTATAGTGTACCTGTACCTGGTTTTCTGTATGCAGCATCTTCTTCTTTCTTGTTCTTGCCTCTTCTTCTTTCGTTCCTCCTTGTTCTACGTCTCGTTTTTCGTCGCAGGTTTACTCTTCCTCCTTCGTGTTTTCCTTGCAGGTTTACTCTTCTTCCGTCCTTTTGTTTCCGTCGATGCTTACAGCCTTTACTTTACCCTTTTCTATTTCAATTCTTTGCTTTACTTTACTTTACAGCTCCTTGCCCGAGCATGTTTGCACGAGACGAGCATCTTTGCATGAGAAATCTCTTACTTTCGAGTTTAGAGTCTTCTGTTAGACTCTTGCCCTTTTCTTTCCCTCTTTTCTCGGATCTTTTTTGGGTGGGACTCTAATTTTATATTTTTAAACTTTTTACAATCATTTTTTCTAATTCAAATATCTTTTTTTTTTTATTTTTTTCTTTTCAATCTTCTGTATCTGTTTAAAAATAAATAAAATTTCTAATTTTTTATTTTAAAAAAATAATGAAAGCTAATAAAATGTATTTAAATGATTTTGATTTATTTGTTGATGTTTAAATTTATCAGTATTTAATATTTATATTTTAATTCATATTAATATATTTTATATATTATCTATTTAAAATACATACTATTCAAATTCACAATGGGACATACAATGCTGAGGTAATTGATGGATGTTATTATTTATTAAGATTTCTTTATATGTCATTTATTTGTTGGTTTTTTAAATTTATTAGTACTTAATATTTATATTTAAATCTCATATTAATATATTTTTGTGTCTTTATGTGAATCTCATATTATTATATGTCATGTTATATGTAATCATAGAATAAATAAATAATTTTAGAAAAAATATTATGAATCTTATGGTTCTACGATTCACGATTCACACCCCTAGACCTATTCACAATAAGATTTGAGTTTGATAATATTGGTATTAGCGATGTTACCATTTTCTCTGGTGAAGGCTCAAACCACTTGATGCATTGGAAAACACGAGCTTAAGCAATGGAAAATCCATCAGTCATTAAAAATATTCTATTACCAAAAGGTTGAATAAACCAACTATTTTCAAACCACTTGGTTATATCTGTTCAGGAATTTGAAACTACTTGGCAATTAACTTAGCTTCTTCTTTGAAAGATAATTTATCTTCTGTTATGCCATATATTCTGAAAAATATGCTCTGGATATCTATATTTTTTAAATGGTTATGGTTTTATTGATAACTTGGAAAGAGTACATCCTGAAAAATTCCCCAGATTATGAGGAATTCAAAATAGACCCATAGGGTAACAAAAAGGGATGCGCACACCACTCTATCAAGACCTAAACAGAACATCACCTCAAAGCCTTCCTCTTCAGTAGCTGCCATATTTTATCCACCTTATCTAGGTATGACCAAGGGCTGGCAGTTCCTTTGGCCCATTGCATCACCACATAAGAGTCTGCCTCTGCTTGATCTCATGTTCTCCATTTTCTTGATGCCAAGCCCAAATGCTTGAATTTCTGCATCATTAGCGTGACATTCTCCCAAAGACCCAGCAACAGCAGTAAGCTCTCTCTCTCTCTCCCAAAAAGAAGAAGAAGAAGATACCCCTCCACAAATCCAACACCACCTTCACATTCACCGTGTTTTATTTTTATAACCTCCCTCCATAAGATCGCCTAGTTTTAAAATGTCCCTTCAAATAAAAGATCCCCCCAATGAGAGATCATGGGGATACCCATGATATAATTTTTTTTTAAAGGATACCCGTCCATAAATCCAACACCACCTTCACATTCACCATGTTTTTTTATTTTTATAACCTCCCTCCATAAGGCATCTCTCCCCTCTCCTCCCTTTATGACTTCTCAACTGTTTATAAATATCCTCTCTCATATTTTGTTGCCTTCTCTGACGATTTAGCCTTATGTCCCTCCTGATCGTAATTGTTAGAATCCTATGAGACCTGATTCATATCATACAATTCGTCCAATGTGATAGAAGGAATGATTCTTATTTATTAAGAAATCTTACAATTCCCTTTAAACTAATAGAATTATGGGGTTATTTGGAATGTGAAAGCATGAAACTTTTATTTTGATGGCTTTTAAAATGAATTATTGGGCATTTAGGACATTTAGATTTTTTTTTTTTTTTGAGGCTTTTTAGTTCATTGTAGACTTGTTACAATTTACTTAGGTTATATACTGGTTTTATACTTTTAGAAATTGGAACATTGAAATTTGAACTCTGTTCAAATAGTTATATAATATTCACTTTATATCGAGAGAAAGTTAAAGAATTGCTTGCGTTATTATCTTTTAGATATCTTTTATGTTACTTTATATATTAAATATTTTAAGGTAAAACACTTATGAATCTTATGGTTATACGGTTTACGATACACGATCTACGGTTCAAGATGTACAACAATTTTACAATGCATTTGACTTTCGTAATATTGCTTCCGATTGGATGAAGATGATTCTGCCACAGACCCTCTCTGACTTGGGAAAAAATTTCCTGCGACACTCTCTGTTCAATCTTTTAGATGTCATTGATTTCTCTAATGACCTTAGACCATTTACTTCTTCTTAGGCTTGTTGAGCTCAGCACTGGTGATTTGTCCTCCAAACCCTGATTTGGAAGTTCTAGACTGTCGATTTTCTTTGTCATAACAAGCTATCTCCAATCTCCTCACATGTGACTAAAATTTCAGTTTCATTGAAACCCAGAAGAAAGGATCTGAGAATTGGCTTCTCTGATTTTGTTTAATCATCATCATGGGATCATCCTCAAAGTCGCAGTTAGAGTTCATTATAACATCCTAAAACACCCTATGAAGAACCAATATTCTTGATTACCTCTTCAACCCTTGCAATCCAAGGAATGCCTGTCAGTCTAATAGTTGCTTGTCTTCCCCCTGCCCCCCAAAGGTGTGACATTGCTTTGCCACTTTTGGAGGTCCACTTCTCCATGCTCTGCTTCTGAATCATCTCTCCTCTTCCTCCAAGAAGCTGAAGGTAAGCATGATTCCTTCGTTGCACATTTTATAATCTATTCTTCCTTTCCCATCAAAGGAATGACCAAACTGTGTTGCTTTATAGAAAGAACCCTGTCCATAATTCAGATCTCCCACAAAAAATCTGTTAGGAATTTCTTATTCTCTCTTTGATAATTCTACAGTCCTGTATCCTCCATCTATTCATGCTTCTCTTTTCAATTGTTACAATATCCATCCTTTGATTTGAACATTTTCCAGCTAGAACTGCTTCTGCAAAGGATTTGGTGTGATTAGTGTGCTGATTCAACTCATCTGTTCCCTCTCTAGATGAATCAGGTCCCTGGATCTTCACCCAGTTTTGCTTCTGATTGTTAATGTTGCAGTTCTGGACCTTGGATTATCGGCTAATTTGACCAGCATTTCTTTTCATCTAATATTTCCCCATCATTCTCTCTAACATGAGGCGAAGTTCTGCTTTCTAGTGTTTTTTTCTTTACCCCAAAAGGGATGGAGATTCTTACAACTTCCCACGGCAGGAGAAGCAAGAAGATTCAACTTCCTTCATGCATCTTTATCAGGTACATTCACAACGAATAGAGATTAGTTTCTCCTTGCCTGATGTAGATGCTCGTCTTGTCTTCCTACTACGCACCTCCTGCCAACCATCTTCCTCCTTCATCTTGACTGATGACTTAGGAGAGACTCTTGGTAAAGTTATTTCATTTTCCTACTTTTTGGCATAGAAGGGAGAGGTGGTTAAAGATGGATTGAGATGGTATGATAGAATGTGGGATGTTGGGGGAGTGCATGATCGGCCACGGGATTGAGCAGAAGGTACTTCTCTGTAAAAGGGGTTGAATGGGAAAGTAGAACTAAGAAAGTTGACCCTAGATATGGGACAAAGACTTCGATAATGATGTAGATTCTTATCAGGAAGGTACCCAAACAATGACTTTGACAATGAAGATGGTGATGATGATGATGGTAGGAATGTAAGAAATCTCTGCTGTAACCTAGTTATCTTTCTTTTTTTCCGAACATAACCCATTCATTTGTTTAAGATACAATTATTTCATTCTTATAATAATTACATATCTTTGGTCTTTTGATACCCAATGCTTCCAATTCCATTGTTCTTAGAGGGCATGTAGTATGAGAACATGCAATATTGCTGCATCGTCTGCCCCCTAAATTAAAGGCAGAAGATTAAGACAAATTTGTGATGTGACGTAGTGGTTTATTTAATTCTACCTAACTAATTTCATGAATTTGAAGATTTATGTATTGCTTCTCTGGCTCGTAGTTTATTACTAATTAATATCCATTTGATGTTTGGAATAGATGCTACTATTGGAATCTCATGAAATTATTTTGGACACAAAGCTAAGCACCTCTGCTGCTCGGGCTGCTTCCAGACCAGGAGTTTGACGTGATACATTCTGATGGTTATTCTCACCATTCGTGGTTCGTAGTGCTTCCCGTTGCATTTCTCACTACAAACTTGTTCTGTGTTGGAAGATGAAACACCTCGAAGGAGGCCGAGGTGACTTACAGTATGATGCAGCTTCTGCTTGTTTTGTGTGATGATTCTATGGGCAACCATTGCGGTATGGATGAAACCAAAGGAATCCGTTGATTACTCTATTGCTTGAATGTCGCATTAGCCTCTTTTAGCACATTAGAAACTCTACTGGTGTTGTGAGCAATTTCTAGACATGGAGTGAGCATAATTCTTGATATATGTTTTCTTCCCCTTGGTTAACTAACATCCAGTGCCTCCTAGATACAGTGATCTGGACCATAGGCCTACTTTGTATTGCTATTTAATTTAACGATGTTCTCATGTTATTCATTATATATGGACTCAGATTGTTCATGATGCTTTGAGGCAACGTCTCCGGCACTGGAGGGTTCCAAGATTGATCTCATTTTGGAACAAATTTTGCTGCAGGAGAATGTGTGGTTTCGAACCCAATATCTGGTGAATGGTTCAACACTTCAACTGTACACTGGTTGGGCCACCTAGTGATGCAATGCCTGCAGTATGGCTAAATTCACCTTGTTACTGAGTTACTGATTCTGAGTGACGATACAGTGACATGTTGTCTACTATGATGGCCTGTGTTTAAAACAGGCTTAAATGAGTATTGATATAAAAATAGTAATTATTTAATAATAAAATTAATAATTTATTAATAATAAAATTTTGTACGTAATGTCGGCTCTTTATACATTTTTATAATGTAACGTTTGGTGATTTTGTACGTAAAATTCATCAGAAGTATCTAAATCAAAGCCCTCAAAATTTAGAGATTGTAAAGGCAACTAGTTTATTCGATTTGGTAATTGTATTGATTTTTTTTTATGATCAAAGTGTATGGATCTTTTAGAGCATCCAATTGATTGGGACATGTGTAAGCCTCTATCTATATACACTATGTAACTTTACGGCGAGTAGCTTTTTAGGGTGGAGTCAAAATCAAACTCAAGACTCTTGTTTACTTAAGTGGATTTCTTGTCATCACTCTAACCCTTTTGGGGTACTGTTTTTCATCCATTATTGAGTCCACATTAGATGCATCGTAGCAAACCATTGTCATCCATACCTATGTTCAGATGCTCCATATTCGTGTGTAGCGTTAATGAAGCCTTAAAATGTGGTTTTATTTATTCAATTAATGTGATCTTTTGTCTTAAGTTAATGTTTTGATTTTTGTAATAGGCCCTACATATTGGGTCCAAATAGAATGAAGATATTTTACATAATGAAAAATAATTTTAAGCTAGAGTTTGAAAGGTATGATTCGATTGATCCGTGCATAAGATGCTAACTTTTCTCTAGTTCACGGTAAACAGAGGACAGGTGGTGGTTTTGTATACTACATGTTTAGATAAAGTATCGTTCAAAAAATGTTACTTGATTGATAAAGTCATTAAAAGCTCAATTGGTTTGCCTCCCGTTTCAAAAAGTGGAAGATTGTAGGCAGGGGCCCCGGATGATAATTCGGTCTATATGATTCTCTTTTCTCCAATATTTTATAAATTTGCATTTTGATCCGAAAATTTTATGATAATTTCAGAAAATTTGAGGTTTCTGGAAAATGTAATTTTTTCATTAAATATCTATTTATTTAAGTTTCGAATAGGATTAATATTAAAATTAACAATAAAATGAAGAGAAATGATAAAAAAAAATTTAAAAATATGAAAAATTATGTAAGAAATTTTTGATAAATTTAGTGATTACTATTATGATTTTTTAATTTTATTCTTAAATTTATAAGCCACCTAAATTTAAATGTGGTCATTAACAAAACTATTTTTTCGTCTAAAGTTAAAAAAATAAAAATGAGAAAGAAAAATAAAAGGTTGTAATCCATTCATTACCTAGGATTCCTTCTCCCATTTCCCACACATTTTGAAAATTAAAACATGATTCAAGTAAATCGATGTTAAGATAATGTTTGTTGTATTTTAATCTATCTAATTTTTTAAATTCTTAATCTTAGAGGCAGAAATTTTACTGGATTTAAAGATTATATATTAAATCTAATAATAATGGTTAGTGCTAATACTTCAAAATTGAAACTAGAAATCACTTGAGTTTCACCAAATACCTCTAAACTTGACCAAATTTTCTAAAAAAAATGTAATATCACTATGGATCAAGTCTCTTCATATGGATAACTGGGCACATCTGGAAGCCGCTCATTAGTAGACGTGTACTCGGATGTTGACGATGGATAGTTACACTGCCAACTATCGGAGGAGAGTTGCGACTGGTGATCTGAAATGGACATGGACTGCATATTACTTGACAATGAGTCTGTGTCCAAGTGCCCATGTCTCAATTGACCAAAATATCTTGTGGAGATATATCCAAACGATACATATCCTTCACTCTGAAGGGGAATGTTTGTTCTGCCATGAGGAAGTGTATGCTGTCTATCCTCTTGTCGGTGATGGACTTCACTCATGTCGGGATAATACCCTGGTGAATTTTCAGGCTCAACATCCATAACAATATTTTGATGACCAAATTGTACCCATCATCTGACCCATTACCGTCATCTGTAGATGAATCAGATCTAGCCGACCCATAGTCACGCTGGCTAGGTTGGCTGCTCAGAACATGTTCTTTTCCTCTGATTGATTCTCCTCCTCTGTGAAGAGTTAGATTCCCCGGCTGTCCTAGTGGGCCTCTCACTAACAGAATGACGACTGTGGTGTCATCCTTATACTTGTTTGACATTCCAGACCCGCATTTGGAGGGCAGGACACAATGATTGAATGGCAGGAGACCGTCATTTTCCGCCTCTTCCTCGGAGTCCTTCAGTTCTCCCAACTCTATACTTTAGTCTAAAAATGATATATCTAGATCATGAAGTACAGGTTGTTCTTCCTCTTCGATCCATTCACTCAATGGATCATTATAAGTGAATAAAGACTCGAGGTCGATAGGGACAAAAAAATCTTCTGCATCTATTCCGTGTCAGCTCGGGGCACCTCCTTAAATTCTTTGTCCCTCAGTCGCTGATTGTAGTGTATGTACACTAAATCATTCAGTCTTTGAGACGATAACCTGTTTCGAGGCTTGCTGTGGATATATTTAAATGTGGACTAGTTACGCTTTGCAGTTGGTTGCACTGCATGTCTCGCTCATCAGCTTAATGGTGTACTTCTTCAATATAGGTGAGTTATTTCTAAAATATGTCCACCACTATGTAGCACTCATCGTTGCCGTCTCTTTCAACCTAACGTCGGCAGCTTCATCCGCAAATGACTCCAAGCGGTTCTCATAATTGTGTAACTTCAAAATAAAAAGAAACGCAATTAGTATTATCGGATAATGAATAACTTTCAAATCATCAAAAATATTTGGGTCATAATGAACGAAAGTAATACATCTCTAAAACATGCCGCCCGTTCAGTAAGATGCATGACACCCATAATCTCCAACATCCGTCTTACGCAGTTACGAATTGAGTAGTTCAATAGCTCTAAACCAAATCATTAGCTTTCTTTGAAAATGGATTCAAAAAATATGCTGCCAAGTGAAATACAATGTGATTAGCCTAAATATAAGATATGCACAATAATAAGATATAAACACACTAGGAAATGAAAAACTAACCTGCACCAAACTGTGGGTTCGAGATGAAGAACTGATTAATTCTGTCGTTGATGATTTGAATGAAATGATCCGGAGATTAACTTTTGCAACTTCAGTTTTAGCCTTTATGATGCATTCAAAGATATAGGGGAACGTCAGCTTCTTGTTTCCGTCTACAAATCTGAGTACTGTGACTATGGGAGCAGAGATGTTGATGAAAGATACGATATTATCCTAGACACTTTAGATACAAACTAGATGTGTAATGTTTTGGTAATATCTTACGTGTTCTTCATTCCTCATGTCGGACGTATTCGCAAATGACCTACTTCGCACCATCTTCATCAATTCTGTCTTACTTCTTAAGAAGATCTGCATAGTAAGGAATATTGTGGTGAAATGTGTTACCGCAGGTCGCAGTAATTCACGTCGCTTCGTATACTTCCTCATTACCTCTAAGATTTTAACATGATTGTATATAAATGTGGTGATGTCCTTACACCAGTCAATTAGGTTCCTAAATTCTCTCACATTAGTAAAATCTTTGAGGATCAAGTCTATGCAGTACGCCGCACAGGGGGTCCATAAGATCCACGGGTATGTGTTCCCGACCTTCTTCCTCCCGACTTATAGCCCGGTCCATTGTCCGTTATAATTTGAACAATATTCTCAGGTCTAATTTCTTCACAGATAGATAACATCAATCTATAAAGAAAATCTCCATCATTTGTTCGACCCAATGAGTCGTACGATTTATAAAACACTGTGCCACATTGATTATAAATTAGGAAGTTAACGATACTCCAGTTATCGTCACTCTTCTAGCCATCCGACATAATGGTTACTCCCGTATCCTCCCAGGTAGATTTAAAATTATTTATCCAATCTTGGATCCGCTGTATTTCACGCGGAATGAATGTTGAAGAAATCTCATATGGTGTTGGGAAGGTGATATTAGGTCCAACAATTGTGGATGCATAGCACACAGCCTTAAAATATGGATTCTCAATTTCCCTCTGTGGCCGGTGGCTATCGGAGAAATACTTAGTCGCTGCCATCCCAAGGAATTATTTTGCTGACTGTCTGTCTAATTGATTTATTTTTCCTTATTTCAAAGAAGTTGGCACGTCCCATATTGGATCACCAGCACCAATTGTCTCCGGATTCACACCGTAGCGTTTAGTAGTTGTTCGTTGTCCTCCTTTGAATGCATTTTTAATGGAACTCCATCTACCCATAATTATAGATTTTTGTCTGAATGATCCACTTGCAATCCCTGTGTACAGAAGAATAATTCATTTTTTTGTATTTTAATGTAATTTTGAAATAAATTGCTTTTGTTAGATTAAACAATTAATTTAAAGAAATTAACCTACACCACTATGCCCTCTCATCTCATGTTCGCTGTAGCGACCCGTCCCGTTACAGGCACGTTAAAACCGACACTGATTCTTAAAATCGATCCAATACAATTTAGGGTACTTTTTTTTTTAAAGGAAGACACTGCTTCCGCAACCATGGTAACAAATACAGTTCTCAGGATAATAACGGCAACTGTTAATAACGGGATATTTTCAATTTCTCGGATTTTTAACTGGAAAATCTCGCGGAAAATATAAATATTTAAAAAATAATAAAAATAAATATAATAAATAATTAATTCTCATCTTACACTTCTTGAGAAAAAAAAATAGCATATAAATCTATAATAATATAGAAAATTTACTCAATTCCCATTGATCAAAGAAGCAACAGTGATACACTCAATTAACAAACTACCAAAATCTTAATAGTGTCATTAAACTCAACAAACATGATAAATAACATCCAAAGTCAATAAAGTCATCATTATACTAAGAAATCCAAATTATGTACGCCCTCAAGCTCCTCAAGTGGAGTATCATCTTCATCATCCTCACTAGAACATTGATTTTCTTCATTTTCTCCATTCAAACCATCAAATGGATTAATATCATCAAGTGAAATGGATTTTGAGTCCTTAAATAATTTCAACTCTGAATTCTTTTTCATTAGCAAATTTACTTTCACATAGACCAAATCTTGAACCTTTTCTGGATGAAGTTTATTCCTCATTTTTTAATAAGTTGCTTAAAAAACGCTCAAAGTGAGCTCACATGCTGATGCACTGCATGGTTGACTCGGGATTTTTATAGCAATGGACTTCAAATTTGGAATTGAAGTTCCACATAAGTCCTACCAAAGTCCTAAATAATTAAAAGAATTAGATACACATTACAATGTACAATTAATATAAATTATAAAAATACTAAATGAAAATTAAATTAGGAAAACAAATGAAAAGAAACTTACTAGGATGAGATATTTGCATCATTTCATGTGACATCGTTCCTCAAAAAATTTTTTGATCTCTAGAATGATAAAGAGACAACTCTCTAAATGTTTCTCTCAACTCTCCTCTTGGTGCCATTTTTGTGATAACTTTATCAAGGCCATCTCTGATTTTTGAATCTGTACTTATAATATTCTCATAAAAAAACTTGGGATGTAAAAATGCAGTATTTGCATGTAAAGGACTATGCAAATTTTTCTTCCAACGCTGATCTATAATGCTCAAAATTTCCATGCATTTATCTTGGTCATCCTGATTTGGATAGAGACTTCTAATGGCTGCTATTGCACGATTAAGTCCTTCATACAAGTAACTCATTGTGGACCCATCACCATCTACCATTCTCAATATTTTAACAAGAGGTTCAACAATTTGGATTACCTTCTTTCCACCCTCCCAAAATTCATCACCACGTAAAACGTCTGCCACGTCTTTTCCTTCACTTTTTTTATATTGTGGCATGTTTCTCCATTCAACGGAAGCAACCATCAATCTCAATGCATCTTCTTGACTCATGACAGATTGTAAACAAATGAATTGAGTTGCAAACCTTATAGTGGCTGGCCTTTGCAACTCTCTTCCTTGGGTATGGACCCTTAGCAAATCAAGGACATGTTGATACCGATAAAAAAATTTAACAATTCTTCGAGCACTGTCCATATAGGACTTCACAAATGGCAACTTGTCAATGTCTTCCAACATTAAATCAATACAAGGAGCAGTACATTGTGTCTTGAAAATATTTAGATACTTATTTTCAAGTATATCTCCTGCAGATGTATAATTTGACCCATTGTCTGTAACAAATTGCACCACATTTCTTGGTTCAATTTCATCAATCACAGAAGATATAAAATCGGCAATGAAAGCCCCATTTTTAATATTCCCTTGTGCACATATAGACTTGAAGAAAACTATGCCTTATGGACAAGCAACTAAACAATTAATATAGGGCCGATTCTTCATATCTGTCCATGTGTCGGACATAAGTGTGCATCCACTTGTCTTCCAATTCTTGCTAATAACATTTACATATGATATTGCTAAATCTTTTACATTTTTCAACAACTTAGTCCTTAAAGTTTCACTACTAGGAATGATATAAGTGGGCTCATATGCTATAGCGGCATGGATTGCTTATCTGTATTCTTCAGATCTTAACAAATTAAAGGAGAGGTTGTTCATCACCATGCTTCTACATATCAAGTTGTCAACATGATCCTTGTCATGTCTTTTAATCATGGTATCAACCAATTGTTTTCTCGAGGAAGACGGAAAAGCAACCGATGATGTCAAACTTTCTCCTGTGCAAGCAGACCCAACAAACATTCCACTTCCTCTATGCCTTTTTGTTCTCTCTTTAAACGATATTGCATCCCTCGCCATTTTACAAACATTCTTCGGAACTTTATCACACATTTTTACATCATGCAATGTTCTTTTTGCTAGATGGTTTCTAAAACGTGTGATACCACCGCCAAAAACTTCTTCACAAAATTTACACTTTAACTTATTTTCACCCAATTCCTCTCTATATTGCCATAATGGATCTTTTTGTCGAGGCATTTTCGATGAAAAATGGACACAAAGATCTAGAAAAAATATGAACATAAAGTTTAGAAAATAATAAACAAACAATTGATAACATAAGAAAAAAAGGTAACATACAGACCCATCGATTTAAATCATTTAGCATATAGATCCACCGATTACATTACAAATCATATACAAGTAATATACATACCCATCGATTACATTACAAATCATACCAACGAAAAAAGGTAACACATAGGAATACAAAAGAAAGGAAATTGCCTCACTAAAATCAAATATTTTTATCATTTAGCTTAAAGAATGCATCACATTTTTACAATATAAAGGTTGACAGCTTTATGAAAGTGACTTTTGAATTGGGACTGTGTATTGTGATTTGTAAAGTGTGAAGCTTTTTCCAATTGGAAATTGCCATGAGCCTACCAAACACTCCTCAGTCTGATGCAAATTGTTGTGATAGGTAAGTTCTCTAATAGTGAAAAAAATAATAAAATTTTGCAACCCTTAAATCTGTATCAAAATATCTAATTTAATTTGTATAAACAAAATAATAGAAAATGAGAATGCATGATAAAAAATGTAAAATACATGCAAATATCTCTATATCAGCCACAAACAATGCAGTTTTCAAATTTGATCAGAGATTTTATTACCTGTGCAACTCGAGAGAAAGAGCAGGCTCGAGAGAGAGCAGTGAGTCAGTGACAGGCGACAGGCGAGAGAGAGAGCAGGCGACAGGCGAGAGCGCAGCTACTGGCAAGAGAGAGCAGGCGACAGGCGAGAAAGCAGCCGCTGGGGAGAGAGAAAGATTAGGCTTGAGAGAGAGCAGTGAGTTAGTGACAGGCGACAGGAGAGAGAGCAGGCGACAGGCGAGAGAGAGAGCAGGCGACGGGCGAGAGCGTAGCCGCCGGCAAGAGAGAAAGAGCAGGCGACAGGCGAGAGAGCAGCCGCCGGCGAGAGAGAAAGAGCAGGCTCGAGAGAGAGCAGTGAGTTAGTGACAGGCGACAGGCGAGAGAGCAGGCGACAGGAGAGAGCGTAGCCGCCGGCAAGAGAGAGAGCAGAGGATTTTGGATTTTCTGAATCGGAACTCGGAAGAAGAGAAAGAACCAAAGCAGAGGATTCGGGATTTTCAGAATAAGACTGACCCTAAAAAAGAGGGGTTTTAAGTTATTCGTGTCTCGCACGCGCAGGAGTGGTGCAGCTGCAGGCTGCCGCGTGCTAGAGTGCGGCCGGGCTGCTCCTTCGATAGTCTGATTTCGATTTTTGAACGGGATTTAAACTAAACGTTTTTAACGCGTTTTTATCCTTTCTTGCGTTATTAACTCGTTTTTACCACTAAATTGCCAATAATAACGGCATCGGGGTTAAAAACGCGATTTTAACACAAAAACGGTATTTTTCCGATATTATCGCGGTATAAATGAAAATACCGGCGATATTTGTTACATTGCCCGCAACCCACACTGATCATAACAATCCACCAATAAACCAAAAATCAGAAGCTACAAATTAATCATCCTGTATCAGCACACAACCATTATCATCCCTGGAAACATCACAGTGAGCTGCACGTCCACGGCCTTTTCTCTACCTCTAGTACGATCATCACTATAATGGTCGTTTGCCTCCACTTAAGAAAAAAATCGTCTCACTGCCATCGCACCAAGAGCTAACTGTTCTCTCTAACCAAATCTAACTGTAAGCACGGTCACCTAGAGTAATCTGAATAAACTGCCAGACACAACATCAGCCCCATCCTGACAAACCTGTCGCACTACCTGTTGAAACCACATTGCCAAGCAGCTACGTCTATGGGGTCAAGACTCGCACCCGACAAGATCTCGAATGAAAACACATCCTCAAGAAGCTACATGGGTCCTCTTAGGTGTCTCAACTAGTCGTCAATTCCTAGGAGGAAAAACCTCACTCCATTCTGTAACTCTGCTCAATCGTCGACCACTAGCACAAAATCTCAACAAGTCACCGTTCTTCTTAGCCAACAAAGTCGGTGCGTCCCAGACGAAATACATGGACGAATGGGTCCCACCGACTTTGGCCCACAAATCAAGCCTCTAAGTCCAACACCCCTGTCTGAAGGAAAATCCATGCCTCAACAAAACACCTCCAATTGTCATCAATCGTAGTGTGTTATCTGTAAATATGCGCAATATCTGCCACTTACCTTAACGGAGACAAGATAAACAGGGCTTCTCCACCCCTTCTACTCCCAAACTTAAACCACAGTGAAGCTCAAAGTCACTAAAGAAGGGACGTATCTGAATCAAGTCAAATCTCGAAACCATATACCAAGGAGTACTATCACACCACTCGCATCAGTAGGATATATCAACCCATATGTGGTGTTGCTGCCACACTCAGATTACTGCACTGAAGTCGTACTCAGGTCAATTACTCTGACTTCCTGCTACACACATTGACAGCGGAGATAAACAATCTACCCACCAACACCTGGTTCTCCAAAGTCTCTATGACAGATCGGGGAATCCATAAGGTCTCCAGATTACTATTCTTGGTACGGTTTCCCCTACTCTAACAAGTGCTCATTCTCACCACGAGTCAATCCACAAAATGAAAGTCTGACCAATCTCAATACCAGATGAGAACCCAAAGCAAAAATACATCTCTAGTACTCAAGCTCAAGGGTCACCCCATCAGACTTACCACAACAACTTAGAGAAGTCAAAACACCACTATGAAAATAGGTTCCATCTACCCTATCACACAGAGGATGAACTGAATCTCTGGTCAACATCTCACACATCTCTGACCCATGCACAGTCCGAAAGTTGAACCGTACTCTGATACCAACTGTAACGACCCGTCCCGTTACAAGCACGTTAAAACCGACACAGATTCCTTAATCGCTCCAATACAATTTAGGGTACATCTTTTTTTAAAAAAAGGAAGACACTACTCCCGCAACCTACACTGATCATAACAATCCACCAATAACCAAAAATCGTAAGCAACCATCATAATTACAAATTATAGCATCATCTCACTATTACATTTATGCAACTCAATGAAAAATACATAATTCAAATACATCAGAAAGTCCTCAATTACAAGATGGGACCCTGACAAAGTATAAAGCTGCAATTCTACGCCCAACGTCCAACTGAGGGTCCTGCAAACCCTCCCTCTATGAAGTACCTGTGAGGCAAGGGGTGAGCTCTACATGCCCAGTGAGGGTAACACATACATCATAAATCATCAAGCATACACTGCACATAATCATATGGACACATTAATGTCTACGATGTCTACATGCATGACCATACAAACGGGCCCACGTCAGTCGGGCCTCTAGAACATCCTCAAACCAACCTAATGCAACTCTTTTATGTGCCCAACCGCAACAATCCACCCATCCACGGGTACGTAGATTGGTCCTCAATCAAATCGGGATCTCTAGTCATCAACTAGACCTATGACTCTCTCATGACAACCCGCACACATACCATGACCAACCCAAGAGTCAGACTCATTAGAGTCCCAAACTGATTACTACACGGGAGTAGCCACCTCACCAGTCCTCAACGAACTACCAACCAGACTCATCTATGGTCTCATCAACCAAGCACCTGAGTCTCGATAGTCAAACCTATAACCTTGGACCCCATATGCTGGTCTCCACACGACTAGTGTATCCACCTCTCACAGAATTCTATAGATCTTCTACGGAGTGAGCCGGCCGCACTCACTCGTTAGGCGCCCATAAATTCCTAGTGAGTCAACACCCACAACACAATTCTCAACAAATAACCCAAGGCCATAACCGCGGGTAAACACACTACCACATCGCACCACAGGCTGTCCCCACCATACAGGTGCCCTAGCCTGGAATACCATACCTCAGACTATACCCACCCTGCAGGTGTCATAGCCTGAAACACCATACCTCAGATTGTACCTACCCTGCAGGTGTCATAGCCTGGAACATCATACCTCATACTGTACCCACCCTGCAGGTGTCCTAGCCTGGAACACCATACCTCAGACTGTACCTACCCTGCAGGTGTCATAGCTTGGAACACCATATCTCAGACTGTACCCACCTTGCAAGTATCATAGCCTCGAATATCTCATCACATCACCTACCAGGCCGTCCCCACCCTACAGGTGTCCTAACTTGGAATATTTCATCACATCACATCGCAAGCTGTCCCCATCCTACAGGTGTCCTAGCTTGGAATATCTCATTACACCATCCCTCGACTAATGAGCGATCGAGCACATCCTCAGCTTACTCGGTCATCTGGGGAATCACAACCATACCAACGGGAGTTGTCCCTCACCGCATCATCCCTCAACCAATGAGGGAACGAGCACATCCTCAGCCTACTCGGTCATCAGGGGATCACAAAGCATACCAGCGGAAGCTGTCCCTCACCGCATCATCCCTCGACCAATGAGCGGGTGAGCACATCCTCAGCCGACTCGGTCATCCGGGGATCACAAACCATACCACCGAGAGTTGTCCCTCACCGCATCATCTCTCGACCAATGAGCGGGCGAGCACGTCCTCATCCTACTCGGTATTCGGGGATCACAAACCATACCAGCGGGAGCTGTCCCTCACCGCATCATCCCTCAACCAATGAGTAGGCGTGCGAGCACCTCCTCAGCCTACTCGATCATCCGGGGATCACAAATCATACCAGCGGGAGCTGTCCCTCACCGCATCATCTCTCGACCAATGAGCGGGCGAGCACCTCCTCAGCCTACTCGATCATTCGGGGATCACAAACCATACCAGCGGGAGCTGTCCCTCACAACATCATCCATCGACCAAAGAGCGGGAGAGTACCTCCTCAGCTTACTCGGTCATCCGGGGAATCACAACCATACCAGCAGGAGCTGTCCCTCACCGCATCATCCCTCAACCAATGAGCGGAGGAGCACATCCTCAGCTTACTCGGTCATCCGGGAATCACAAACCAGACCAGCGAGAGTTGTCCCTCACCGCATCATCCCTCGGCCAAGGAGTGGGTGAGCACATCCTCAGCCGACTCGGTCATCCGGGGATCACAAATCATACCACCGGGAGCTATCCCTCACCGCATCATCTCTTGACCAATGAGCGGGCGACCACCTCCTCATCCTACTCGGTATTCGGGGATCACAAACCATACCAGTGGGAGTTGTCCCTCACCGCATCATCCATCCACCAATGAGCGGGCGCGAGAGCACCTCCTTAGCCTACTCGGTCATCCGAGGATCACAAACCATACCAGCGGGAGCTGTCCCTCACCGCATCATCCCACAACCAATGAGCGGGAGAGCACATCCTCAGCCTAATCGGTCATCCGAGGATCACAAACCATACCATCGGGAGCTGTCCCTCACCGCATCATCTCTCAACCAATGAGAGGACGAGCACATCCTCAGCTTACTCGGTCATTCAGGGATCACAAACCATACCAGCGAGAGCTGTCCCTCACCGCATCATCCCTCGACTAAGGAGCGGGTGAGCACATCCTCAGCCTACTCGGTCATCCGGGGATCACAAACCATACCACCGGGAGCTATCCTTCACCACATCATCTCTCGACCAATGAGCGGGCGACCACCTCCTCATCCTACTAGGTATTCGGGGATCACAAACCATACCAGTGGGAGCTGTCCCTCACCGCATCATCCATCAACCAATGAGCGGGCGCGAGAGCACCTCCTCAGCCTACTCGGTCATCTGAGAATCACAAACCATACCAGCGGGAGCTGTCCCTCACAACATCATCCCACAACCAATGAGCGGGCTAGCACATCCTCAGCCTACTCGGTCATCCAGGGATCACAAACCATACCATCGGGAGCTGTCCCTCATCGTATCATCTCTCGACCAATGAGCGGGTGAGCACCTCCTCAGCCTACTCTGTCATTCGGGGATCACAAACCATACCAGCGGGAGCTATCCCTCACAGCATCATCCATCGACCAATGAAAGGGCGAGCACCTCCTCAGCTTACTCGGTCATCCGGGGAATCACAACCATACCAGCGGGAGCTATCCCTCACCGCATCATCCCACAACCAATGAGCGGGCGAGCACATCCTCAGCCTACTCAGTCATCAGGGGATCACAAACCATACAAGGGGGAGCTGTCCCTCACCACATCATCTGTCGACCAATGAGCGGGCGAGCACATCCTCAGCCGACTCAGTTATCCGGGGATCACAAACATACCACTAGGAGTTGTCCTTCACCGCATCATCTCTCGACCAATGAGCGGGCGAGCACCTCCTCATCCTACTCAGTATTCAGGGATCACAAACCATACCGGCGGGAGCTGTCCCTCACCGCATCATCCCTCAACCAATGAGCGGGCGCGTGAGTACCTCCTCAGCCTACTCGGTCATCCGGGGATCACAAACCATACCAGTGGGAGCTGTCCCTCACCGCATCATCCCTCAACCAATGAACGGGCGAGCACCTCCTCAACCTACTCGGTCATTCGGGGATTACGAACCATACCAGCGAGAGCTGTCCTTCACCGTATCATCCCTCGACCAATGAGCGAGCGAGCACCTCCTCAGCCTACTCGGTCACTCGAGCGTCACCTCATCCACCACGCACTCGGGTACCATAACAACGAGGTCCTCCAAGTCTGCCTAGGGTCAACCAACGCCCAACTCAATGGCTTCCCTAAAGATTCCATGACTGCCTCACCACTGGTCCCGACCGGGATTCCGAGGCACCTCTCTCTCTAACCCATATGACGTCTCACCCACAAACGTGTCTAAAGACCACTAATGGTAGGCCTAACAGCTCAACCCCTACTAGGGGGGAACACCTTTATCATCTATTGACCCATAACCAAATTACGCTTCCTAGTATGGTTTCTCATAACCTCTCAACCCTAACCACCCGCAAGCTAGGGAGCGTATCTAAATCCTGATGTTGCCTAGTACACATGCCCCCATCGACATTCCATTTACACTAGCTACATGCATACAAAGTTTTCTCTACGCATGTTGTCAATATGACATATTGCAACATAATTAAGTGTATACATCATTATCTATCCCATGCTACACATTAACATTCAGATATAGTATCACTCATGGCATGTTCCATACGAGCATAGAAAGTGGTATCAGCTACTATCTACTGCACGCAATTCTAAAGTATATTGACTAAACTATTAATCACATACATGGCAAGTTATCACACGTCAACCAATCATGTTATCATACCATCAACAAGTCATGACATCTGATAAACTATTCATAAGTGCTCCATGAGCAATGGGTAGAAATACACCCGGATGAGACCCCCGCCACATAATGGTATCAACAGTTCCCTTACCGAGTGGCTCATAATACCGAGGGACCCCATTCGCCACATTTTGTACCCACAGATCTGATAGAGTAGTAATATGCATAGATGCATGCTAAAAGCGGTGATAAGTTCCCTCACCTGTCTATATCCTTGAAATCCAATGCGAGAAAATTAGTCCAGGGGTTGAAGGGACTCAATCTGTTGAAACGAGAACACAAGGATAAGTAACCGGGCAAAATGGGTCAAACTACGTCTAGACTACAAATGGGCCCTAAAGCGAGTCGGCTCCAAACTGGACTTAAGTGGGCCCGAAACTGAAAACTGGGTCCAAACTTGGGCCGGGCTCGAAACTGAGCCCAAAACTGGAAACTGGGTTTGAAATTGGGTCGGGCCCGAAACTGGGTCGAAACGGGCTGGGCCTGAAATCTGGTCGGACCAAAGGTGGGCTGGACCAGATCTGGCGAACTGGGCCAGATCCGCGAGTCGGGCTGGGCCTGGTCTGCTGGTCCAACAGCAAAATGGGCCTGGGCTGCCAAGCCCAAAACCGAACCCACCCGAGTCAACTTAGTGACTCGACTCGGTTGGCTCGGAACTCACTAAGAAACCAGGAAAAAGAAGGAAAAGAATGGAAGAAGGAAAATAGGGGAAAATGAGAGAAAGGAAGGAGAAGAAGGGGAGGGAAGAGGTTACCAGGTTCAGCCGAAGGGAGGGGCGGCGAATCCGAACTCTGACGACGGCGAGAAGGATGGGATCCGACAGTGAAGCCGTCTAAACGAGATGGGAGCAGAAGGAGGAGGGAAGAGCATCGGTAGAAATGGGAGAGGGGAGTGGCCGAGAGAAGGAGAGAGGGAGAGAGAACGGTGGCTGCAGCGGCGGCTTGAGGGAGGGGAAAGAGAAAGCTAAGGGTTAGGGTTAGGAAGAGAGGAGAGGAGAGAGGGGAAGAGGAAGACAGGGACGGGAGAGAGACAAGCAGCAACAGTTGCGGCGGCACTGTAGCGCATAGCTACAGTGCTGCCGAAACGAAGGTCATAAAGGGGTAGGTTTAGGGTTTTGGAAAACCTTTTTTTTTTAAATAAAAATCTCAAATTTCTCGAAATATTTTAAAAAAGCCCGAATAAATCAAATGACAAATGTCGGGGGGAAAAACGTGTGATTTTCAAACTTTTAATTATGACAGAATGTTCAATAAATCCAAATTACTAAAGTGCCCTTTGCATCTCCGAACTCAAAACCGGGCAAGCTAGGACCCACCACAGGGCCCACACTCACCCTACTGCTACCTAGACCCTAAAACTCCGAAAATCCGGGTCTGGTTATTACATTCGCGGTGACTAATTCGCATTGCACGTCGCAAGTCTCTGTCCTCCTCAATCTCGTCCGGATCCTCTTCTGAAGATGACGGGACATTTTGCACGTATTCGCCCTCCCTTTCACTTTCTAAGCAGTTAACCACTATGTGACCTATAGCATGGTCTTCTGCTTCAGTCCTTACTTTCTTTTTTTTTTGCATTGACTTCCAGTAGTTACCGGCAAATAAGTTGCACTTGTGTTGGTACGCTTTTGCAAGTTGCTACGTTTCCCGTATTTCCGGCCATATGTTCCTTTAAACGGGTAATTCCTCCTGATATCATTTTCTCATAGAAATTGCATTTCACTATGTTATTACTATGTCGTTCACCGAACGACCATGCTGGATCTTCTTTGTTTGGTGCCATTACTGTTTAAGAAATGCATAAAATTATAAAAAATAGTCACATTTACATATTTTATGGCAATTTATCACATGAAAATGGGGGTTTTTAATGATAAAATAAAAAAAATAGCCTCATCTGATGTAAAACTGAAATTTTCTTCAGTCCACAAACACTAAACACTGAGAGGGTTGGTTTAAAAAAATTCCAGATTTTTTTTTATACATTTACACATTTTTTGGCAATTTATCATATGAAAATGACGGATTAAATGATAAAATGAAAGAATAGCATCATCTGATGTGAAACTGAAATTTTCTTCAGTCCACAAACACTACACACTGAGAGGGTTGGTTTAAAAAAAATTCAGATTTTTTTGATACATTTACATATTATTTGGCAATTTATCACATGAAAATAGGGGATTAAATGATAAAAATGAAAGAATAGCATCATATGATGTGAAACTGAAATTTTATTCAGTCCAAAAACAATACACACTGAGAGGGTTGGTTTAAAAAAAATTCAGATTTTTTTGATACATTTACATATTTTTTGGCAATTTATCACATGAAAATGGGGGATTAAATGATAAAATGAAAGAATAGAATCATCTGATGTGAAACTGAAATTTTCTTTAGCCCACAAACACTACACACTGAGAGGGTTGGTTTAAAAAAAATTCATATTTTTTTGATACATTTACATATTTTTTGGCAATTTATCACACGAAAATGGGGGATTAAATAATAAAATGAAAGAATAGCCTCATCTGATGTGAAACTGAAATTTTTTTCAGTCCACAAACACTACACACTGAGAGGGTTAGTTTAAAAAAAAATCATATTTTTTTGATACATTTACATATTTTTTGGCAATTTATCACATGAAAATGGGGGATTAAATGATAAAATGAAAAAAATAACATCATCTGATGTAAAACTGAAATTTTTTTCAGTCCACAAACCCTATACACTGAGAGGGTTGGTTTAAAAAAAATTCATACTTTTTCGGTACATTTACATATTTTTTCACAATTTATCACATGAAATCGAGGTTTTTGTTTAAAGATTTAAAATAAATAATCACATTCCATGAAATTTATAGTTTTTCACATAACCTTCTTTCTAAAATCAGAGGGGTGGTTTATAAAAAAAATCAACATTTTTTCCCAATAATTACTATTTCTTATAATGTTTTGTACATATAGAGGCCATTTTACTTTAGAAAATTTAAAAAATGCAAAAAAAATTAATCTGCATGAAAAAAATAACATACAGTCATAATAACTTCTATGACAAATGTTTAAGCATAAATAAATCACTCAATCACTAACAGTAATTAATAATCCATATTTCTAAAATAACAAGATATTACAAGAAATGCATTAAATATTAAAGTATACATTAAAACCATAAAACATTTAGATGAAAAGGCTTAAAAATAAAAATGGAATAAAAACTTACAGAAAATGAAGATCTATCTATCAAATATACTTTGAACGGATTGGATCTTCCAAAATCAGCCAATTATACACTCTTTTCTAATGAAACGGATGAAGGAATGTGAAATGGCGATGGACTCAGCAAAAATCACCTCTGGATGAGTGGGTTTGGAAAATATTCAGTGTGTGATGAAGAAGTGTATGAGGTCTGGTAATAATAGAGGGGTTTGGCTGGGTTGGATTTTCGAGTTTTCAAAAAAATATTAAAAAATTCCGGCGTGGGAAGCAGCAAGAATCAGACAGCCTGTTGGAAAAGATTGAGCTTGCCAAACTCAGGCAATATTTTGACCGATATATCGCGCGATATATCGGCCATGATATATCGGCCGATATTCCTTCATAATATCACCGATATTTTGTGGGTCCCACAACCGATATTATTATTTTTATTTTTAAAAAAAAAGCACCGACTCAATACCGATAAATTGAAATATTGGCCGATATTGTGTACCGATAAATGGGTGCTATATCGGCCGATATCACAACATAATATCCGCGATATCGTGTGGGGCCCACAACCGATAAAGGAATTTTTTTAAAAAAAAAACCATCGTTTCTAGACCGAGAAACACAATATCGAGCGATATGTTAACCGGTAAACGGACCAATATATCAGCCGTATCGGGCAATATTGTTTCTTTTTTTTAAAAAAAAAAAATTTTAAAAATCGATTTTAACACATCTCGGCCGATATTGTGACTGATATTTTGGGTCATTTATCGGTCAAATCGGCCGATAAACTTTTCTTATGGCCAATACAATACGTATCGGCCGATATTATTTGGTCATGAAAAACAAATATATATATTGGCTGATACGTTTCGTATCAGCCGATATTTTCACCTCTGGTTGTGGGTTTGAGCCCCCATGGCCTAACCTTGGTGTGTCTTAGGGGTAGTGGACTCATCCGTGGAGGTTTTAGTAGGATTGTGTCCAAGTTTCTCATATTTTAATCCAAAAAGTATAACCTAATTAATCTAATAAAGTCAATTTTTCTAGCTACTTATTTATGCTTTTGTCCTTTAAACAAAATATGGGCACTTGTGTAACCCTACCTTGTGTTCCGTTAAAAAGATAAAAAAATAAAAAGCTTGGTTGAGTTGGACACATTATACCTTTGGGGAAAGCATCAACTCAAAATGCAGTTTTATTTATTCAGTAAAAGGTGATTTTTGTAGTTTTCTATTTCATTTTTAGTCTAATCTATGATATTGAACCAAAGCAAGCATGGGATGAATAGCAAAAGTGAATAGGGTTAAAAAATAATTTAAAATTATCAAATTTAGAAAGTCTAAAAGACTTGACTTAATTAATTCAATCAGTATGGTTATTTTTTGAACTCATATTTATGATTAGATCCTTCCAACAAGACTATTTTATTAAATCAAAATGTGAGTCCTATGTAAGATATAAAAGTGAATTTATTTTGTGCCAACTTTGTTGCAAATCTTGCCCTATATAATTCTCAAGGAGAAAAACAGAGGTGATGG
>CM023541.1:30873914-30913914 GCA_013350335.1 Chimonanthus salicifolius | reverse complement strand
TGCCAGTCACTGTCGACCCACCTAGTCCAGTAGACGTAACCGACACCTCAGCTCGGCGATGGTTCGATAGTAAAAGGTATGTGGAAGCAGTATCACATCTCATATGATCATCATCATAATATTCATCATCATCATAAGCACTCTTACCATAGTGCATCAAGTCTAAGCACATGAGTGGGTTCATCAACTTGAAACCACTTATTGCTTTCAAAATCCTTCTTAAATAACAAAACCTGTTTACATCTACTGCAAAGTCAAGTTCCCTCACCGTATGTGTGTGGTTTCGCGGTCTCTGTTCAAACAACAAACAAGTGCACAATCAATATACATAGTATTCATACACATACAAGTAGTATTTTCAAAACCATACTTGTTTTCCCAAAAATATCTAAGGTACATGGAATTGAGTCTCCTACTTGGTTTCTATCCTTTTTAAATTATAATCATCCACAAGACAATAATAAAGTGCTCAGTCCAAAACTCATATTGTCTTTTGGGCACTGACCAGATTAACTTATTGAGTTAGGTCTAGATCCTCGAGTCACTTCTCGGTTGTCTTCTGGATAGGACTACATCTGACATTTTGAGTTAGGCCTCGAGGTCACTCAGTGCCCGACAAATATAGCGTCGGCCTGGAAGTGAGATCACTCAGTACCCAACCAATAGGGTCGGCCTGGAAGTGAATACAATAGTATTTACACAATAATAATAAGAGAAGAGGATTAGTACATTTTTAATTAACAAAAGGGTACTAACATCACATCGCATGCATCAAACATATCATCAACCAAGATTTACACTTAAAAATTGGGTCCCTCGGTACAAACCTCGGAACCAGGTACTGTGGCTTCGGATCATCCGAACCACACCTAAACTAGTCACTGACTTGGGATCTTGGGTCTGACTTCGAATCGTCCGAAGATCGGGTCTCGGACCATTCCGAAGTCCATCTGAACCTATTAAAATTCGAAAACAGGTCTTGGTGGGTCTGTAAGCCTCGGAACGTCCGAAGTTAGGGCTCGGAACGTCCGAGTGGGTTCGGTCCTTCCGAGCTCTGCTCGGGTCATCCGAAAGGGTCTGGCTAGCCTCCGGCGTACTGGGCCTCGGGTGAAGCTCGGAACGTCCGAGGGGTTAGCTCTCGGACCGTCCGAAAATCGACTCCTGGACCGTCCAAGAGTTGTCTTCCTCCACTGTCTGCAACGGCAGACAGTGACGGCAGACACATAGTGAATTACGAATCCGGAAACAGAGGGTTTTCCGGACTCAGTTTTCACATCTAGCCGGTCCGATGGACTCCTCTGGGAGTCCTCTTTCCATAGAGAAGGGTTTGGAGCTTTGAAGCTCATTGGGCCATCCGATTTTATCACTGGAACCTCACTGGTACACTTAAAATCGGGTTTTTCTTAAAACTTTGAAATGGTTTTACACACTCCCTATTCGATCAAAATCAGTTTTTCTTTATTCTAAACTACCTAGAATTGAAAGAGGAACACAGTGATTACCTTCACTAGAGTTCTTAGGCTGAAAATCCGGTCTTTTTGAAAAATTTCCTTTCTTAAGCTACGGGTGAAAAACCAGGAAGAACAAAGGCTAAGGGTCGGCTGGTTGGGTTTCAGCTGAGACTCAGACAGAGAAGAGAAGAAGGGATTTTTTTTTTTGCTGGGAGTTTGGTCTGCAGCAGGAGGGCCGGTTTTATAGAGTTCTGGCCGGAATAAGGGGCCGGTTGGTCACTGCATGCGGCTGCATGCAGCGGAAACTGACGTTCCAAACAGTAACAGTACTGTTTGGTCTGGTTGCTGCTCAGCCCTTCTTAAGTTCCGGATTTGCAGATTAGTACCTGGTTTTAATAAAAGCCGATTTTAAACTGGAAGCATGATTTTAAAAACTCAAAACCTTGATCCAACTGTACAGATAAGTTGGGTTTTAAAAACTTTAATCACCATAAAAAATTTGGAATTTAACTCTCACTAAAAACCATTGATTTAAATAAAAACCATAATTTAACACTATTTACTTAATTAAACAAATGTTAAAATAAACAATTTAGAAACCTCATTTTGGGGTGTCAAAGAATAACTAGACCATACTTAAAATAGTCTAACACAAATTACTAGTTTTGAAATTTATCTTATTTCCAAAATCACTTAAAATAATTATTTTTCCCTTTCGGGGTTTTGACGGACGGATTTAAATACCATTTTTTGAAAATAAAATTATTTTGAAATCAGAAATATAAATCTTTATTAAGGAGAATAATATCATCCAATAATAATCACATATTAACATAATTTATAAAATAACAACTAGAAGCGGTAAATTACCAAAATGCCCTTCCAGCTGGACGAGCTGGATCACTGAGCGCACGAGCTCGGATTGGGCCACACCTGGGCTTCCTCCAAAGCCCTAACCTTAATCCTCAAGATTAACCGGTTAAACAAGGTTTATTAAGCTAAAACATGCCTAGTCCGGGGCAGGGTATTACATATTAAGTCCCGACACGGTCAAAATGCAGCATCTTGCAAGAGCTTAACTGACCCAACGCTCCGACCTCATCGACCAATAATAGCCCAACGGCTAAATGTGTTATAGAGTTTAATTGACCCAACGGTCCGACCTCATCGACCAATAATAGCCTAATGGCTAAATGTTTTATGGCAATACTAATAATCAAATTATTACCAAGAAACAAGTCCAACATCTCTTACCATAATGTTCAGGTTCTTATATCGAGGACATCAATCTCAAATAGCATAAGTACTATGCATCATAAACATCATCATATATTCACATAAATATATCTCAGTGATTTGTCAATATCTAGGCATGTAAGTGGGTTTATTCTCCGTTATAGACTACTAGTTCTCGACTCCTTGACACCGTGTTATTCTTCTATTCTAATAGTTAGAACAAATCTCATCCCTGACATGGAAGCCGTGTTAAGTCTCGTTTTCTAGCCTATTCAGTCTTTTCCATTTTGTATGGTGTCCATGAAATCACTTATTGCCTTAGAGTCTAGGTTTTCAAAACCTGATTTACCAATCCCATTTGATTAAGTCTCATCACCGGTAACTGTTGGGTATTCACAGGAATATGTAACACACAATAAATATACAAGTAAATACATATTTACAGTCAATATACACACACACACATTATACAAGTAATCTTTCCAAATCATCTTTTCGAAAACTCAAGGGTAGTTGTGAGTCCACTTTAAATGTTAGTACTCCATTTTAATTTGATGTCAGGAGATTTAGCCATTCAAAACACCCAATAAAAAGAAAATGAAAGTACTCAGTGCTCAGTCTCGTATTTTTTACGTCGCTTAGGAAAGTATTAAGACTTTACCCAGAAGATACAATACAGGAATATAAAGTGCTCAGGCCACTGCACATATTGTCTTCTAAATTAAGACTATGAAGATGTATTAAGTTAGGCCTAGAGATAGAGAGTATCGTACTGGAAGTGAACACCTAATGCAATGATGCAACAAACAAGAGTTAGAATTAGTATCTTTTTAATTAGAATAAGGGCCTCATAAAAACTGATCATTAAAATAAACCACAAATCTTAAAGTATTAATCATCTAAAAAACAAACCCAAAAATCAATTATGAGTCCCTCGGAACATGCTTTGGAACCTGATACTGTAACTTCAGAACTTCCGAGCACAGTCTCGAATCGTCCGAACCCCGTCAGCAGAGGCTAGAAAATGTTTGGCCTCTGCTCCCTTCGGAACTTTCGAGCTAAGTCTCAGACCTTCCGAAGGTCGTCTTCTTCAGACAGTCACCTGCAACTAGTGCAGTGACGGGTTTCTGAAACGTTTTTCACATCTCTCTAGTCAGATGTGTTCTATGTTAAGTCTACATCATTTTCGAAATCAATTAGACAACAAGTAATTGAGAAAAACCTCTAATTTTAAAGGTAGAACCACTAAAACACATGAAAAACTAAAGTTTCCACTAAATTTCAAAACTCATTTTAAAGCTTATTTTGAAACCAAATTCACTTCTATTTGATCCTAAACTTGTTAAAATTTAAAAATGAAAAATAATGCACAGAGAAAATCGAGTTGAGTTTCAGATGGTGGACAAATTTGCTCAAGGTGAGAAACGTTGGTGGAAAGAAGAAGGTTGCAGGAAGAAGAAGCGGAGAAAGAGCAGCACTTGAAGTTTAAATTTTAAAAAACACAGAGCAAATCCATTGCACTTGTTTATATAGAGATTGAGAGACGGGAGGCCTAGATTGTACTGGCTGGAGGGTGATACACGATCACCTGTGGCCTAGGGACGTAGGCTGCATGAATCATTTGTGATTCATCAGCAAGGCAGCTGCTTGTAAGCAGCTCTGTTTCAATTTCACTATTTACATTTTAGTCCCCCTAACATATTAAGTCCAACAAACTTATTTTTAATAATTAGATAAATATATTATTTTATTAAATTAATCTAACCAGTCCAAAAGATCGGTTTTAAAATCTAAATACACTGTAAAAATTTGGAAAAACAATATACTTCGAATTTCAGTCGATTTTAATAAAAATGACATTTTAGATCATTTCTTAAACCAAATTGTATTTAATTAAAGGCTTTTAAAAATTTATTTTCAAAATATTAAAACATAAAATAATGAATTTAAACACAGAATAAACACTGAATAATTTATTAAAAATTATCTGACTTCTATAATCATTTAAAATAAATATTTTGTAAAATAGGGACCTCTTTAGGTCACTAAAATTAATTTTTCTAAAAATAAAAAAATAAATTAAAAAGTCCTATAGATTCAGCATTAAAAGTTATAACCAAAATAAATTTAAAAATCAATTTAGCACATATAATAGACAAACAATCAATTAAAATCACTAAATAATAATATGACAAATGACCAATTTACCCCTCCAACTTAAATGAGTTGGATCAACGAGTGATCGAGCTCTGATTGCACTGATCTTGGACTTTTCAAAAAGCCCAATCCGTAATCTTCATGAAAGGATAAAAAACACATTTAATTAATATAAATCACACAATTAGGTCTAAATTTGGGTCAGGGTATTACAATACATGCATATAGATTTAGTTACTGGCTTACTGAATTAATTAACTTTGGTTAATAATTTAAATGGAGATTACATAGTCATCTATTTAATAATGCGTATTTTATAAATAACATTTATATATACTTAAAATCGTATTATACTTTGGACAATTCTCGCTCAATTTAAAAAAAAAACTAAACATGAACTCCAAACTAAACATGAGCTCAAAATTCATAATTTAAAATCCTGATGAAAATGCTGAGAGTTAAGTGTGTCATGAAACATAAAAAATATAAAAAAAGGAAATTCCCTTTTTAGCACTTCTTTTTTCTTTTTTGCATTTTTTATAGATAATTTAGATTTTTTCAGCATTTAAACATTTTTTCCAGTGGTCTTTTTTTTTTGTGCATTTCAATTAATTATGCTGCTATCTTATAAAAGCTCTATTATTTCAAAACATTTTTTTTTCCATTAAATTGAGTCCATCCAACAAATCATCAGTTATTAACAATGTAGGAAAATGACCAAGCCATATGTTGACGAATCTGGATGGGCTAATCTGGGTCTATCTTACCCTTTGCGTCTTTTATATTTGCTTTTCTTACGTGTAATTGTAGAGTTCCTTTACCCTAATCAAAATTGGGTTGGGTCGTTACGTGTAATTGGATCCATTAGCCATGGATCCATTAGCCATAGATATTGTTTGGTTTAATATATCAATATGACTAGTTTAAAAAATTTGGCCTTCTTGTGTCCAGGCTTGTTAGAACACATGACTAATCATTGGAGCATATGCATACCGACACACTAAGTAACTCTATACAGATGAAAGTTACCAATTCGAATAAGATGAAATTCTGATATGTACTAGCCAAAATTTTAGATTCTGGCTAGTCCATAAACATCGATGGAAAAGGAGAGTCTTGGTGAGGTTGCCCTACACCCTTTGGCCTAATGAGCCCCATTTCCCATTTCTGTAGATGGGAATGGCCAACATGGTCTGTGCCAAGCACTTTTGGTCAAACATGACAAAGTCTCATCGTTATCTAGGTCTTCTTTTTTATGATCAAAGTGTCCAACCCTCTTAGAGCACCCGACTAATTCTTAGGCATGTGCAAACCTCCTACCGACACACACCAAGTAACTTTATGAATAGTGGCCTTTTGGAATGGAGTGAAAACTCAAGATTTCTGCTTCCTAAGACGGGTTACTAAGCATCACTCCAACCCCGTTAGATTCATCGTTATCTATATCTATTTTCATAATACAGGGTAGTTGAATTCCACATCTAAATTTGAGTGCACATCTAGTACTAAATTGGCTTGGATATGAATTCATGTCAAAAATGGATCTTAGTTCTCCTTCCTCTCTCATTATCCAACTTGTTCATATTTTTAATGGAAACAAAAAGGCATTTCTACCATTGTAACGACCCGGAGTTTTAACTCTGGGGGCCACTGTAATTTTTCTCAAATTATTTTGAATGAAATTTTGAGGTTCAAACTCCTATTGGAGATTTTGTGGAAATTTTGATGTTAATAAATGAAAATAGAGAAGTGATTCACTAGTAAGTGGGATCAAAGAAATAATTAGCTAAATTGTGAAATTAAAGGTGATTAAATTAAGTGTTAATTTAATTACAATATTACCAAGTGAGGTGGAATATAATTAATGGGAATTGTAGATTTTAATTAACAAGGTTGGAGAGATGATCAATTAATTAATTAAAATTATTGGGAATTAAATTGAGGGAGAAATTAAATTACACAATTATTGAGTGGAATGGAATTTAATTAAGTGGGATAAATTAATGATGTGGCAAGAGTGGTGAGGTGGCCTATTTATGTGACATGCCACTTGGAAAGGTGTGACACAACCACCACCTCAATGTGTCACCTCATGCATTAAATGCATGAGGCAACACCACACTCAAACTCCATTTCCTTTGACTTAGGGCAACCAAAGAGAGAAAAAACTCTCTATTTTCTCCTCTCCCTCTCATAGAGGTCCTCAATTTCTCCCTCCTTTCCCCTCCATTTCAACCGGTGGTTGTGATATCCCTACCCGTGAAGGGGGCCTGGGCGTCCATGCAGGTGATACACACCAACTGGGGTTGATGTGTAGCACGACTCAGGTGTGGGTGTGGAGTCTCACATTGGAAATGGAAGAAAATGGCTTGTGTTTATATGTAACCACATCCTCCAACATAGTACAACGCGTTTTGGACCTACCGTGTGGGCTAGGCCCAAAGGCAAAGCCGTGCGGGGTCGCTCGTATGCGCGTGTGTGCACGTGCGAGGCCCAAAGCAGACAATTTTGTACTGTGTTCGGAGGCGGGTTAGGTTGGGCCGAGTCGTTACAGTGGTGCCCTCCTCTCCTATTTCCCCCCTCTCTTCTCCATTTTGAAGCTCGAGGAAGGAGAAAGCAAGAGAAAGAGGAAAAGAAAGAAAAGAAAAGAAAAAAAGAGAAGAAGAGAGAAAAGCGAGCAAAAGAAGAAAGAAACATTGACATTCTCTTCTCCTCCTCCTCCTTCATCTCCAAACACTTGAAGAGCAAAACTCTACTGTACGGACTCAAAGCTTGGAAGAGTTTTGGAAAGATTTTTTGGAAATGCTCTACAAACAACAAGTTGGTCCCCTCTATCTTAGTATTAGGATTTAATTTGAAGCTTAGAAAATTTTAGAATCAACCCTGAATGAATTTGATTAAGAAATATAGAAATTGGAAAAATTGGAATTCGTGGCTTTCCACACACATATTATCTGTAGGGTTAAGATCTATGTGTGTCATGATCAAATTGTGGATATTAATCTTCGAAATTATAACTAATCACATGTAGAATTAATCTAACCAGTTAGATTTGGAAATCAAGCTTAAACACCATTTGGTTTTAAGTTTCGAAATTCCATTTTTCCTGACGTCTCTACAATTTCTGCAATTAACTGTTTGAAGAAGACAGGACTCGGAACTTGGCTTGGAAGTTCCGAGACCAGGTTCCGAAAGGTTGGGACAATCCTAAAGCTGGGACGATCCGAAGCAGGCCTGGGGACGATCCGAAGCTTTACCAGGGGACGATCCGAAGGTTGGGACGATCCGAAGCAGGTTTGGACGATCCGAAGTAAACTGTGTAAATATCCCGAAATAAAATTTGAGCTTCGGATGTTCTGAAGGAACTGTCATGTTCCGAAGATTCGGAAATTCCGAACCAAATAGACCATGTTCTGAAGTAACAATAATCAGACTGTCTTGTTCTCTAAACACTTGAATTCAATCATTTATGAAGAGCACTTAGACTTATTACAAGATGTAATTTGTCAACCTCAGTAAAGGTTCCTTAATCAAGGTTGTAGAATTCATAACTTAGTGATAAGGGTTTGAATAAACCTTAACGATGTGATTGTATGTCTTGACACATGAAAATGAACGAAGGGTTCGAGAATAACCCCGGCTTTGTACGTGTCGATTTGTAACACTCTCCTTCATTGAATATCATCAAACAAGTAGGTTTTCCTACATCTTTGAAGCATTGTGGTTGTTCTAAATGTGTTTTCCATTATTATGAAGTTAATCTTATTTCAAATGGAATTATGTTTAAATATTTTGATTATATACTATCAAATGTTTACTTTGAAAATGATTTATGATACAATGAGATTGATGTTTTTTCAACATGGAGTTTACGATATTTTGAATATAAGATGATTATGAATTGTACACATAAGATGCATAGATTTGGCATCATTGATCATTCATATACCTCATGCACGATAGCATGGGATGGGTATTGCATAAATATTGGGCTGAAAAGCTCTTGGGTCAAAAAGAAGTCTCGAAATAAATCACTATCGGGCCATAGCGCTCCTGGGGTTAGAGAAGTCCCGAAAACAATATTGGGACATAGTGCTCATGGGTCAGAGAAGTCCCGAAATCAATATTGGGGCATAGTGCTCATGGGTCAGAGAAGTCCCGAAATCAATATTGGGCCATAGCGCTCCTGGGTCAAAGAAGTCCCGAAAACTTGCATGGGGTATGGTGAGGGCATACATTGATCATGACACCCATGACATAACATTACATGATACATATTATGTTTGATTTTGAGTATGTTATTTTCATAATGAAAAGATATGAATTGAGAAAGCATGAGAATTTTACAATGATATGATTTGAAATATGGTTTTGCTATAACACTCCTACGTGCATCTCCTTTCCCTTTCATTTGGAATTTCTACTGGACGCGTTGATTAAGCACAAATGTCCCCTTTTAGATGTCAATGCAGAGCAAGGCAATGGAAGTGAGGTTGTGTAATGACCCGAGCTGATCTTTCGGGATTTTTGGGGAGAATTTCAGATCTCCTTGTCGGATTATGTGTGTTGGTAGCAATGGAAAGAGTGTGGGCTCTGTGGTGGGCCCCAATTTACCTAATTTTCGAGCTCGAAGGCTCGACGGGTATTTTGGTAATTTGGTTTATTGTCTTTTTATTCATGCAAAAATTATTGGAAAATCACACTTTTAGTGTTACCTTGAAATTATTTTATAAATATTGTGTTCTTCTCTTAAAAAAAAAAAAAAACCCAACTCAAAAGCCCTAGCTCACTCCCCCTATTTAATCTCTCTTTCTCTCCCTTGAGAAACCCTAGCCTCCATCTTCTTCTTCTCTCATCTCTTGTAACCTCACCAAAACCCTAATCCCTAGTGGAGCCGCCACCCCTCCCTTGGTTGCTTCTCTTCTTTCGTTTATTTTTTTCCCTTTCTCACTCTTATTCGCCTCTTTTCTCATTCTCCTCCCCCTTACTTGAAACCCTACCTCCCCTTCTCCCTCCTTGAGCCGCCGCCCCCCCTCTTGTAGCAAATCTCCATCTTTATTCTCTTCCCTCTTAGCAAAACCCTAACCCTAGATCTAAGCCCCAAGCCGCCGCCGTTCATCCTTTTTCTTGCTCTCTCCTCTTCTCATCTTTTATCTTCTTCTTCATCTCCGTTTGGTGTGCCGCTGCCCCTCCCCAATAGAAGACCCTTAACCTGCCGCCGCCTTCCCTCTTGGTTTCCTTCTTCTTCCGCTTCCTCTTCTCTTCTTGTAACCCTTCCCAAGCTAGCAGCCGAGCTCAAGCCCAACAGATCCAAGTTAAGCCCATCTGACTCCCTTGGCCCAGTTCTCTCCAAGCCTAAACCTTTTGGGCCCAGCTCGACCTAAATCGAGCCCAGCTTCTTGGGCCCAACTAGCCTTCTCCGGTCCAGCTGATCCAATCAGGAAAAACCTGACCCAACAGCCCAGTTCGGCCTAGTTCCCAACTCGGCCAGTTTTAGGCCCAGCCCATTTTAGGCCCATTTCAGACCCAACTTTGGGCTGCTTCTGGCCTGTTTTGAGATCACTTCTGGAGCAATTCTAGGCCCTTTTGGATCATTCTTGGATCGTTTCTAGCACATCTCCATCCAAATTGTGGGATCGACCCAGTTTTGCGGGATCGTCCCAGTTTTCTGTAGACCTGCCCCAGCTTCTTAGGCCCGGTTGCTCGTGTGTCGCTTCCTTCAATCCTTTAATCTGTTTTCATCACTTGGTTTTCAAAAATACACACAGGTGAGGGGACTTATCACAGTTTTAGCATGCATTGCATTTATCAAATATGTATCTCTAGACATGGAATGGCCTGCGCGTAACCCTCTATTTATTTAGCCACTCGGTAAGGGAAAACTATTGAATAAAATGAAAAATGTGGCAAAGGGTCCGCTCGGGTGTATTCTTTTCAATTATATGCATTCGTGAGAAACTTTAACTTGATAAATTAATATTAAATTTGAATTTTGGAAGACGTTATGATGCATTGCGTGTTTACGTATAAGATGCAAATTTAACCCTGTTGGACATAGAAGTGTGTTTAAGAACCTGTTATGTGCCTTTGTGGACCGCATGATGAAGTATGCTATACACATGTATACCGTTATACTCGAATCCTGACATTATGTGCATGCAGGAGAGGTAAACCGCAATGGACAGTGTGCCGTTGGGTGTTGAGATTGAGGAAATGCTTACATGTGCATATGTGTGTATGTTTATGATGAGATGATGATTTTGTCGTCAGGTGGACAAAAGATGTTTATATTGTTAAACTTGATCTTGACATTATATGTATGCAGGAAGGTCAACAGCCACGGTCAGTGTGCCGTTGGGTGTTGAGATTGAGGAATAGTTTATATGTGTATCTATGTGTATGTTTTGATGAGATGACGATTTGGTTGTTGGGAGGACTTCCCCGTTATACTCCTGCGGTCGAGATCCCCATAGGAGATGCGGGTTTCTCCATTGCGTTCCGGCGGTTGAGGTGCCTACCCTTGAGATTGGTTTCCCCGTTATGCTCTGGCGGTCGAGGCCCCATAGAGGATACGCCGCTGCATTCCGGCGGTTGAGGCAGTTGTGCGATCTCCCATTTGTATTGGTAGGGGGACCAGAGTTGTTGGGGAACCGTTGTGAGTTATGGAAGCGATGCCTCTGACTGGTCAGTGGGACCACTGGCTAGTAGTAGTACAATTGAGTACTCATGTACTTAGGTATCCATTCTATTATGACGTTCGTTACATTTCATACGTGACATATGTTTATGTTGTCAACAGGTGATATGCTTTATCTGTTCATTGAGTTGGTTAGCTCCAACTTTGTTTTTTGGTAGGGAGACCAGAACTTGTTGGAGGGCTTGAGGTGGGCTATCGAGATGATGTCGAGGATTTGGTCGATGGACCATTAGTTGGCGGTGTGGTTAAATATTGTACATATGACCACCTTCGTTATTATGATATTCTTACATTCGTACATGCGATGTCTATTTATGTTGCTAACTTGTCTTAAGCATTATCTCTTCGCTGGGTTGGTTAGCTCACCCTTTACCTTTCAGGTGCCCAATTGTGAAGAGGCCAAACGGCTCCTTGAGGAGATACCCGGAGAGGAGTAGCAGCAGTTAAATGTCATGTATTATGCTCATGATTTAGTTTTGGAGGGACTCTTGTTTATATGAACTCGTTATCAAATGTTTTGTTTGGACAACTGTATAACCCTTTGAACAATCGGTAGTAGTTTGTGGTGTTTATTACTATTTTGGTTTGACTTTTGTTAGATTGTTGAGCGAGAGGTAGTTACCCCGTTTCAAAAAAAAAAAAAAAATGCTTGATATCATATTTTTCGGGAATGTTTTGAGTTGTTTCAAAGGTAATGCGCCCGTAGTGGGACGGAGCTTTACAGTTGGTATTAGAGCACGGTTCAACTCTCGGACTGTGCGTGGGACATAGATAGTTGTTATGATTACTAGATATTAGGTTCAGGCCCTATGTAATAGGGTAGATAAAGCCGGGTTATGAGTTAGTGCCTAGACACCATAGACTTGTGTCGTATGCTTGATACGCGACCCTTTAGTTAGGATGCCCGAGGAGTGTCCTGTGGTGGATTCTCGCTCGTTTTGAGGCTCACCAGTGTTTTATTGGTGAGCGAGTCAATGTCGAGATCGATCGCTCGTTTGAGTGAGAGGAGGTTGTGCTGTGGGTTTATCCCCCTGGGCTCGTAGGAGGGCTTGTGTTTAGTGTGCGAGGCCACCGTATGTGGGCCTTGCTTGTGGCTATTTTTGGTATGGAGATAGATTAATTGGAGATCTATGGGCGACAACCGAGTAAAACTGGCCGGCTTACTGTGTAGATAGCTGATGGAATTCCATGAGAGGTTGTTGGGCTTGGTATGTTCGAGTTATTGGTTAGGTTCGTCTTGGGCTTAGGACTGCGGGGAGCGTCTAGGGCTGAGAAAGTGGTTGTATGTCTGGCTCTAGGTCTCCTACGGGTCCAGTGTTATGGCTGAAGGTAGTTGTGGCTTTGTCAGGGGTTCTTATAGGTTAAATTGTTAAGGTTGACCATTGATACTCAGGTGGGGCCGACGTACGGTCCAATTCTAAGTATGAGTGAGTTGGGAGTCCGGCGCTTTGAATGGGGCACGTGAGTATTCCTTAGCTCTTGACCGATGTATTTCCTATTTCCAGTGTTCGCCCTCTGTTTTTGCCTTGAGTTTTGTTGGTTGTGGATCGTGTTTTTTGACCTTTGGAGTTATGGAGGCGATGTCTTTGACTGGTCAGTGTGGCCACTGGCTGGTAGTAGTACAATTGAGTACTCATGTACTTAGGTATCCATTCTACTATGACGTTCGTTACATTTCATACATGATATATGTTTATGTTGTCAACAAGTGATATGCTTTATCTCTTCATTGAGTTGGTTAGCTCCAACTTTGTTTTTTGGTAGGGAGACCAGAACTTGTTGGAGGGCCTGAGGTGGGCTATCGAGATGATGTCGAGGATTTGGTCGATGGACCATTAGTTGGCGGTGTGGTTAAATATTGTACATATGAGAACCTTTGTTATTATGATATTCTTACATTTGTACATGCGATGTCTATTTATGTTGCTAACTTGTGTTAAGCATTATCTTTTCGCTGGGCTGGTTAGCTTACCCCTTACCTTTCAGGTGCCCGATTACGAAGAGGCCAGACGGGCCCTTGAGGAGATACCCGGAGAGGAGTAGTAGCAGTTAAATGTCATGTATTATGCTCATGATTTAGTTTTGGAGGGACTCTTGTTTATATGAACTCGTTATCAAATGTTTTGTTCGGACAACTGTATAACCTTTTGAACAATCAGTAGTAGTTTTTCGTGTTTATTACTATTTTGATTTGACTTTTGTTAGATTGTTGAGTGGGAGGTAGTTACCCTGTTTCAAAAAAAAAAAAATGCTCGATATCATATTTTTCGAGAATGTTTTGAGTTGTTTCAGAGGTAACGCCGCCCGTAGCGGGACGTGGCTTTACAGGCTGGACCAAGTGGTAGTCGGGCCTGATCGAGATGAATATAAAAGAAGAAGTTATGATTAGGATTATTCCCTTTTGATATTTTGAAAATGATGTAATTTGTAGGAGTATAAACACGGAAATGTAATTGTTAGCATAATTTCAATATCCGAATCTAAACTTGGCCGTTAAGAATCGATTAAACTTTATACCCAAGTCTCATAAATTAATCTGTTAACCATCAGTCCTCAAGATCGTGAACCATCAATACTATCAATCAAACACACATAATGAGGAAATCATAATCAATAATTAAAAGCGTAACCGAATCCATCATATCTTCAGTCGATGTGTAGATCTCTTACCCGTGCGATGTCTCCTTTTCTTCTTCCTACAAAACTCGTGTGCTCCTTCGAGTTTCTCTGGCTTTCCTACTTAATTCCTTTCCTTTGGCCGTACGGTGATGGTGAATGAGAGAGAGGATCGAACAGAGCAGTCAAGAGGACTCTTAGGGCTGTGTTTCCTCTTATATTCCACTTTCCATCAAAGTGGAAAGGCAAGTCCTAAAAGAACTCCTCTCTAATCCGTGAATAGTAATCCTTGTGGGCCCCACTTAAATCCAAAATTAGTCTGTGACTTACGTGTGTGGGTTACAAGGTCGGTTAACATTTTTCCCACTTAACCCACACTACACCAATATTAGATTCAAATAAGGACAACATAAGGCGCGCACATAATCCCCATTGAAATACTCATAATACGGTTATCATCATAAAGTTAATACTAAATGACCCACAAATGAGAGCAATGGCGGTTACACATCATCTTATCCGACATGCTTCCTTCCATCAGCCATGACACAAGTGACCAACTTAATACAGCCCTTAAGCGAGAGATCATTTCATAATGGTCCAACATAAACGTCTTAATACAAAGACTATTTCTGTTAGTAATAAAACAAATATAAAGTGTACACATAAAACATAATAAACATAAATATAAATCCAGAAACTCATACATGAGTACTCAAGTGCCAAATCATACATAATTGCATAAAGCAGTCCAAAATACATCAAACTAAAAATAAAATACATCATTCTGAGTTACGACCAAGACCCATTCTATTGGCATGTTCTTTAAAGGTCATGGGAGGTAACCCCTTTGTCAATGGATCTGCTATCATAAGCTGAGTGCTTATGTGCTCAATTGACACTGTCTGTTTTTGAACTTCTTCTTTTACGACGAAATATTTCAACTCCATATGTTTCGATCAATTCGAATACTTGTCGTTCTTAGAGAAGAATAATGTTGCGGTATTATCACAATGAATTCTCAGCGGCTTGGCAATACTGTCAACAATCCCAAGTCATGAGATAAAGTTCTGCGACCACATCCCTTGAACAGTGGCTTTATAGCATGCCACAAATTTCACCTCCATGGTAGACGTCGCAATGATAGTCTGTTTGACACTCTTCCAAGATATTGCTCCATTAGCTATAAGGAACAAATAGCCAAACATGGACTTCCTGTTGTCAACGCATCCACCAAAGTCTGAATCTGAGTAGCGAACAACCTCAAGATTATCAAATCTCCTATATATGAGCATGAAGTCTTTGGTACCCTGAAGATACCTTATAACCTTCTTTGCAGCTTTCCAGTGGTCTAACCCTGGATTACTTTGATATCTCCCCAACATACCGACGACAAAACTGATGTCTGGTCTGGTGCAAGTTTATGCATACATCAGACTACCCACCGCTGAAGTATATGGTAAATCCTCCATCTATTTTTTTTCTACCTCATTCTGCAGACATTGTATTAAACTGAACTTATCACCCTTCTGTATAGGGACATCTTGAGAGGAACAATTTTGTACCCCAAATCTCTCCAAAACTCACTCTATATATGCTTTCTAAGACAGTCCTAAAATCCCACGTGTTCTATCACAAAATATCTCTATTTCAATTACGTAGGTTGCCTCTCCCATATCTTTCATTTCAAAGTGAGTAGAGAGAAATTTCTTCGTTTCAAACAACATATACCAAGATTATTGGTTGCAAGCAAGATATCATCAACATACAATATCAGAAAGATATATTTGCTCCCACTGACCTGTAACACCCTGGATCTTCATGTTATAAATATTTATGGAAATTGGCCATTTAATTTGTGAATTAATGGATATGGACCTTAGATGGGTAAGGTGTTGGGTCAATTGCCCAATTAAGACCCAACGAATAGGGGATATGGTTCAATTGAATTAAATGGGTGAGATTTATTTAATTGGGTCAAAATTGTCAATTGGGTCATTAAAGAGGGAGGAAACCCAAGAGCCAAATGGTGGGAGTATTTCATCTCATGGAAGAAACCTCCAAATGGATCATTAAGGAGGGAGGAAAAAGGGAATGTGAGTTACAAAGGGGTGTCACCAATGGACACCACCTTGGCCGAATTTCATTAAATAAGAAAAGACTAAGGGTTTGCATCTTAGACTCTCTCTTTCTCTCTCTCAAGCTCACTCAAGGCCGATTTCCCTCTCAAGACAAAGGACTTAGAGTTTTATCTCAAATTTTCTCTCTTTCTCTCTCTCTCAAATCTATACCTCTTGGCCGAACCACTCCAAGAGATTTTATCAAGATCAATTTCGGCTAAGGATCAAGGAGGAAGAAGAGGCTAAGGAAGGAAGAAGATCAAAGGAACAAGAAGGAGTGAAAGAAACCGGAGGAGTCGCGGAATCGGTAAGTAGATGAATAAGTTTGCATAAGTAAGAAAAGATGGTCAAGGATATAGTTCGGCCATTGCATGGTCGAACCCTAATTTTATTATGGCTAAAGACTCTATGATGAACCATAGGGTTCGGCCATGTTGTATGGCTGAATCCCATGGAAAGGTATTAAGGAATTTATATGGGTCTAAGTGATTTTAAGGTAAGATGATGAACCATAGGGTTCGGCCATGTTGCATGGCCGAACCCCATGGAAGGACATTGGTTTTTTTTAATGGATTTTGAATGATGAAAATCATAGATGTATGTGTATGATTTTAAAAGGTTTTAAGGGGTTTAAATGGATGTATGTATGAGAACTATCAAAGGATAAATCATGGAGGTATGATTTATTGGACCACCATGGCCGAACCCCATGGAAGGTTATTAATGTTTCTTTTTAAAAGGTTTTAAATGGAGGGATGTTGATGGACTTAGATGCATTTTGATCATGAAAATAATGGAAATCATTTTGATGGACTTAGATGCATTTTGATCATGAAAATAATGGAAATCATGTTGATGGACTTTGGGTTGTAAATGATGACCTAAGGGTATGAGTAAACCCCCATGGAGGGACTTGTTTATGGACTTAAATATGGTAAATGATTTAATGGAGAACATGGAAATGAGATATCATAGGTTCGGCCATGGTGTATGGCCGAACCCCATGAATCATGTTAATGAGTTATTTATTAATCTAGGCATGTTTTAAAGGAATGAAATGTTTATCCATGGATAGAATAATGGCAAAGTGGTAACTAGGTGAAAATGATGGACCATGGGTTCGGCCATGGTGTATGGCCGAAGCCCATGAGGAATGTTTTTATGGACTTAGGTTGTTAGCAATGTTAGATAATTATTGTATAAGTGATAAGAGTTATGAATCAAAGATGGCTTGATCTTGGATTTAATTTAAAAGGTCAAAGGACTACAAAAAGGGACCAAAATCAAGTGAGTGAGGTTCGACCATGTTGTATGGCCAAACCCCACAAAGGTGTATTTTGTGGACAAAGGGTTAAATGATTAACTAAGTGGTGATTGAGTAATAAATCAAAGGAAGGACTAAAACCAAGTGAGTGAGGTTCGGCCATGGTGTATGGCCGAACCCCACAAAGATGTGTTTATGGACTTAGATATGATTGTAAATCAAATGGATTATGGGATTGATTGATTGGCATGTTATAAGGTAACGGGATCTCACAAGGGGTGTACGATCGTGAGCGGTTTCTGGACGAAAACGCAAGGACACTTTAGTGGTCATTGGTAGGATTCTACCTCTTTGAAACCATGGGATATGTATAATGGTTTTAATTCTTATTTTGATGAGTTATGTTGTAAAAATGATATGTTTCAAATATGAGGTTTTAATGCTATGATTATAATATTACATAGCATGTATTAACTTACATCTCATGTATGGCATGGGAGGGATGTTTGTAACCGGAGGCCACGCTCTGTCGGGGCGTCTGTAAGGCAGCCGTGGGAAGACCTTGATGTGCATAATCCATCAAGAAGTAACCGGAGAACACACTCCGTCGGGGCATCCTTAAGGCAACTGTGGGGATACCTTGATGAGGAGAATTCCATCAAGAGGATACATGTACTTGTGATGGGTAGGACTCATTGCATATGACACCATGGCATGGCATTGTTTTACATGGTTTTATTAATATGTTATCTATATGATTTGTATTAACCATGTGTTAACCCTATTTGGTGTACCTACTGGGCACGTTGTCTAACACCCTACTTCTACCTTGGTGGATGACACAGGAATTGAAGGGAATGATGAACGTGATCGGAGCCAAGCATAGGAGCTTGGATGTGTTTAATTTCATTTTGTTTAAAGTTGCTCATGGACTATGTAATTCGAGTAGCTAGCATTTGGGCATGTAATAACTTAGATATTTTGCTATATTTTGAATGTTTAATTTTGGATATTTAACTTAAGACAATTATGGTTATGTGATGGACTATTTTGCTATCTAAAATGGAATAGAATTAGGTTCTATTATAATTCCGCAGTTATGTTTTATTTCGCAAGTTAACTTGAGTACGTGTGAACTATTTTAGTGGACTTGGTCCACGCACACGTAGGATTGGCCAGTTAAGGGTTGGACTTTAGAAGCTCGGACTTAGCTCGCGTCATGGTGTCCCGCTCTCTCTCCCTCTTCTATTTAAAAATAAAAAAATAAACTCTGATTTTCGGCATGGTGAAAAAGGGCGGGGCGTTACATGACTTCAGATATATATGCCTATCAAAGATGTTTTCCTTAAATCCGAATGAGGTGATGGTATCATTGAACTTAAGGTACCATTGCCGGAAAGCTTGGTTAAGACCATAAATTGACTTCTTAAGCTTACATGTCATATGTTCCTTGCCCTCTATAAAAAACCTTTAGGTTCATCCATATAAACATCTTCATCTAGGTTACCATTTAGAAACGTTGTTTTAACATCCATCTGATGTAGCTCTAAATCATAATAAGCCATCAAAGGCATAATAATTCTTAAAGAGTCCTTCTTGAATACAGGAGATAAGGTCTCTTTATAATCAATGTCATCTCTCTAAGTAAAACCTTTGGCCACAAGTCTGGCTTTATACCGTTCGATATTGCCCTTTGAGTACGTTTAATCTTAAAGACTCATTTACAACCAACCTTCTTGCATCCTTGGGGCAATTCTATTAAGTCCCAGACTTCATTCTGGCTCATGGATTCTAACTCATCTTTCCAAGCATCTATCCATTTATTATAATTTTCACATCCTATGGCTTCTTCATAAATGACTGGATCTTTAATAGTGCCTATATCATAATCCGATCCTTTTAGGTAAACCACATAATCATTCAAAATTGCAGGTCTTCTTTGTCTTTTAGACATTCTTAATGCAATTGCTTGTGATTGTTCTACAATCGACTCATCAATGGTGACGACATCCTTATAAAGTGATTGATCATTCAAGTGTTGTTCAATTTCATTATGTTGTTCAATAGCTTCAGGAACAACAACACTGTCTGAAGTTGAGGGTATAGGAACTTGCACCCTCACCTCTTGTATACCAACACTTCTCATCATATCACTCCCACTGATGTCACCATTCTCAATAAATCTTGCATTTCCACTCTCAACAATTCTCGTACTATGATTCAGACAATAGAATATGTACCCTTTGGATTTCTCAGGGTAACTTATGAAGTAACCACTGATTGTCCACTCATCAAGTTTTCTCTTATGTGGATTATAAATTGTAGCTTCCGCAGGACAGCCCCACACATGTAAGTGTCTCAGATTGGGTTTCCTACCTGTCCACAGTTCATAAGGGGTCTTAGAAACTGACTTACTAAGAACCCGGTTAAGTATGTATGCTGCGGTTCTCAATGCATACATCCACAAAATAATAGGTATGGTACTATTGCATCACATACTCCTAACCATCTCTATTAATGTACGATTTCACCTTTCAGTAACACCATTCTGCTAAGGCGTACCTGGCATCGTGTATTGTTCCACTATGCCACGACTTTCCAACAATCAAGTAAACGGTCTCGGGTGTTGGCCCGTTTCATGATACCTACCATAGTATTCACCACCTCTATCAAATCTAATGACTTTTACCTTCCTATCTAACTGTCTTTCTACCTCAGTGATAAATATCGCTACGGAATTCACTGCTTGAGATCTTTCATGCAATAGATAAATATAGTTATAATGTGAAAAATCATCTATAAAAGTAATAAAATAGGTTTCTTCACCAAACGATGGAACATCAAATGGACCGCATATAGCTGTATGAATCAATTCAGGTAACCCTTTGCTTCTTGTGGCATCTTTCTTGGTGTATTTAGTTTGCTTACCCTTAATGCATTCTATAAACATACCTAAGTCAGTAAAGTCAAAACTCAGGAGAATCCCTTACTTTGCCAATCTTTCTATTCTTTCACGGGATATATGTCACAATCTTTTGTGCCACAAAATTGCGGAATTCTCATTCATTAACTCGCGTTTAATTCTAATGTTATGATGCAGAGTTAGAACAAAATTAGCAAAATCATCATCAAGTCTCAAACGTTAAAGGCCATCAACAAGACATCCAGAACCAATAAAAGTAAATTTAAATAAACTAAAAGAATTATGTCCAAATTTGCAATAATACCTATCAATGTCTAACTTAGAAACAAAAATAAGATTTCTAGTAACTGAAGGAACAAATAAACAATTCAACAAATCTAAATGACAACCGGTATTTAGAAAGAGACGTTGGTTCCAATGGCTTCGACAAGTACTTTTTTTCGGTTGCCTAAATAAATGGAGATTTCAGTTAGGTCGGTGTTCCGAATTGTAAGGTATCCCTGCATCGCATTAGAAACATGAGTTGTTGCCCCAGAATCAAGCTACCAAGTATTAGAGGAAACTTCAGTTAAATTAGATTCGAAATATATAAAAATACAATGTGTACATTTCTTTTTAAACAAGGTCTTTCTTTTATGGCAGTCTTTCTGGAAGTGCCCTTCTTTCTTACAGAAGTGACACCTCACACTACCAGCCGTCCCCTTGTCATTAGCTTGGGTACTTAAACTTGCCTCATAAGGTTTTGATTTGGCTTTCTTAAACTTTTTGAGCTTGAATCCCTTCTTCTTTATGGGTTCTGGACTCGTGTAATGGATCATGTGGAGACCCATCTGCTTGAGTCTGGTCTCTTCTTGAATCAACTTACTAATCAGTTCATTGACTTGCCATTTTTCTTTCATAATGTTATAATTAATTTGAAATGACCCATATTGTTGTGGTAACGAATTCAGAATGAATTGAACCAGAAAAGAGCCATCCACTGTCATTCCCAGATTTTTCAGTTGAACGGTGATATTTGTCATCTCAGTCATATGATCATGCATACCATGACTACCATCAAACTTCATGGTGGTGAGTCTGGCCATAAGTGTCCTAGCAAGAGATTTATTAGCAAATTTGAACTTATCTTCAATGCTCTTAAGGAATTCCTTTGTATTCTTTGAAGCAGGTAGGGAGGATCTAATGTTGCTGGTCATTGACATGCGCATGAACTTAAGGCTTAGCTTGTTGGATCTAACCCATGCTTCATGGTTCGACTTCTCTACAGGCGTACTTGCATCAGTGATGGTAGGCTTGTCTTCTGTCAATGACTTATCAAGGTTGACTACAGCTAAGTGATATTCAACTTGTCCTTTCTAGTCAAAGAAGTTTAGGCCATTAAGCATGGAAATTGATGAGGGCTGCGCATGCAATGGGACAGTCAATGAAGCTGCAAAATATATGTATATATATATATATATATATATTCATGATCACAACATAATGCTATGAATTTTAAACAAAATTTGAAATATATAAACAATTTATTTAACTTTAGTGAACAGTGTTATCGGATCTACCTTTGGATAATCTAATGACACACCATCTAAATGTTGTGGTGATTCCCAGTCACCAATAGGACTAAATAACTAAATACAAGTGACTAAATACCGTAGTCACATTTGAGTGTCCGTACTAATACTAACCACAAGTACCCGTCAATTATCCTATCCCAATTCGTTAACCACTCGAAACGGTACACCTTTGGGCCAACCTAATATCTCTGAGTTAGGGATTGCGATTTGCAAAGCCATTATTAATTAACACTTGGGAACAGTATTAAAATATGGTTATTTGATTCGATGTTCAACACATTCCGGTCAGGCCACTTTGGTGACTAACAAACCGTATCATAATTTGAATTTAAGTAAAAAATAATGGTCTCACATCTTAATGAGTCTTACAAGATCTATAAATGACCTAGTCAACATAAGGATATCATCAGGTGTTCTAATAGTTTGGGTTAAATTATCACAATCAGTAGTTGCACATTAGGACCCACGACATATCGACACGGTCGATGTATCGGTGTACCAACATATCGATAGAGTCGATATGTCGACCACAGATAGAATAATAGTCTCTACTTTCTTTAGATCTTAAGCCTTTAGTGATCGATCAATCGACATCATCGATATGTCGAAGTGCCGACATGTCGACAAAGTCTATGTATCTACTGGATTAAATGGTCGGTTGATTTAGAACACAGTGAAATTTACATCATGACCGACTGATCGAAAGAGTCGACATGTCAGATTATCAACACGTCGACAGAGTTGATAGATCAGCCGCAATCATCTTCAACCTTATTCTTACACCCGACATATCGACAATTGTCAATGTGTCGGTGACGGTAGACTACAACTTTAAACCGAAAACAGAGTACGAATTTTCTTTGCTAAAACTTGATAAAAAAAAATCGAAACTTCATCGAAACCCATCCTTTTATTGAGAGTATCAATGATTCATCGAAAACCATACGCTCTCAAACCAATTGTTAACATAATTTCAATATCTGGATCTAAACTTAGGCGTTAAGAAACGATTAAACTTTGTACCCAAGTCTCATAAATTAATCCGTTAATCATCAGTCCTCAGGATCGTGAATCATCAATACTATCAATCAAACACACATAATGCGGAAATCATAATCAATAATTAAACATACCCGAATACATCAGATCTTCACTCGATGTGTCAATCCCTTACCCGTGCGGTGTCTCCTTTTCTTTTTCCTACAAATCTCGTGTGCTCCTTCGAGTTTCTTTGGCTTTCCCAGTTATTCCTCTCATTTGTCCGTATGGTGATGGTGAATGAGAGAGAGGTTCGTAAAGGGCAGTCAAGAGGACTCTTAGGGCTGTGTTTCCTCTTATATTCCACTTTCCATCAAAGTGGAAAGGCAAGTCCTAAAAGGACTCCTCTTTAATCCGTGAATAGTAATCCATGTGGGCCCCACTTAAATCCAAAATTAGTGTGTGGCTTACGTGTGTGGGTTACAAGGTCGGTTAACAGTAATATGTTGATTAACTCCTAATTTTTTATTTAAATGTTATTTTTGTATTTGACTTATGTTTGGGAATCTTTATCTTCGCTTTGAGATGAAGCTTCATACATTGTGTATAAATGTTTAAATTTTTCGCAGATTGTGCTAGCTTGTGCAAATGTTACGTGGACCTTGAACCTGCGCATGTGCTAGGTTGGGCCAGTCGGAGGTTGGGTCTTCGGACTCGAGCTCGGCTAGTGTCGTGATGTCTTCTCCCTCTCCTAATAAATGTTATTTATCATCACTCTGATCTAGGTGGGAGAGGGTGGGGCACCACAACCATATTTATAATGATATTATTATTATTATTTAGAGTTTAAGATAATTAGTTTCAGATCCATTTTTTTAATCAAATTTGACATCTTAATGTGAAAAACAAGCAAATGAATTTTTTTGATGTGCCACTCATTATTGGAAGCCCAATAACAATTTGGGCTATTTCAAGCTCTGGCCTGTCAAATAATAATGTAGGGTTGAGATTTAGTTACTAACTTACTGAAATTAGTAGCTCAGATTAAGAATTGACTGATTTTGGTTAATAGTTTAAATAGCTCAATTACAATTTGGGCTATTTCTAGAAACTCTAATGGTTGAAATCATTAGATAATTGATGCCTCATATGGATGAAGCCAGGTGGGCCAAACTCAAACCAAGACTGACTCTGAAGCTAGGTCATGCCCGAACTCGACCAAGCAAAGCTTGACTGAGACCGAGCCTGACTTCCATATTGGAAGCCCAATCACAATTTGGGTTGTTTCAAGCTTAGGCCTGTCCCGATCCAAGATAATGTAGGGTTGAGATTAGTTACTGACTTACTAAATTGGTTAACTCAGATTAAGAATTGATTAACTTTGGTTAATAGTTTAAATGGAGATTACATCATCATATATTTTATAAATAACATTTATATATACTTTAAATCGTATTATACTTTGGACAATTCTGGCTCAATTTTAAAAAAGTTAACTCCAAACTAAACATGACCTCCAAATTAATGAGCCAAGATGATGCACGAGTTAGGTTGGACCATGTGACTTTGTAATACTCATATTATACCTAATGATACTTCAATTATACACATATTAACATATAAAACGTGTAATTTACTAATTATTAACTATTTCAATTCTTATTTATTCTTCTATTTTTATATTATTTAAATGCAAAGATTAATCATTTTTCTCAAAGTAATTGATGTGGCTCTAAATGTTCAACATTTAGAAAAGATGAAGAGATGAACAAATTTGTAATTATCTCATCTCATTTTTGCTTTTTCTTTAACTAACATATATTATAAATAAAGCTTTTTTAAGATAATTTTTTACATTATAGTTTTTTTTCTAAAATTTTTGGTAAAAACTAAATTAAGTTCAAAACATAGTTTTAATCTTTATTTCAATTTAAAACATTTTGTAAAAATTACATAAAATCATAAATATGTTAAAACTAATATGGTAATTGAGCCGAATCTCTTGTAAAAAAAAAATCAAATAGCACATATTAGACTTGTGTGTATTCATTCTTAAATTTTTGGAATTCTGCTTTTATTGCGAAATTTCAATCAATTTTTTTAAAATAACTGAAATATATATATAAAAAAAAATAATTCCATTTTACTTCTACCATATGCCTGAATTACTAACTATGGATAAATCTTGTACTTAATCATTCATAGATCTAAGGATGCTAAAAACATCTCAGTTTCCCGATTACAATTATTGTTCAATTATAATCTAAAAGGGTTAAAGTAATGGTGCCTCAAGAAGCGGGAGTGTTGAGTTCATTTTCACTCCACCCCAAAGAGTCACTCTCATGAAAGTAATTCAGTGTGAGTGGGTAGGAGAGCTTGTATATGTCTGCAGGATTAGTCAGATGTTCTAAGAAACTTGTACACCTTAGTTATAAAAAAAATAAAATTATTGTTCAATTATAATTGCAACTTAGACAATCAAAGCCAAACTTAGTTTTTACCCAGTCACAGGCTTGAGCCCAACTTGTAAGAACATAATCCAAGTTTGAACCATGGCCAAGTTGGCCTGATTTGGTCAAATTTGAGCTCAAGCACATCTAAGTTTACAATAGTTGGATTCAATTTTAAGCCTTATTGTACTTTTGAGCTTGTCTGAGTGCATACTTCTTAAAGTGATTGGTAGATTAGCTTGAAAATTTATAAAAAAATTAAATCATAAATAATGTAGAGGTAATATTCGAGCCATTATATATAATACTCCAGTTGTCCCAAATTAGTTGTCCTATATGGTCAAAATAGTTGTCTCATTTATATTGGAGTAGTATAAAGTGTGTTCAAAATCGATGAGATCACATAGAGTTCTAGCCTTATATAGAGAGTTCCTTAAAAAATACAAATATTTCAAATAAAACAACTAAAATAAGACGGAGAGAGTATTATATAAACAAAGTTATCAAATTTCAACCTACTATGTTGGTCTGAATTATGTGCCAGACCAACCTTGATCTTATTTCTAGAAACACTTATAGTTTGATTATGTGACAGTTCAAACTTTATAGCTTTTAAAACTAAGCTCAGAAATTATAATATTTTTCAAGTTGAATTTTGGTTCACTTTCTATTATATTTAATAATAAATTTATAGAAATAACTTATTTTCACCATCTAATATAAATATAAGAATTTAGTCATCCAATTTGCAATCCTTTCACAAGACATAGTATTCTCAGTGTGGGCTGTGGCAAACACATTAAGGTGATTTCACTATGAAATTTCAATGATTCACGTGATTTCATAATTATAGTTAAAGAACTAAAGAAAAAGTGTTCCTCAAAAAATGTATATGAATTCAAAAAGAATTTGCTTCAGAAGGTAAAAAAAAGTATTTTTTAACTAAGGCGTTTAGACGTCTCACCCAATTAATCTTCGGGGTATGTGTGAACCTCTCAATCCACACATATCGAATAAGTTCAAAGGGAAGTAACCTTTGGAGTTGAGCATCAATCGAACTCAAGAATCTCACTTTCTAAAATGAGTTTTTAGGCCTTCAGGCCAACCCCTCCATCTTAGAAAAATACATTTGTGTTGACACATTCAATGTCCTAATTTCGGTGAGTTTCAAGGCTTTTTTATCTATTTTTATTATAAATCTATAATCATTGAGTCTAATAATAAAATTTAAAAATAATTGTATCCTATCATCCTTACGAAGCATGTCTCAAAATGAATAGTAAATTCCCTCATCTTTATGTAAATGATCAATTCACATCAAAATTTCTCTTCAAAAACTAAATCAAACGAGTCAGATGCAATAGTGATCAATGCATATTGTTAGTCTATGAATTTCTAGAAACCTTGTTTCTACCACGTTAAAATAGACTCATGAATTTGATAAAAATATATTTGAGGTAATGATTGAGTTATTTTTTTTTATAAATAATTCATATTTAAAATAATGAAAAAATAATATTTGATATCATAAAGATTGAACCATTCACTAAACTATTTCATTCTCGATTATGTAGAAAAGGCTTGAAAATATTTGGTGAGATGCTAAAGAAAGATCTCTATTAGATTATACAAACCCTGAGGGGTTGGCTTGGTGGTAAAAAATTGATATGATGATGAGTCTATGTAAGGACCCATCTCGCCACGGGCACGTTATCTCTGGAAAGTCTCAAGGCATAACTAAAGAACGGATATCGGGCATATTTTTTTGTTTTGGGGAACGGGGTAACTACCTCCAGCTCAACAATCTAATAAAGGCCAAATCCAATATAATAATAAACACGACAAACTACCACCGACTGTTCATTATAGTTATACAGTCGTCCAAACAAAACATATGATAGCGAGCTCATACAAACAAGAGTCTCTCCAAAATTAAACCATGAGCATAATGTGGAATATTTAATTGCTGCTACTCCTCTCCGGGTATCTCCTCAATGGGCCCGCCTGGCCTCTTCGCAATTGGGGCACCTGGAGGGTAAGGAGTGAGCTAACCAGCCCAGTGAAGAGATAATACATATCACAAGTTAGCAACATAAATAGATATAACATGTATGAATACAGTAATATCATAATAACTGAAGGTGCTCATATGCACGATATCCAACCACACCACCAACTAATGGTTCACCGACCAAATCCGAGATATCATCTCGGTAGCCCACATCAAGCCCTCCAACAAGCTCCAGTTTCCCTACCAAGAGGTAGGGGTGAGCTAACCAATTTAGTGAAGAGATAAAACATATCACCTGTTAGCAACATAAACATATATCATTTATGAAATGTAATAAACGTCATAATAGAATGGATGCTACATACATGAATAATCAACTGTACTACTACCTACCAATGGTCCCGACTGACCAGTTAGAGACATCATCTCCATAACTCACAACAGTTCCCCAACAACTCTGGTCTCCCTAACAATACAAATGGGAGACCAAACAATATACAACCGCGGGAATGTAACGGGGAAACCCGCATCCTCTATGGGGTCTCTACCGCTGGAGCATAATGGGGAAGCCAATCTCAAGGGCACGCACCTCAACTGCCGGAATGCAACGGGGAATCTCGCATCTCCTATGGGGGTCTTAACCACCGGAGTGTAATGAGGAAGTCCTCCTAATAACCAAATCATCATCTCATCATAAACATACACACATATACACATATAAATCATTCTTCAATCTCAACACCCAATGGCACACTGTCTGTTGCGGTACACCTCCCCTATTTGCACATAATGTCAGGATCAAGTATAACAGTATAAACATGTTCTGTCCTCCCAACAACCAAATCATCATCTCATCATAAACATACACAGATATACACATAAAAGTATTTCCTCCATCTCAACACCCAATGGCACACTGTCCGTTGCGATTTACCTCCTCTGCATGCACGTAATGTCAGGATCAAGTATAACAGTATAAACGTGTTCTGATATAATAAGTCAAATTCAATAATATACTTCATCGTACTGTCCAAAAGACGCATAATAGGTTCTTAAACACACACCTCTATGTCTAACATGGTTACATTTGCATCTTATTCATAAATATGCAATGCATCATAACTGAAATTTCGTTACTAGAGTAATGCACGACCTAGAGGGGGGGTGAATAGGTCGGTTTTCAATTTTAATTTCCCTTTTATAAAATCCTTAACCGAATTACACCTAGTGTATGAGATATGCAATGAGTTCTTTTTACCTTTAAATTAACCATTGTTAATTAAAATGGCCGAACCAATATGTGTGTATGTACGTGACACAATATTCAATCAAAGCATTCATGTCAAACCATCAACCACATATAAACACATATATTTTATAGTGGTTCAGTTTTAATTAACCTACGTCCATTGTTAGACTTCCCAACTCTAGGGTCGTCTTAAATATACTATGAATGGGCCCCACACCCAAATAGTACAACTTAACTTTTTATAGAGGATTCGACCCAAATGGTCTAATCCTCGACACCTATTTTTTTTTAGTAGTTCGAACACAATGTTCTAATCCACCTTACAATGATAAAAATAAAGAAAAGGAGAAACACTTGCCTTGGGCCTTATCCAATCTTCTTTAAGAGTTTTCTTCTTTACTCAATGTCTGTGTGCTTCTTCCATCAGATTCGATTCACCAGAGTTGATTATTGGCACAATCAGTTTATGACAGATATATGACTGGTTTTCTGGTCCTAAGAGAACACCTTTAACTTCATCAAAACTGAGGTATTGATTATCCAAACATCTCTATAAGAAGATAATGAACAAGGTGTAAGAGAAAGTAGATAATCTCTCTGGTCACACTGTTATTTTTCCCAAAAGGTTCAGTCCCTATTTCATTTAGCCCACGAGATATAAATAACACAGACTGGTTCTGGGCAGACACGTCTCGAGGCCTCAAGGTTTCCTACGAGGCCTCGAGGCTGTAAAAGGTAATACAGAACGCAGATTCTGTAATTCAAACTTTTCTGTTTTGAAATCAAGATAATAACCAGCCAATCTATATGCCACCTATACGTGATTGAGGAGCAGAGTGCACCTGATTGTCAATCACACTTAGACAAATGAGGAGCAGTGCACCTGATTGTCAATCACACTTAGACAATTTGAGGAGCCTTTCCAACCCAGTAAGAGATATCCACGATGCTAGGCTCCAACAGATTTTGTTCAATCTGTGTGAGGTGGCAATTTGAGTTTCCAAAGAGGATCTTGATTATTCCTTATTTCCATAAAACTCCCAATTAAGGATTACAGATTTATTTATCTAAATCTGTAAGATACTCAGTCAAAGGATACTAGGCCTTGCTGAGTTACAGCTGTTACAAAAATCACTCAGCTAAAGACAGTCTGTGAGGCCTCGAGGCTGGAAGTCAATCATTTTCTAATTTTTCAGTTGTTAAACTATTGACTTCTAAGTTATTGGGCTTAGCCTAAGGTCTGCTAAGGTTCACTTACCTGTGTGCCAATAACATGTTCAGTGTAGACTCTTCTATGCACAGAGATCTTCTGACATCTTCACATTCTTCCAAATCAAGGTCCAACTGATTCACGTAATTGACAATATGGGTGACTCGGACTAGCCGGGGCACTAACAGTCTCCCCCTTTGTCAATTTCGTGACAAAATGTAAAATCTACCAAGTATACCAATTTTCCAAAAATACATGTGCACACAAGTCACTCCTTAGTTTCTACAACATATAAAATTACAATGATATTTGACCCTCTAAATTCACAAGCTTCTCACCCTTAACATATTTCCTGCATACAACTAGATAAAAACTGGTGGGACCTTATATGCTCCCCCTCAACATTAGCACATTTATATTACTCCCCCTTTTTGTGAAGATAATTGACAAGGTGTAGCCAAACATGAACAGGAGATAAAAGAGATGCATGTAATAGAACATGAGAATCATAAGCCAAATCAGACAGTCAACACTAAAACAGCAAGGGAAGAGTTAATCATTCACAATACCAAAAGTAGAACTAAAGTTATCAAAACAGAAACATCCCCAGCAAAAAGTCTTCAGTCATGAGGAGGAGAAGGAGGAAAAACTGCATTAGGTATGTCGGCAAGATTCTGATATGTTGTGAAGAGATTGGAAGATGCGCCGGATCGATGTTCGTACATACACCGAGAGTTCCTGATGTTGATACAGCAGACGATCTTACCGTGTCATGATGTCAGACAGATAAGATTCCTGATGCTGTTCAAGTTTGGCAAAGCGCTCATCAAAATACTTACAATCAGTCGAATTTGATGGACTAGAAGCAGCCTTGGGCCTCTGTCGTTTAGTAGAGTAGCAGAAATGGGTGAGCATGCCAAAAGATGGGCGAGACGAACCAAGACTTCATTCAATACCTGTCTTTGTTAGAGGACGAACATTGTGGGGAACCTCACCAGGATAAGGGACCATGCCAAAATGGGTACCAAGTCTGGTAACCAAGTAGTAGAACGGGACTGTACCATGGCCAAATGACTTTCAAAAATGCTTTATATGAGCACAGATCAGCGAGGGAAGACATATTTTGTGTCCCATAGCCACAGTGTATAGGATATTCACCATACAATCACAAAGTTGGGATTTGTTCTTCAGTCGAGGGTAAACATTGGAAGTAAAAATCAAGTGAAGGACTTTGTACTTAGGAAGGAGAGATGAGGAATGCAGTTGAAGTTTGCCTTCCATTTCTACGTCGTATCCACAAAATTTGCAAACTATCCTATGTGAGTCCTCAGAAGAGATATCATTTTGTGCAGCAGAGATATCACCACCCTTAAACATGGGAATATCCGTTAGTTGGGAAATCAGTTCAGGTGTGACAGTGATTTTTTCTCTGTTTGAGAATTTGACCGAAAAGGAATGAAAGGGATCATTCAAGGATTTATGAATGGAGGAATACATCCCCTTCACCATTGATGGGTAGGCATTTCCACTCCAATTTAGAATATTTTCCCAACCTACTTTTTAAGAATTTTGTAGGTATTGTACTTTTCCATGTTAGGTAGGTAATATGTACGCTCAACATTGAAGTTCTTGAAGAAATTTCCTTTTGAACAGGCTGAAAAATCCGAGCACTAGAAGTATCAGAGGGAGGGGATGATGCATTAGATCCATCAAGGTTTACCTCAGAAGAGAGAGATGGTCTTGACGATCCAGACGAGGGACGAGAGATAGGGGAAGTTGGAGTCACAGGGGTTCCGTGCGGTTCTACCTTTGTTTCTTTAGAAGAGGAAATCGTAAATGAGTTAGGAGGTATGGACCGATCTGGGTTTTTGTAACCCCGTAGTTTCTTAGGTTTCTTCGGCAAAGGAGGAGAATCGATGGCAGCAAATGATGACGCGACATGACTCTGCAAGCACTGTTTGGAACTATTGGGGACAACCCCCAATTTTTTTGAAACATTTTCAATTGAAAATCCTAACCAAATAATGAACCAAAGAAAGACGAAGAGGAGAGGATCGAGTACCTGGAATCAAAGAAAAAGACCAATCAAGAGATCGAGAGAGGAAGAGAAGACCGAAACCAAAGACACGAAATCCCCTTTCGTGCGGTGCTGATTTTGGGAGCCTAGCAGAGGAATAACAGTAATGTTCCTAAAAAAGACTTGTTTGGATTTAAAAAGAGGGACCACATACAAGAGTAACTTAACTCGATTCGAGGGCTCGAGAGATGGCTTCGAGGCCTCGAAATTGATTTTTTTTTTTTTTTGAATTATCATCCACACTCACTAAACATAGTACTAGAAATATTTAAATTACAGTGCAAACCCCAATTGATTTTCTGAAATTAAAAAAACAAGTTGAGTCTAATGGTTTTGTCATTATATCTGCCAATTGATTTTTAGTGGAGATGTACTCAAACTCAATAGTTTTCTCTTCAACTAACTCTCGAATGAAGTGATGTCTAATGTTTATATGTTTGGTTCGAGAGTGTTGGACTGGATTCTTGGAGATATTGATGGCACTTGTGTTATCACAGTGAAGAGTCATCGTTCCTCCTGTCATGCCATATTCAACTAACATTTGTCTCATCCAGACAAGTTGAGTACAGCAGCTTGCTGCGGCTATGTACTCAGCCTCTGCAGTCGAAAGAGATACTGAGGATTGTTTTTTACTGTGCCAGGCAACCAGACAATTTCCAATGCAAAAACAACCACCACTTGTAGATTTTCGATTATCCAAGTTTCCAGCCTAGTCCACATCGGTGTACACCGCAATATGAAATGATGTATTGAATAGGTACCAAATTCCATATAAGCACGTTCCCGATACATATTTAATTATACATTTTATTGCCTTTAAGTGGGATTCTTTAGGATTTGCTTGGAACCTATCACAAGCTCCCATACTAAAAGAGATATCAGGTCTACTAGCAGTCAATACAAAAGACTACCTATCATGCTCCTGTACATGCTAGGATCAACCTCTTTCCCAACTTCATCTCTTGATCATTTCACAGTGGTGCTCATGGGTGTATTTGAGTGCTTACTACCTTCGAGGCCAAATCTTTTAATAAGATCTTTCGCATACTTGGATTGCGAAATAAAAAATCCATCATTAAGTTGTTTTATTTGTAACCCAAGAAAATAATTAAGCTCTCGAACCATGCTCATTTCAAATTCTGATTTCATAAGGTTTGAGAAACTAATAGTAGCTTGTTCATCAGTGGATCCAAACACAATATCATCCATATATTTGAGCTATTAATATGGTTTCATTGGTTTTTCTCACAAATAGTGTCTTGTCTATACTTCCCCTTTGAAAATATTATCCAATAGAAACTATGTAAGCCTTTCATACCAGGCCCGTGGAGCTTGTTTAAGACTATAAAGTGTCTTCTTCAATTTGTAGACATGATTCGAGTATTTTGGATTCATGAACCCTTTGGGCTGCTCTATATAGGCCTCTTCATTTAACAACCCATTCAAGAATGTACTCTTTACATCCATTTGGAAAAGTTTAAACTTTAAATAACACGCAATAGACAATAGAATACGTATAGACTCAAGACGTGCTACTGCAGCAAAAGTCTCATCAAAATCGATTCCCTCAATTTGTGTATACCCTTGAGCAACAGGACGGGCTTTATTCTGAACTATTGTCCCATTTTCATCCATTTTATTTTTGTAAATCCACTTGGTACCTATTACATTTGTATTTTTTGGTCTTGGTACCAAATCACATACGTCATTTCTTCTAAATTGTATAAGCTCTTCTTGCATTGCATTTACCCAATATTCATCTAGCAACGCTTCATCAATATTCTTGGGTTCTAATTGTGAGGTGAAGCAAAAACAGCTAGAGATGTTTTCAAGTTGCTTCATTGTTTTTACTCCCGTCATGGGATCCCCAATGATGTTTGATATAGGATATTTCTTATTTGGTTTAAGTTCAATGGGTGTCGAAGAAGAAGAAGGAGGATTATCAATTTGGGTTGAAGATAGATCCACCTCATCTATGGTTTTATGTACAAATGAAGATTGATCATCAATGACTACGTTAATGGATTCCATTATAACACCAGTTATAATATTTTTAACTCTATAGGCTCAGCTGGTGGTAGAGTAGCCTAGAAAAATTTCTTCATCACTTTTCACATCGAATTTTCCCAAGTTTTCACGGTCTCTAAAAATGTGACATTTACTACCAAAGACCTTGAGATACTTACCATTAGGCTTCCTACCGGTCCACAATTCAAATGTTGTCTTATCAAGACCAGCCCTTAGATAAACTCTATTTATGATGAAACAAGCTGCATTGACAGCCTCAGCCCATAGATTTTTTGGTAATTTCTTGCTATCTAGCATCACTGTGGCCATGTCTTGAAGAACCCGATTTTTCCTTTTCGGCCACCCCATTTTGTTGGGGTGTCTTAGGAGCAGAGAATTCATAATGTATGCCATGTTTTTCACATAATTTTTGAAAGCGATGACTTTCAAATTCACCCTAATGATCATTTCTGATTCTATTTATAGGTGTTTGTTTTCATTCACAATGCATTTTGCAATAATTTTAAATTCATGATATGCATCTGATTTCTCCTAAGGTAACCTACCCATGTATATCTGGTAGAGTCATCAACGACAACCATGAAATACATCTTACCCCCTATACTCATATTTTGGGTTGGTCCAAGTAAGTCTATATGTAAAAGCTCAAGCGGTCTGGTGGTAGTCACAACATTTATCTTTTTATAGGCTGCTCTCACTTGTTTATCCTTTTGACACTCACCACAAAACACTTGGCTAGATCGACTTATCTTGGGTAGTCTTTTGATGTGTTCGCCTCAATTTTGACAAGTCTTTGAAGTTTACGTGTCCTAATTTCTTGTGCCACAACTCTGCTTCATCAAGTTTAAACATATTGCAACAATTTTTGCTCGGAGTTGGACAATTTTCAAGGGCATAACATTGATCAGAAGTTTTCAACTCCTTGAGGACAGCTGCACCTTCATCGTTATAGATTTGGCAATCATTCTTACGGAAGGTGACATAATGATCTTTCTCATATATTTGAGATATACTCAGATTATGTTTAAGACCATCAACGAGCAACATATCATCTAAGGTAAGGGAGTCATTCAATTCTAAGATTCCTTTCCCTACAATTTTAGCTAGATTTTCATCCCCAAATGTAACTGAACCACCATTGAAATCTATAAGATTTGACATAAAAGTTTTGTCTCCAGTCATATGCCTTGAACAACTACTATCAAGATACCACTTAGATTGATTTTCAACCTTTAGTGCTATATAAACGATCAAGCTTTTATACTTAGGAACCCATTTCAAAGTGGTTGTGGTTTTTAGATTTCTTGGGACAGATTTTTGAAGATTATACGCAAATTTTCTGCTCATGTTTTCCTTTAGAAGTTTGTTCAATTTTTTAGCCCAAATTTTCACGATGATAATATTCTCTCTTTTTTTTTTTATAAGTTTTCTCTTCAAATTGTCTCTAGGTTGGCTTTTTCCCATAAGTTTCTTTTTCGAAGTTTGTACTCAAATCTGAAATGTCCCTTTTTAGCACAGTAAAATATGTAACATTTGAAGATCTATAGGATTGACCTTTAATAAACACAGTTTGACTTACTGATTTTTACTTTTTCTTGGTTGTACCCAAGACCAGTTTTGTCACCATGACTTTTACCCGAGTTTAGCAATCATTTTAATTTGTATTGTACCTTGAGCAAATTTATTTTCAAAGTTGAGTTTATGATTTTTAAAATTGTTTATTTTAGAATGAGCATTAATGATTTCTTTTGATAAGATACTTCGAATATCTTCTAATTTTTTAATATCATTCTCATAATTTTTCAGTTTATCTTGTAACTCATTTTGAATTTGTTTTAATTTAAAATTTTCTTCATTTGAAGTTTTCAAAGTTATTACAAGATTTTCATTAATACATTTTTCTTCTTCCAACTAGCTCATTAACTTTGTATTTTCAGATTTTCTTTTACTTAGTTTTTTTGCCAGATTTTGACTTTCCAGAAAAAAGAATCATAAGCCTCTTGAAGATCATCATCTTCCTCATTGTCTGATTCACTATCTGAATCATTTTCAACAGGTGCTATAGAAGCTATAAACCCTTTCAGATCTTAAGACTTTTCTTGAGTAGATTCATCAGAGTCACTTTCTGATTGAGATGTATTCTCATATGTTCCTGTCAAGGCTTTCTTATTTCTTTTTTACGGACATTTAACAGCAAAGTGTCCTTGACCTCTACAATTATAGCATTTTTGTTCTTTGTACTTATCTCTTCCTTTTTTTTTTCATTGTACTAAATCTTTTGACATTTTTATCACTTGGCTCACTTCTTTTAAAATTCTTAAACTTGTTCATTTTATTGAAGTTTCTTCAGAATTTTTTAGCCAACAAAGCAACACCATTCTCACTTTAAGATTCTGATTTTTCTTCTTTAAGCTTATTAATGTTTGAGGATGACTTTAAAGCAACAGATTTCTTTTTAGACATTGCATCTTTAAAATGGAGTTCATAGGTTTGAAGAGATCCTACTAAGTTATCAATTTTCATTAAAGAAACATCTTTGTACTCTTCAATAGCAGTTACCTTAGGTTTAAATCTTTTGGGTAGATTTCTAAGTATCTTCGTGCATACTTTAGATTCAGGAATTATTTCATATAAGGCCCACATAGAATTTACTATGTCATTTAACTTTGAGTAGAACTCCACAAACATTTCACTTTCCTCCATACGTATGTTATCAAATTTAGATTGGAGGATTTGGAGTTTAGACCTCTTAACAACTGAGGTCCCCTCATGTGTTATTTCTAAGATGTCCCAAGCATCTTTGGTTGTCACACATGTCATTATACGTTTGAATTTATCAGATAAGACAGCAAAGTTAATGCCATTTAACGCCTTTCCATTTTTTATATATAACATTTTCTCCATGTCTGTCCAGGTGAAGTAATCCTTAGGTTTAGTACCAACAATTTGTTGTACAAATTTTCCTATTTCATCTCTAGTGGATTTTATAGTGATATCTTCAACTGGATGTTCCCAATCTCTTACTATTGATTCCCAGACAACTCCATCAAGTGATATAAAAAAACTTTTCATTTTTGCCTTTTAGGAGGCATAGTTAGAGCCGTCAAAATAGGGAGGTTTAGAAACATGGTGACTATCACTTTTGTGCATGATTTTAGTACAAGTTCAACTCGAACGATTAAATCCAATTCAGAGTAATCGAGCTCTTGATATCAATTGAAATTTCGTTACTAAAGTAATGCACGACCTAGAGGGGGGTGAATAGGTCGGTTTTCAATTTTAATTTCCCTTTTTTAAAATCCTTAACCGAATTACACCTAAGTGTATGAGATATGCAATGAGTTCTTTTTACCTTTAAATTAACCATTGTTAATTAAAATGGCCGAACTAATATGTGTGTGTGTACATGACACAATATTCAATCAAAGCATTCATGTCAAACCATCAACCACATATAAACACATATATTTTATAGTGGTTCGGTTTTAATTAACCTACGTCCACTGTTAGACTACCCAACTCTAGGGTCGTCTTAAATATACTATGAATGGGCCCCACACCCAAATAGTACAACTTAACTTTTTATAGAGGTTCGACCCAAATGGTCTAATCCTCGACACCTATTTTTTTTAGTGGTTCGAACACAATGTTCTAATCCACCTTACAATGATAAAAATAAAGGAAAGGAGAAACACTTGCCTTGGGCCTTATCCAATCTTCTTTAAGAGTTTTCTTCTTTACTCAATGTCTGTGTGCTTCTTCCATCAGATTCGATTCACCAGAGTTGATTATTGGCATAGCAGTTTATGACAGATATATGACTGGTTTTCTGGTCCTAAGAGAACACCTTTAACTTCATCAAAACTGAGGTATTGATTACCCAAACATCTCTATAAGAAGATGATGATGAAGGTGTAAGAGAAAGTAGATAATCTCTCTAGTCACACTGTTATTTTTCCCAAAAGGTTCAGTCCCTATTTCATTTAGCCCACGAGATATAAATAACACAGACTGGTTCTGGGCAGACACGTCTCGAGGCCTCAAGGTTTCCTACGAGGCCTCGAGGCTGTAAAAGGTAATACAGAACGTAGATTCTGTAATTCAAACTTTTCTGTTTTGAAATCAAGATAATAACCAGCCAATCTATATGCCACCTGTACGTGATTAAGGAGCAGAGTGCACCTGATTGTCAATCACACTTAGACAAATGAGGAGCAGTGCACCTGATTGTCAATCACACTTAGACAATTTGAGGAGCCTTTCCAACCCAGTAAGAGATATCCACGATGCTAGGCTCCAACAGATTTTGTTCAATCTGTGTGAGGTGGCAATTTGAGTTTCCAAAGAGGATCTTGATTATTCCTTATTTCCATAAAAACTCCCAATTAAGGATTACAGATTTGTTTATCTAAATTTGTAAGATACTCGGTCAAAGGATACTAGGCCTTGCTGAGTTACAGCTGTCACAAAAATCACTCATCTAAAGACAGTCTGTGAGGCCTCGAGGCTGGAAGTCAATCATTTTCTAATTTTTCAGTTGTTAAACTATTGACTCCTAAGTTATTGGGCTTAGCCTAAGGTCTACTAAGGTTCACTTACCTGTGTGCCAATAACATATTCGGTGTAGACTCTTCTATGCACAGAGATCTTCTGACATCTTCACATTCTTCCAAAGCATGGTCCAATTGAGTCACGTAATTGACAATATGGGTGACTAGGATGAGCTGGGGCACTGACAATAACGTTTTCCAAAAATCATATATAGTATCAACTGATCCTATTATAGTTTCTCACAAATGCATATAGTTGACAGGAGTACACCCGAACGGACCCTTTGTCACATTTTATGTTAACAATTTTCCTTTACCGAATGACTAAATAAATAGAGGGTTACACTCGAGTCACTCCATGTCAAGAGATACATATTTGATATATGCAATGCATGCTAAAACTGTGATAAGTCTCCTCACCTGCGTGTATTTTTGAAATCCAAGCAATGAAAACAGGTCGAAAGATTGAAGGAGGCAACACACAAGCAACCAGGCCTGAGAAGCTGGGGCGGGTCTACAAAAAACTGAGACAATCCCGCAAAACTGGGTCGATCCCACAAATTTGACTAGAGATGAGCTAAAAACGATCCAAGAACGATCCAAAAGGGCCTAAGAGTGCTCCAGAAGTGATCCCAAAATAAGCCAGAAGCAACCCAAAGCTAGGTCTAAAATGGGCCCAAAATGGGTCAAGCCCGAGAGCTGGACCGGGCCTAGAAACGTGTCGGGCCGGGTCTGGAACTAGGCTAAGTTTGAAAGTGGGTCGGGCCTGAAGGACTGGGCTCAAGGAATGGACCTATTTATGTTGGGCTTGAGGTGAATTGGGCTTGGCTTGATTGAACTAGGTTGGGCTTGGAGTGAACTGGGCCCAACTGGGAACTAGGGATTGGGGATTAAGGTTTCTTCGGTAGAAAAGGGAGGAAGAGAAGGAAAGAAGATGAAAGGACGATGGTGGCGACGAAGGTAGGGTTTCTTGGGCAGAAGAGGGAGGAAGAGAAGGAGAGAAGATGAAAGGACGATGGTGGCGGCAGCCGTAGGGTTAGAGGGAAGCTCAGGTTTTAGAAGAGAATAGAATAGAGAAAAGAAGGAAAATGGAGAAGAAAGAAAGGAAGAAAGAAAAGAGTGGGAGAATCTGTAATGGCTCAACCCGAAAAAAATATTAAAATATTAAGTCCGTACATAAGTCCGTGTTTGCACTAAACTGGGCTTATTTCACCTCATTTCTCTTCTAAACAGCCTACCCTTCTTCCATAACAGCATACCCTTGCTTCATCCACCTTCCCTTTATTGATTTTCACCCACTAAAGGCGTTGGAATTTGGATTTTCTCCCTTGGAACACCCTTTTGCACGGTTCCTTCTCCTCCAAAGGTAAGATTTATGATCCTTCTCTTTCTCTTTCTTCTTTCTTGAT